>CM053614.1:62693554-62757818 GCA_028646535.1 Procyon lotor | reverse complement strand
TGTGTAGATTGCTTTAGGTAGAATAGACATTTTCACAACATTTGTTCTTCCGAGAAATGCAGGCTTTTAAGTAATTAAATCTTCCTGATTCCAATTATTAGCTATTTTCACTTCCTTCAATGGAATGTAAGAAAATGCCATGCAAGATTATTTTTGGTTAGTTTATTGTAGTAAGGTTATCACAACAGAACAAATCTCTATTTTTAGGCTTTTCTAAAACCACAATTTTATATGAATGCAAGGTTAAAAAAAACTACAAGATTTGAAATCTAATATAAATGTGCCGCGGGGGACCAGCAATAGGAAAAGAAAAAAAATTTTAAGTGTGATCAATAGCAAAAATTATGAAGCTTGCATTTACAAAATACATAATGTCCCAGAGTTACATTTTCTTTTTACTTCCAAGGATGCCATGCTGGGGAAAGCACTGTTCAGGCTTTGAATTTAGTCGACTGTCTCTATTCTTTCCAGTATCAGGCTGTGATGTATACAGAGCTTCCAACAAATAAATATTTTTTTTAAGAAGCAGAATATTTCTTCACTCAAATTACAGTATTTTTGCTAAACAATATGATGGATGTCTGAAAAGATTTGATAATAAAAATCTTGCCCAGCAGTAGACTGTACACCTATCCTACTAAAGTCTAACTTAATATGGTGGCTTCTATACTTAAAGATCTCTTGGCTCCCACAGAAGCCATATAAGTTTCCCTACTGTTTCAAAAATGTCGTGTGTGTGTGTGTGTGTGTGTGTGTGTGTGTGTGTGTGTGTGTCTGTGTGTGTGTGTACACACTGGGCAGGGGGGGCACAGTGAGAAAAGCAGAGAAAGAAAAACAGAGACTTAAAGTATTTGTGCTTAAACCTGTCCAATTACCAAAACTTTATGATCTGCAGTATTTTGACAAGGATACTAAGGTTTCACAGGCATACCAGATCATGGAATAGCTATCACTTAAAAAAAAATAAACAGTGACAGACATTTCCAACATGGGTCATTAGATTCATCAGAGAGCTCTCCAAGAACAAGCTGGTCTTCCTATCCCCTAGAACGAAGCTCTAAAGAAAGGTTTCTCTGAAAGGCCAGTATGTTTCCATAGTACATGTTGGAGGCAAGACTCCAAAGAAATCAAACAATCATCAACACTAAGTTGATGATAACTGTGTTTTGAATTATTTTGAATTATTTTCAAATGCTACAGTCTGCCTCTCCGTAAGCAGTATAAAAAGGACATTAAGAAGTAGGAAAGGAAGGGAAGGGAGGGGTGTATGGGGGGAAACCAGTGGGGGAGATGAACCATGAGAGACTATGGACTATGAGCAACAAACTAAGGATTTTGGAGGCGGGGGGGCGGCATTGGGCAAGCCTGGTGGTGGGTATTGAGGAGGGCACGTATTGCATGGAGTACTGGGTGTGGTGCATGAACAATAAATCTTGTAACACTGAAAAAAAATAAATTAAAAAAAAAGGAGTATTAAGGATATAAATCAGGAAACATACCAGCAAAAAAAAAAAAAATTCATTTCAGATCTTAAGAAGTGAAATATTCAGGATTTTATTTACTATTTAATTGGTTCATAACTTTAAAAATCTCAAGACTAGTTAAGATCAACTATCATTACATTAGCTGTTATGAATAGAATTTCCTTTTTTAAAATATGTTCACTTTAATAGTTTGCACATGTGTATTTTTGTGTGATTCTGAAAGTCATGCCTAATTATTCTATTTTTAAGAAGTTAAATTTCCTTAAATTTACCTAAAAATGACTTTACAATTGAGGAAGCATAAGGAAATTCACTATATATGATATTTCTCAGTTTGGCAATGAAATGCTATTTTTTGAATTTTCAGAAATTTTTTATTTTTATGTGAGAATGTTTCATTTCAGGAAAATTACATGACCAATTAACATATCCTAGGATCTGACTTAGGGCATTTGAAAGACTACCCCCTGCATATTAGAAGATACAATGAAGACACACAAGACCTGTCACCTGCAGCCTCTGATGCTAACACCCTAACCAATTAAACGAATTCTCCATGATTCCCAGGTTACATCCACAATGAGAAAAGCAGAGAAAATCACACTTTTCTGATCTTGTGCCACTTTTCAAAATGTGTTAAATATTGCAATGAGGAATCATTTTAATGAGTTTTCACCCGGGCATTATCCTATTTCCTTTCAAAGACATAATGCAAAATTCACTCGACGCTCATATTATAAGAGCTATTAACAGGGCAAAGGTCTCCATGAACCTAAGCTTCCAAATGACCAAAGACAAGAGTTACAGTCTTACAGTGGAAACTTAGAGAAAAAAGAAGGATATGACAGTTGGTTTGAGAATCTCTTTTTTGTTGTTGCCTTAACTTGCTGTTTTATTTTGAGAAAAACTTACAAGCTGCAAGACAGAATAATGAATTCCTACGTACTTTTCTTATTGAGGAAGAATTAACATACAGTGTTATATTAGGTTCAGGTGTACAATATAGTGACTCAACAATGCCATACACCACTCAGTGCTTCTGATGGTAAGTGTACTCTTAATCTCCTTTATCTATTTCACCCAGTACCCCCACTAGCCTCCCTTCTGGTAACCAGCAGTTTGTTCTCTGTACTTAAGAATCTGTTTTGACGTTTTTCTCTTTTTTCTTTGTTTCTTCATTTGTCTTTTTTCTTCAATTCCACATATGAATGAAATCATGGCGTTTGTCTTTCTCTGACTGACTTCGCTTAGCATTATTCCCTCTAGGTCCATTCATTCTGTTGTCAATGATAAGATTTTGCAATCTTAGTTTTTTTATGGCTTAGCAATCTCCCAGGGTGTGTCTGTGTGTGTACATGCACACACACACATGCACGTACACACACACACACACACACAACGTCTTCTTTATCTATGGATGGATCCTTGGGTTGCTTCCTTATCTTGGCTATTGTAAATAATGCTGCAAAAAACATAGGGGGTGGTGGGAAAATTGCACAGCCCCCTGCCAAAGAAGGAAACTGAACTGGTTTCTTAAGTTATACACGAAAAATAAACTCAAAGTTAATTAAAGACCTAAATGTGAGGCCTGAAACCATAAAACTCCTCAAAGAAAACACAGGCAATGTCTTTGACATTGGTTGTAGAAACATTTTTCTAGATATGTCTCCTCAAGGAAAGGAAACAAAAACCAAATTATACTATTTGGACTGCAGCAAACTAAAAGGCTTTTTTATACAGTGAAGGAAACCATCAACAAAATGACAGACCAACTTAATGAACAGGGAAAGATTTGCAAATGATATATCCAATAAAGTGTTAATATCCAAAATATACTAAGAGCTTATACAACTCAACACCAAAAAAATAAAAGAAAAAAAGAAAATGGGCAAAGGACCTGAAAAGAGAATTTTTCCAAAAGAAGACATACAGATGACAAATAGACCATGAAAGCATCACTCGTCATCAGGAAAAAAACCAAATCAAAACCACAATGAACCTTACACCTGTTAAAATTATAAAAATAAAAATAATACACCTTGGCAAGGATGTGAAGAAAAAGGAATACTTGTGGACTGCTGTTGGGAATAAAACTGGTACAGCCACTGTGGAAAACAGTATGGACATTCCACAAAAAATTAAAAACAAAACAAAACAAAATATATGATCCAGTAATTCCACTGCTGGGTATTTTCCCAAAAAACCCAAAACACTCCTTTCTGTCTCTATTTCTCTCTCTCTCTCTCTCTCTCTCTCTCTCTCTCTCTCTGTACACACACACACACACCCCTACAAATACACATAAACATACACACATATGTATCTACACACACATATACATATAAATACCCGCACACACACACATCTACACAGAAAGATTCTTCCGTTTTCCAAACCATCTTAGAGTAGGTTATAAGCATCATGATGTTTCATCCCCAAATATTTTAGTATAAACTCTCAAGAACATAAACATTTTCATAGACAACCATATTACCATTATCACACTTCAGAAAATCAACACTAAAAAAAAAGAAAGAAAGAAAATCAACACTAATACATTATCATCCAAGAAGAAATCTACACTAAAATTCCTCTATTGTTTCAAAAATATCATTTAAATCTTATTTTTCGCTCTCTGGAATTCAATCACTATGTATGCTCTGGATTTGGCTATTACGTCTCTTTGGTCTCCTTGAATCTAGAACAATTCCTCTTCCTCCCTCTGCTCTTGACACCACTGAATCCTTCTGAGTTCAGGTCAGTTGTCCTATAGGAGAGGTCATTCGTGTTATCAATTCATCAGTTAAGATTCAGGTCAAACTCTCCTAGGAAAAGCACCAAATTGGTGATATTATGTACCACTGCAACACAGCAGAAACTGTCTCCCCATGAGCAATGGAAAGCTTCATTTTTCTGTCAAAAAAGTAAAATTACCCTTTGTATTCAAAGAGTAATGAGGGATAGATTGATTTTCTCTGTTTTTAAACAAATTGGAAGTTGCAAAATAGCGATTTTCTAATTTTATCCTCTTCCATTTTTATTAGCTGGCATTATTTTTTAAAGAGTTTTCCACTTTGTCTCTTTCTTATTCTATCTTTACTGTTATAATTCACTTTTTCTGTAGTATCACTATGAACTCATGTGCTTTTTTTTGTACTCAATATGCTATAATCTATTACTATCACTATTCTTTTTGAAGCTCAATTAGGCCAGATTTGGACTGCTTTGTGCTGGCTCCTACATCCTTCTAACCTATTTTTGAGCCTTTTTCATGCTCTCTGTCACAACAAGATATTCGTGGATCAATATGTCCTTTCCTTGCACAGCTATGAAATCAATCATTTTTCTAAGGAGTCCAAAATCCTTTTTGTAGGGAAGACTATTTGGAAATCCCTAGATTCTACTGCTAGTTGCTCACTGAAACTATGTTGTCACTCTTCTGGACACTATTAGGAACAGAGCTAGGAGAGCACCCATACACATTTGAATTAGATGTGTGTATTCATATTGAATTATATACACACACACACACACACACACAAATGTATTGAATTATGTGTATTTGTTGAAATAGATATGGGATCATACATATAAGCATTACACAGGTATATGTGTGTGTGTGTGTGTGTGTGTGTATAAAGATACACATACTCACAAATAAATGTTTTCAGTATAGACTTATCTTTTGTCATTCCATATTTGATTCTTTTACCCCCAATAAAAATCCAACAAGAGCCTACACATTTGCTTGATCCTACAATTCATACAGAATAGTTTTAGAAATACAAGACCGATAGCACTTCTAACAGCAACCATACTAAGTTTAATATTCTTTATAGTTGTTGGGGTTTGTATGTGACCAAGAATTTATCTCACTAAAACACACACAGCAAGAATACTCTGTTCAACCACTTCAAAAACTAATGATGCACTCTATGTTGGCTAACTGAATAATCAAAAAAAAAAAAAAAAGTACCATGTTCAATGGTTACTTGAATTATTTACTCTGGTTTTATCCTCATTTAGAGTACACTTCTTTTTGTGTATTTCTGAAGTTTTTAAATCCTTATTAACTATTTTTCAGTATGTGAAATATGTTCTTGATTCATAACATAAAGCTATATATCCAGGCATATGCAGAGAAACTGCACTTCTCTCCCTGTACCTCCCACATTCTGACCCATCGCCGCCCAGGTCAACACGTAACGGTTTTCTTTAGTTTCTAGTTTAACATTCCTGTGTTTCTCTAAGCAAAAGTAAACAGATGTGTATTTAATGATTTCTCTGTTTGAAAAGAAATAAAAAAAGAAGGAAAAGAAAATAGAAAAGAAAAAAAGAAAAGAACAGAAGAATGGAAAGAATGAAAGTCATACATTCTCATGAATCTTTCTTTGGTGGGGGGACTTACTATATCCTGGACATCACTCCCTATCAATTCAAAAATGCCATCTTCATTCCTTGTTACTGCTGCATCACACCCAATTTTATGAATATAAGTTCAAAGAGAAAGATGTTTAAGGTATAGTAATATTTTGAGGTTATATAATACCTCAGTAAACAACACTTGGTATATGTTTAGTATTTAGATGGCCATTGGGGTAAATTCCTAGAGATGGAATTGCTTATCAAAGGGTGTGCATATGCAGAAAACTCACAAAGAATATAGTTTTATTGTTTTAGTCACTCCATTCCCTTTTCCTCATTATTAATATCTTGTTAATTGTCACAAATGTACCACACTCAAGTAAGTGATACATATTACTGACTAAATTCCCTATTCAATCGTATTGCCAAAATTTTAGTTTTTAACCCATGTACTTTCCGCGTAAGTAGATGTGGAGCAGAGAGAGAGGGAATCAGAGAATCTTAAGCTGGCTCCCTGATCAGCACAGGGCTCAACACAGGGCTGGATCCCATGAGATCATGACCTGAGCTGAAATCAAGAGTCGGTCACTTAACTGACTGAGCCACCCAGGCACCCTGGATTCTACATTTAGATGTCATGCCTGAAGTTCCTATGAGCAGTTTATTTATCACTTTCCTTTTTTTTAATCTCGTTTTTTCTTTTTACTTTCAGTTCTCAGACTTTGTTTTTAGAAAATTTTCCCTTAATTGGGAAAATTGGGATTGAGATTTGTCTGATTTTTTCCTTTTCATGATTAGACTGGGATTATACATTTTGGAGAGGAAGACCAGAGAAGTAAATGCCATTCTCATATCACATCACATCCTGTAAAGGATACATTACTGATATAACTTATCACTGTTAACAGGTAACCTTGATCACCAAAGTGTTTATCAGATTTCTCCACCGTACCGGCATTCTCCCCACTTCCTCTTATCATTCTCACTGGAAGGAAGTTACTAGGTATGGCCCATACTTAAGGAGTGGCTAGTTAGGCTTCACCCCCTTTAAAGTCAACTACCTACAAAAATTATTGTTATTTCATACCTTGACTTATAATCCAGGAACATTTTATTGATTCTGTTGTTCAAATTGTTCCACCTTTAGCCACTGGGAGCTCTTTCACTTGACTCCTGTGTCCCTTCTTGAGCACTTCCTTACTTTCTGGCTCTACAAAATACACCAGGGTCATCGTCTATTTATGGCTGTAGCTCTAGACTTCGCCATTTCTCTAAAGGCCCTGGTTCCTTTTCATTGAGAATATTATCAGAAACCAAGATCTGTGTGCTAGGAGCCTTCACCGCTACCAAGTGTCATTTCTTTTAGGCTCTCTCTCAGCTGAGGGGGCAAGGAAACGTGCATGTGTACACTACCACATTTATATATACATAGCTATAAATATTTCTAAATGTATCCATCTTTATCTATCATAAACTAAAGATGAGTTCATACCGATGTCTTCAGTTCTCATCTATTACTGTTTGGACCAATTGGGCCTTCTGCTCTTTATCTGTTCCCACTTACACCATCAGTGACAAACTGGATTTCCTCGATCCTTTTACTTAGTTTTTCAATGCAGGTATGTGCGTAGTAGTTTCAGAATTGTTAACACATGTCCCTGAAAGATACAACTTTACAGTCTGGAGAACAGGGCTTACAATCAGCTTTTATTTTTTCCTTTAGGTCTATGGACTTCATTCAGTTCCAAAGTTACTTAGATCAGCACCCTTTACGCCCACTTTTGCAGTGAAGTTGTTTCATGCATTTGTAATACTGTTTGATTCTAATGTCATATTTGGCTTTCCATCCTAGGATTCCCTGAACTCTTAAATGAATTATTTTTGTTTTGCATATGTTAAGTTCATTCTTTGTGCAGTCAAGTTCTAAGCATTTCACAACTATCTAATGTCAGCATGCAACATTACAGTATCATGCAGAAGACTGTCATCATACTAAAAAGAAATCCCCAGTGCTTCACTCATTTGGCCCTTCCTCCTTCCATCACCCCTGGCAACTGGCACCACTGATTTTCCCATGTATATATAGTTGTGCCTATTCTAGAATGTCATAAATTAAATCGTAGATGATGTAGTCTTTTCAGACTGGCTTCTTTTACTTAGTAATATGTACTTAAAGTACCTCTCTGGGGACACCTGGGTGGCTCAGTTGGCTAAGCCTCTGCCTTTGGCTCAGGTCATGATACTAGGGTCCTGGGATGGAGTCCTGCATCGGGCTCCTTGCTCAGTGGGAGCCTGTTTCTCCCTCTTCCTGCCCCTTCCCTTGCTTGTGCTCTCTCTCTGACAAATAAATAAAATCTTCAATTACAAAAAATAAAAAATAATTGAAGTTCCTCTCTGTCTTTCCATGGACTGGCAGTTCATTCATTTTAATTCCTGAATAATATTCTATTGTATGGATATACCACAATTTGTTTACCAATTCACATACTAAAGGACACCTTGGTAAAACCTCCAGTTTTAGGCAATCATATATAAAGCTGCTATAAATGTTTACATGCAGTTTTTGTGTGGAATGTGGACTTAGTTTTCAAATCAGTTAAATACCTATGTATGTAATCCTAGACTATGAGGTGACATTAAGTTTGACTTTATAAAAAAGTACTGCCGGACTGTCTTCCAATACGGCTGTATCATTTTGCTTTCTCACCAGCAATGAATGAGAAAGAGGTACAGTCGCTCTTCATCCTCAACAGCAATCAGTATTTGTAGCTGTTCAGATTTTAGCCATTTTAATAGATGTATAATGATTTCTCCTTGCTTTAATTTGAATTTTCCTAATGACAACTGATGCTGAGCACCTTGCTATATGAATATTTGCCATTTTATTGGTAAGGTGTCTATTCATATCTTTTCCATAAAGTCCATCTCATCAATTTTTTCTTAAAAATTGTACTTTTAGTGTTTTATCTAAACACTCCTCACCAAACCCATGGTCATGCAGATTTTTTCCTACTTCTAAAAATTTTATAGTTTTGCATTTTACACTTAGTCTATGATCCATTTTGAGTATGTTTTTGTAGAAAGTTTAAGGTCTGTATCTAAGTACATTTCTGCATATGAATGAACAATATTTTCAATACCATATGTTGAAGACTATTTTTTCCTCTGTTAAATTGCTTCCGTGTTTTTGTCAAAAATTAGTTGGCTGTATTTATATGAGTCTAATTCTGGGCTCTCTATTTTCTTCCATTGATCTATGTACCTAGCCTTTTGCCAATAAACCTTCTCCATTACTATAGTTTTATTTGAAATCTTAAAATCCAGTTAATATGAGTCCTCCAAGTTTGTTCCTCTTTTTTGGTACTATATTAACTATTCTAGGTCTTCTGCCTTTCTATAATTTTAACATCAGTTTGTTTTTATTTACAAAATAGTTTATTGGACTATTAACTGGGATTGTTCTGAATTCAGAAATCAAATTGTAAAGAGTAGCTCAATAATATTGGTTCTTATATCAATACATGCATGTACTGTATTTCTCCATTTAAAATTTCTTTGACTTTTAACATTTTATATATATATTTTTAAGATTTTATTATTTGACAGAGAGAAACACAGCGAGAGAGGGAACACAAGCAGAGGGAATGGTAGCGGGAGAAGCAGGCTTCCCGCCGAGCAGGGAGCCCGATGCAGGGCTCAATCCCAAGACCCTGGGATCATGACCTGAGCCGAAGGCAGACGCTTAACGACTGAGCCACCCAGGCGCCCCTAACATTTTATAATTTTTGACATAAAAATCCAGACTTACATCTAAGTGGGTTTTGAGTGCTATTGAAAATGGTATTTTTTTATTTCAAATTCCAGTTTTTCATGCCTGATATATAGAGAAGCGATTGTTTTTGTATATTCACTTTGTGTCCTGCAGTCTTGTTATACTTGCATGTCCATAAGATTTTTGTAGATTTGAGATCTTCTACATAGACAATCTGTCATTCGCAAAGACTTTTATTTCTACTTCCCAGTCTGTGTATTTTTAATTATTTTCCTCCTCTTCCTGCACTAACTAGGACTTCCAGAACCATGTTGAATACGAGTGGTGAGAGAGGACATCCTTGTCTTATATTCAGCCTTAGTAGGAAAGCACCCACTGCCCCACCATTCATTATGGTTTAATCTTTTCTTATGAGTGTTAGGTTGTGTATATTAATATTTTATTGAGAACTGTTGCATTGATAGTCAGTACTTCTTTGGCATTTTTTTTAAGATTTTATTTATTTATTTGACAGAGAGAGAGAGAGATCACAAGTAGGCAGAGAGGCAGGCAGAGAAAGAGGAGGAAGCAGGCTCCCTGCTGAGCAGAGAGCCCGATGCAGGGCTCCATCCCACGACCCTGAGATCATGACCTGAGCCCAAGGCAGAGGCTTTAAACCACTGAGCCACCCAGGTGCCCCTCTTCTTAGGCATTCTTAATTCAGGAACAGTGTTAGACCTGTTTCATAAAAATAATTTGGAAGTTTTCTATTTTTTTCCTACTTGCTGGAATATTTAAAGTACAATTGGGGTCAAATTTTTGATGGTGTCTTCAATTTTCCCATGAAGTCATCTTAGTGTGAAGCTTTCAGTGGGATAGTTCTTCATTGCTTTACTTATTTCGTAGAAGTTCAGCCTACTTTCAACCTCAATTAGGGTCAATTTAGGAGACTTTAGGAGATTTCCTAATAAATCACACTATTATACAGAATTCCAAACAAATTTTGAAAGAAGTGTTTAAAATTTCTTCTTTCTCAATGGTGTTTCCCTTAGACTTTATTTTGCTTATTTGTGTTTCCCACTTCCTTTTCTTAAGGCCAGTTAGGGCTTGGTCTATATTGTTGAATTTTTCTTGAAGAGTCAGCATTTTAATTTATTGTTTTAATATTTTGCTTTCTACTTCATTGTGCTTTTAAATTTATTCTATCTTGTACCTCATTTTTTTTCTAGCAGTTTGAGCTAGGAATGTATCTTATGTATGTCATTCTCTTTTTATGATAAAAGAAGTTAGGGTTAAGAATTTTCTTCTACTCAATGCTCTGAGTTGTGCCCCATAGATTCTAATATAGTTTTATTATTTTTATTTAGAAATTCTTAAAATTCAGTTTTTATTTTCCTTTTATCCATGTTTAATAGGGAGCTTTTTATTTTTCAAGTTAAAGAGACATTTTGCTTTTTCATTTTGTTACTAATTTCTAGTTTACTGCACTGTAATAGAAGATTGCTATTTACACTTTCTCTGTTATACAGTATTTACTGTGGTCAGTATTTGTAAACATTCCTGTGCTCTTAAGAAGTTTGACATCTAGAAGATCTGCCTTACTGAGGATGTTGCTTTGACCTTCTAAACACTTATTCATTTTTGTCTGCTTAACCTGTTTTAGACTAAGAATGTCATTTTATTTATTTTTTTTAAAGATTTTATTTATTTATTTGACAGAGGGAGAGAGAGATCACAAGTAGGCAGAGAGGCAGGCAGAGAGAGGGGGAAGCAGGCTCCCTGCTAAGCAGAGAGCCTGCTGTGGGGCCTGATCCCAGGACCCTGAGATCATGACCTGAGCCGAAGGCAGAGGCTTTAACCCACTGAGCCACCCAGGCGCCCCAAGAATGTCATTTTAAAGTCTACTTCCTATTGCTCTGTGTCTGTCCTTTCTTCTGCCTTGTGAAGGTTTTGCTGTTGTTTGGTGGCAGTGAGATCCATACTGTTTTAGCATCAATGTGAATTTTAGCATTTACTTTCTAGTGTTTCGTTCTCATCTGTTACTTTTGGCCTGCTTTCTCCTTTGTCTGAAACCAGTATGGCAACTCCTCCTTTTTTACTATTTACATTTATCTGCTGTGCTAACCCCTATCCATTACTTTTTAGCCACCCCAAATCACTTTATTTTATAGTTTAACAGTGCTTGTAAGCAAATATGAAAATCCTTCCCCTTTAATAAGTGAGATATGCCCATGTATATTTGTTGATATTTCTTATGTTTGGCCTATTTTATGCTGTATTTACTGTGTGAACTTTGTTATATACTTTTTTTTAATGTTTTATTGTATTTCTTTGTTACTTAGTGAAGTTTATATTATTGTTCTAGTAGTTATCTTTGTCCTTATGCATTTGATAATGCTTTAAATCCTCTTTTTTTCCTAAAGAAGCATCTTATGCTAGGGTTAACTAGCTTTTGATAATATCCTTTTACAACTATTTTTTTTTTTTTTTACTACATAGCAATCAGGGAGTCCATTCTAAATTTCTATTTCTCCATCTATTTACCTCTCAACTTTTAGTTGTATTTCTATTTATTACAACTTATTAACCTACTGGCCTTTGACATGTGTCCTCACTTTAAGCTTCTTAAATTCCCATTTAAATAAATTGAATGATTACCTATTTCAAGGCTCCCAGTCGTGGCTTGGTTAAATGAAGGTCTCAGTCTTTAAAAGCCTCAAAAAGCTAATGAATACAGCATTCCCTGATCTTCTCCAGGATTCAAACATATTATATAGCTTTGATACATTAAGGAAACCACAACAAAGTAGTCCTGGACTCAAACTTTCTTTCCTTTAATTTCTTAAAAGTGTTGTACCATTATTACCTGGTAGTAACTGTGAAAGGTCTGAGAATTCACATACTGGGAAACCAACAAGATAGACAGCCCCTGTTCTATGGATGCTTAGAGAAGACATGAGACTCTTAAGGCAGAGACAAAGTGCCTTCTTACTTTCGGCACAGCAAGAAGCATGAACTTCAGTTTCCATCAATTCCTTCTGTCCCAAGCCCTACAGGGATGATGATGGACCCAAGTAAATGCCAGAATACAGAGTAGCTTTTATTACTGGAGAAAAATCCTGAGCTTAGGGAACATACAACTTTCACAATGGATGGTAAGCATGCTCGCTTGCCCTTTGCTCCAGAGGGAGACACTTTGTCTTCCAAAGCTATTCACTATACAAACATCCTGGAAAAGAATCTGGAACAAAAGACAGTGCTTCTGCTTTCAAGGCATGAAGACACATAAAAGACGCAAAGAGAATTGTCTCCCAATATTACTTTGATTTGTATACTGCCAACCAAATTTTGATGGTATACAGAATCCTCAGAGATTTACTGATGTCATGTTTTTTACTTAGTCATGGCTATGATTCTACAGTACAGCTTACAGAAGGCTATTTTGGAAAAAGCTCATATGGGTGACAAATCTCCCTTCCTACTCTAACAGTTAAAAAAGAATTATTGTTTCCCCTCCTTTCGACTCCATAAGACTGCCATGTATGTCATGACAAACAGTAGGAGCATCACCATGAGCGCTGAAATGGTTACCCAGAAGCTGCAGCTTAGCTTCCTCTTACAATCACTCAACCAATGGCCAAGACATACCTCAGAGCAATTAATACAGAAACTGTGGATCTGGGATCTAGATGCAAGGACATTTTAAAGCTCCCCAGGTTATTCGGAAATGCAATCAACGTTGAGACTGTGCTCTAGTTTCAACCCACAGATAAAAACCTGACTACCCAAGGAATAAAACTCGAGGGTCATAGGAGGTAATATTTATTTTAGAAGAGTGTTTTTTTAATGCCTTTTTTCTCCTTCATAAAATACAGACATTGAATACTTGTCTCTCAATCCGTAACAGGAACTTGAGAACGGAAGAATGAGCATTTTCTTATTTAATACACTTTCAGATACCACAGGCAACCTCTTCAGTAGTTTAGCTAATAGAGATAAAAGTATTTAAATGTTCAAAGTTTTCATGTGGGTGAGGGGACAAAGATATTTTAAGCTTCACAATGAATATGGTTTGCCCTGGAAGTCACAGCTACTGCAAAGCACTTTAAATTATTTCAGACAGCTAGTCTTTTAGATCACTAGGATGGCTAAACATTCCTCAGTCTGTAATTTGGGCAAAAAAATGGGGGGCGGGGGAACATCGAGATAAAGAATTCACTCTTTAGCTTTAGGTGAAGAGTTACATTGTTCCCTTTAAAAAAATAAAATTCTCTATGTGCTTCAAGTATATCTTACAGGAAGCTGGCCAACTCGCTTTGGCAGAGATACATGCAGCCAAAAGTGCTTCCTTCTTGCTAATATTATGTATTCAGCATTTTCCTGATAGGCATACTCTTGGAAGAAACCTTCAGACATACACTGAATTACTCTGTGAATAAAATATTTAGTCTCCTTAGGGCCCTCGACACAGCCCTGACTTATTGACTTTAATACTGCTGACTCTCCACAGTTCATACCAGTCGACTTCCCATACAGCCTTAGCCTTTAATGATAAGTAAAGCATTAGACATTGCGATGAAATGTATAAAATGTCTGTTAGGAAACAAGTGAAAATGCTGCAAAAGCCAAGGAAGAAGTATACCCAGACCATCAAAGTCCATTGCAAGTACTGGCAAAGACAGACTACTCACAAAATAAAATGCAGGAGTCCAATGTGAGCACTGGGTATATTTAAGAACACTACCAAAGCTACCAAATTTACATGAGAACAAGAATAAAAGTTAGCCTGAATTTTACTTACATGCCAATTTTTTCCCTAAGAATTCAAAACATTTTAAAACTCATCAAACTCTGTAAAAACAGAAATGGTGCATTGTTACTAACTTTGTGTTTTAGAGAAAAGAGGTTGATTAGAGATTAATTATTGGTCCAAGTGTACTTCTACCTGGAGCCAGTCTGGCATTTTTTTTTTTAATACATTGATGTTAGATGATTTGGCAAAGGCAGGTAAAGTGTATGGTAAAAATAGGGAATATATACAGTATACATATTTTTTTAGCAAAAACCAGCAAGCTCATTACAGATGCACAAGAAACTGTTGATTAAAAGAGCTGTTATTTTGAAGAATTTTAGGTTAAATAAATATCCTTCCTGGTTCAATATCTGCAAATCAATGTGATGCACCCCATCAACAAAATGAAGGATAAAAACCATATGGTCTTCTCAAAAGATGCAGTAAAAGCATTTGAAAAATGTAACATATATTCATAATTAAAACTCTCAACAAAATGGGCTTAAAGGAAACATACCGGCATAATAAAGGCCATATCAAACAACCCACAGTTCACATCATAGTCACTGGTATAACTGATTGCTTTTCCTCTAAGATCAAGTACATGACAAGGATGTCCATTCTTGCCACTTTTACCCAACAGAGTAATGGAAATCCTAGCTACAGCTATCAGGCAAGAAATAGAAACAAGGGCATCCAAATTGCTAAGAAGTTAAACTGTCCCTATTTGCAAATAACATACTATATATAGAAAACTAAAACTCCACCAAAAAACTACTAGAATAAATGAACTCAGTAAGGTTATAGGATCCAAAGTTAATAAACAGAAATCTGTTGCATTTCTATAAACTGATAATGAAATAGCAGAAAGAAATTAAGAAAACTATCCCATTTTACAGCACACCAAAAATAATAAATACCTAGCAATAAATTTAACCAAGCAGGTAAGACTGAAAATTATAAAACACGGATCAAAGAAACTGAAGATGACACAACGAAATGGAAGCTATTTTTTTTTTTTAATTTTTATTTATTTGACACACAGAGAGATCACAAAAGCAAGTAGAGAGGCAAGCAGAGAGAGGGGGAAGCAGGTTCCCTGCTGAGCAGAGAGCCCGATGCAGGGCTCGATCCCAGGACCCTGAGATCATGACCTGAGCCATAGGCAGAGGCTTTTACCCACTGCGTCAACCAGGCACCCCAAATGGAAGCTATTCTATGCTCCTGGACTGGAGGAATTAATACTGCTAAAATGCCCAGACTTCCCAAAGGAATCTATAGATTCATTGTAATACCTACTAAAATACGACAGCATTCTTCATATAACTAAAACAAGTAATACTAGAATTCGTATGAAACCAAAAAAAACCCGCGAAAAGTCAAAGCAATCTGGAATAAGAACAAAGCTGGAGGTATCACAAATCCAGATTTCAAGATATATTATAAAACTGTGAAAATCAAAACAGTATGGTACTGGCACAAGCATAGTCATAGATTAATGAAACAGGATAGATCACCCAGAAATAAACCCCATGCTTATATGGTTAATTAATCTACAACCCGAGAGCCAAGAATATATGATGAAGAAAAGAGTGTCTTCCATAAATGGTGAAGAATGAAACTGGACCACTTTCTTAAACTATACACAAAAACAAAGTCAAAATAGATTAAAGTCCTAAATGGGAGACCTGAGACCATAAAACTCCTTAGGCAGTAATCTCTTTGCCACATCAACCCTAGCACTATTTGCACAGTTATGACTCCTCAGGCATGGGAAGTCAAAGCAAAAAAAAAAAAAAAAAACTATTGAAACTACTAAAATAAAAAGCTGGGGGAGGGGAATTCTTTCTCTATGTCCTCTTACTTGTACTTAGACTAAAAGAACTGTAGAAAAAATGCTATGACAAAACAATACTTGGCTTTCTATCATTTTACAGTCAATGAAAACCCTACTGAGGACTATTTTTATTACAGAGTGTTCATACGCTATAAAAAATGCTCTCTAAAACCACTGTTTTTCCTAATGAACTATAATGTCTAAGGATACAACTAGGAGTAGCACATCAGTATAAATAACACAGAAAACGAACCGAAGACTAACAGAACATGACATCAGTGAAGGAATTTATGACCACTAAATCAGACCTACAAGAAATGTTAAAGGGGTCTCTCTGAGTAGAAATAAAAAGGAAAGCAGAGATCACAAGAGCAATAAAAATAAGTATACCTGTAAAAATCACCCAAGGGATTCATAAACTAAAAGGATACAAACAATGACAACATACAACTAAAATATGGGGAGGAGAGGAGAAAAGAATGGGTTCAAATATAAGCAACCATCAACTTAATACAGACTGCTATATGCAGAAGATGTTATTACAAACCAAATAGTAACCAGAAACAAAAAACCAGTAATAGATACCAAAAAATAAAGAGAAAGGTACCCAAGTGTATCACCAAAGAAAGACACCTTATCATAAAAGAGAGCAAGCAAAAAAAAGGAACTGAGTAGAACTATAAAAACAACCATAAAACATGTAACAAAATGACAAGTAATACATACCTATCAAAATTACTTTGAATAGTAACAGACTAAACACTTTTCAGTAAGACAGAGGGTGACAGAATGGATTTTTTTTTTTTAAAAAAGACACCCATCAATATAGCACCTTATATTATATTATATATTGCTATAATATCTTATAGCAATATAAGAGATTCATTTCAGACCTAAGGACTCCTGCAGATTGAAAGTGAGAGGATTGGAAAAAATTTATCACGCAAATGAATGTCAAAATAAAGCCAGAGTACCAATATTTACCCAAGACAAAACAGACTTTAAAACAAAGTCTGTAGAAGGCACCTGGGTGGTTCTGTCAGTTAAACAACTTTTGATTTCTGCTCAGGTCATGGTCTTAGGGTCATGAGATCAAGCCCCATGTCAAACTCAACCACAGGTGTGTAGCCTGCTTAAGATTCTCTATTTCCCTCTCTCTCTGCCCTTTCCCTATGCACACTCAATCTTAATAAATAAATAGATAGATTAAAAAAATAAATAAATAATAAAATCTGTAACAAGACATAAAGAAGGACACTATATGATCATAGTAATTATAAATACTTATGACCCAATAGGGGTGCACCCAAAAACTTAAAATAGTTAATAACAATAGAACAACTAATGGATGTTAATACTATAACAGTAGGGGACTTTAACACCCCACTTAGATCAACAGACAGATCATTCAAACAGAAAACCAACAAGGAAATAGTGGTTTTGAATGGCACATTGGACCAGATGGATTTAACAGATATATTCAGAACATTCCAGCCTGAATCAGCAGAATATACACTTTTCTGGCCCACATGGAACATTCTTCAGAATAGATCATATACTAGACCACAAAACAAGTCTCAGCAAATTCAAAAAGATCAAAGTCATTTCATGTATTTTTCTGACCACAATGCTATGAAATAGAAGTCAACCACAAGAAAAAAATCTAAAAGAGCACAAATACATGGAGGTTAAATAACATGGTACTAAACAATGAATAGGTCAACCAAGAAATCAAAGAGGAAATCCAAAAAATACATGGAGACAAATAAAAATAAAAACACAATGGTCCAAAATCTTTGTGATACTGCAAAAGTGGTTCTAGGAGGGAGGCCTACCTCAAAAAGAAAAATCTCAAATAAACAAGCTAACCTTACACCTAAAGGAGTTAGAAAAAGAACAAACAAAACCCCAAACTAGCAGAGAAAAAGAATAAAGAATGGAGGAAAAATAAAATAGAAACTGGCAAAAAAATCAATAGAACAGATCAATGAAATCAGAAGCTGGTTCTTTGAAAAGATCAACAAAATGGATAAACCTCTAGCCAGCCTCATTAAAACAAGAGGTAGGAGTCAAAATCACAAACTAACAAAGAGAAATAACAACTGATACTACAGAAATAAAAAAAAATTTTTAAGAGAATATTATGAAAAATTGTATGCCAACATATTGGACAAATTAGAAGAAATGAATAAATTCCTAGAAACAAATAACCTATCAAAACTGAATCTGAAAGAAACAGATTTGTCAACTGTTTCCTTTGCTGTGCAAAAGCTTTTTATCTAGATCAAGTCCCAATAGTTCATTTTTGCCTTTGTTTCCCTTGCCTTTGGAGACATGTCTTGCAAGAAGTTGCTGCAGCCAAGGTCACAAAGGTTGCTGCCTGTGTTCTCTAGAATTTTGATGGATTCTTGTCTCACATTTAGGTTTCTCTTGGTGTATGGTGTAAGAGAATGGTCAAGTTTCATTCTTGTATACACAGCTGTCCAATTTTCCCAGCACCATTTATTGAAAAGACTGTCCTTTTTCCACTGGATATTTTTTCCTGCTTTGTCGAAGATTATTTGGCCACAGAGTGAAGAGGCCCTACCTGGGCTCTCTGTTCTGTTCCATTGATCCGTGTGTCTGTTTTTGTGCCAGTACCACACTGTGTTGATGGTTATAGCTTTGTAATAGAGCTTCAAGTCCAGAATTGTGATGCTACTAGCTTCGGTTTTCTTTTTCAACATTCCTTTGGCTATTCCGTTTCTTTTCTGGTTCCATACAAATTTTAGGATTATTTGTTCTAGTTCTGCAAAAAAGTTGATGGTATTTTGATAGAGATTCCACTGAATGTATAGATTGCTGTAGATAGTGCAGACATTTTAACGGTATTTGTTCTTCCAATCCATGAACATGGAATGTTTTTCTATTTCTTTGTGTCCTCCTCGGTTTCTTTCATGAGTGTTCAATAGTTTTGAGTACAGATCCTTTGCCTCTTTGGTTAGGTTTATCCTAGGTAACTTAAGAGTTTTGGGTGCAATTGTAAATGGGATGGACTGCTTACCTCTAGTTCTTTTGTTTCATTGTTAGTGCATAGAAATGCAACTGATTTCTGTGCGTTGATTTTATATCCTGCCACTTTGCTGAATTCCTGTATGAGTTCTAGCAACTTGGGGGTGGAGAGTTTTAGGTTTTGCACATAAAATACATCATCTGATAAAAGTGAGAGTTTGCCTTCTCCTTTGCTGATTTGGATGCCTTCTATTTCTTTTTGTTGTCTGATTGCTGAGGCTATGACTTCTATTATTATGTTGAATAAGAGTGGTGAGAACAGACATCCCTGCCCTGTTCCCAACCTTAGGGGAAAAGTTCTCAGTTTTTCCCCATTTAGAATGATATTCACTATGGCCTTTTCATACATGGCCTTTATGATATTGAAGTATGTTCCATTTACCCCTACACTGTGAAGAGTTTTAGTCAAGAAAGAATGCCGTAGTTTATCAAATACTTTCTCTGCATCTAGTGAGAGGATTTTGAGCAAAAGAGTGAAACTGTCCAGTTTAGGTTTCAACAAGATCATACCTGTTACTGTAAAGGAACAAAGAGGAAAACCAAGGAGACTGGTAAGGGTTCTGCAGTCATTTCCAGATAAGAAATGGTGGCCATCTGGTTGATGAGAAGTGGTTGGATTCTGGGTGTCTTTTTTGTTAAAATTTTAATTAAAAAATCACAAATCTAAAAAAACAAAGAAATGGAAAATTTGAAGGGACAGATTACCACCAATGAAATTCAATCAGGAATCAAAGAACTCCCAATAGAAGTCCAGGACCAGATGGTTTCATAGAGGAATTCTACCAAACATTTAAAGAAGATTAACACATATTCTTCTCAAACTATTCCAAAAAACAGAAGAGGAATGAACACTTCCAAATTCACTCTTTGAGGCTTGAATTACACTGACAGCAAAACCAGATAAAGACAATACAAACAAAGATACTACAGGCCAGTATCCCTGATGAATACAGACACAAAAATCCTCAACAGAACACAAGCAAACTAATCCAATAATACATTAAAGAAATCATTTGCTATAATCAAGGGGGATTTATTCCTGAGATGCACAGGTGGTTCAATATTCACAAATAATTCCATGTGACACATCACATCAATCAGAGAAAAAATAAGAATGATATGATTTCAATAGACACAGAAAAAGCACTGGACAAAGTGCAACATCCATTCATGGTAAAAATTCTCTAAAAAGTAGGCTTAGAGGGAACCTAGAAGTATACTCAGTGGTGAAAGACTGAAAGCTTTCCCCCTAAGATCAGGAACAAGACAAGACTGTCTACTTTTGAATAAGACAAGGATGTCTTCACCACTTTTATTCAACATAGTACTAGAAGTCCAGCTGCAGCGATGAGACAACAAAAAGGAATAAAAGGCATCCAAATGGGTAAGAAGTAAAATTTCCACTATTTTCAGATGACATAATACTGTATATAGAGAACCCTAAAGACTTCACCAAAAAACTACTCGAACTGATAAACGAATTAAGTTTGCCGAATACAAAATCACTGTACAGTAATCCATCGCATCTCTCTACACTAATACTTGGCAACAGAAAATTTAAAAAGCAATCCTATTTACAATTGCATCAAAAATAATAAAATATATAGGAATAAACTGAACCAAGGAGGTCAAAGACTGGTACTCTGAAAACTATAAAACACTGATAAAAGAAACTGAAGATAACATCAACAAATGGAAAGATATTCCATGCTCATAGATTTGAAAAATATTGTTTAAATGTCCACACTACCCACAGCAATCTGTAGATTTAATAAAATTTCTATCAAAATACCAACAGCATTTTTCACATAACTAGAACAAATGATCCTAAAATTTGTATGGAACTACAAAGACTCCAAATAGTCAAAGCAATCTTGAAAAAGAAAAAGATTCTTTCCACAATTTGGCGATTGTGGCCATTGCTTCTATGAACATTGGGGTACATGTGGCCCTTCTTTGTACTGCATCTGCTTCTTTGGGGTGAATACCCAGGAGTGCAATTGCAGGGTCATAGGGTAGCTCTACTTTTAATTTCTTGAGGAATCTCCACACTGTTTTCCAAAGTGGCTGCACCAACTCACATTCCCACCAACAGTGGAAGAGGGTTCCCCTTTGTCCACATCCTCTCCAGCATTTGTTGCTTACTGAGTTGTTGATCTTGGCCATTCTAACTGGTGTAAGGTGGCATCTCAGTGTGGTTTTGATTTGAATCTCCCTGATGGCTAAAGATGATGAACATTTTTTCATGTGTCTGTTAGCCATTTGTATGTGTTCTTTGGAGAAGTGTTTGTTCATGTCTTCTTCCCATTTTTGATGTGATTATCTGTTTTGTGAGTGTTGAGTTTGAGGAGGTCTCTATAGATCTTAGATATCAGACCTTTGTCTAGTGTCATTGGCAAATATCTTCTTCCATTCTGTGGGTTGCCTGTTTGTAGAAAGAACCAAGATGCCCTTCAACAGATGAGTGGATAAAGAAGATGTGGTACAAATATACAATGGAATATTATGCCTCCATCAGAAAGGATGAATACCCAACCTTTGTATCAACATGGACGGGACTGGAAGAGATTATGCAGAGTGAAATAAATCAAGCAGAGAGAGTCAATTATCTCATGGTCTCACATGTGGAGCATAAGGAAAAACATGGAGGGCATTGTGAGAAGGAAAGGAAGGGTGAATGGGGGGGAATCGGAGGGGGTGATGAACCATGAGAGACTGTGGACTCTGAGCAACAAACTGAGGGTTTTGGAGGGCAGGGGGTGAGGGATTGGGCGAGCCTCGTGGTGGGTATTGAGGAGGGCACGTATTCCATGGAGCACTGGGTGTGGTGCATAAACAATTAATCTTATAACACTGAAAAAATAAAATAAATGTATTTGGGGAAAAAAAAAAAAGCAAAAGATGAAGGTATCACAATTCTAGATTTCAAGTTCTATTACAAAGCTGTAGGGTGCCTAAATGGTACTACCTTCTTTGTAGCCTCAACAAGCAAAGCACATAATTAGAAAATTAGTTATTTCTAACTCAATATTTTCTGAAACTACCTCTGATACAAGACCAAAATATCTTTCTCTGTGAGTCAGTAAGGCCTAGAAAATGTCTTAGCTGTTTTCATATTCTCTATTTATCAACCTCATTTCCCTAATTCCAGTACCATTTCCTCCGTAATCTAGAAGGAGGGGATGGTATATCCCAGTTCCAGTTTTGATTTCAGACCTACACCTTACAGAGCTCAGAACTCACACAGCAGCCACTGGGACGGAATCTACTGGATATAGACCATCCTGAGCTGGTACTTAGCTTTCCCAAATCCTGAGGGGATCAAGCTCATTTAACCTCTCTGGCCAACCGTCCCTTTGGACTCAATCCCATTTGTCCTAAATGGCAGTTTTTACACACCTTTACTTCCTAGGTAATAAGATAAATGAGGGGACATAGATAGAGAAAAGAGCATACCCTTGCCATCTTTTAAGGAATAGTCCTAAAAGTCATCAAACAACATTTCTGTTAACACCTTCTTGATAAGGAATAGGTTAGAAGTTCACATCAAGTATAAAGAAAACTGGAAAGTATAGTCTTTATTCCAGGGAATTACGTGCCTCACTAAAATTAAGAAGGTTTATTACCTTGCAAGAGGAGAATAGATTTTAAAGGACTAACTAGCACTCTTGCCACAGAAGGATTTAGGTCAAATTTCTAACCACTTGTCAAGTAAGAAATGAACTATGAGAATGACACACACCAAAGGGAAAAAAAAAAAGAAAAAATTAGCAATAAATTTCAAGAAAAAAATCTCAAAAGTGACATGTTCCATTCAGTGAGGTATATTCAAGTGAAGGATAATCACTCATATCATAGAGCCACACATTTTAAAATAACTAGAAAAAGTTAGAAGTCTGTAAAATTTAATAAACTGTGTTTGACACTAAGCTTGACACTATACTTCAGTAATCCCTGCACTCTGTAATGAAGACACTAGAACTCAATGGAGCTTTATCTTCATAAGAAGATAAACATAAGCAACATGTACACATGTAGTCTTGCTAAGCCTGGAAAATGTTTGCTCACTACTTCATCGAGAGGCTAAGATATAATGGGGAACTAATGCAAGATGGGAGAAGGAACAGATTGGCTAGATCGAAAACAAAAATGGAGGTCAATCCTGTGGCCACCACCCTCCTGCGTTGTTCCTTCATGGGCTGTGATGCGGTTATAAAATACACCAAGGATTTGAGAAGATGGGGCCAATTCCTAGGTATCATTCTTGCCGCAAATTTTGCAAGAGTACTACCAAAGCAATTACGCTGCCAGCATGGGGTGCTGAAAGCCATTTTGCAAATCCATTTGCACCCGCCTTAGTCTCCTCAGGGATGCAAAGAGGGCAGAAATGATTTCTTTCTTTCTTATTTTCAAGGTTGTCTATATGATGATGAGGAAGGGCTGAGGCTTCTCAAGCGTAGTTACCATCTCATTACATAATTGGAAAAATGTGGACAGCAGGAATACTAAAAATCCTATCTGCATTGACAATCTAATTTTCCTATGAATAATCTTCCAGCTTTGGCTGAAAGTCGAGCACAACGAGCATCACATCTGGTGGCTGGTGTACATCAGGTCACCACCCCCTCAGCATGCAGGCTTCACTGCCAAATGCCAGAGCCTCCTGCAGTAGGAGCGGCGCAAAGAGCTACTATTCTATTGTTCTATAAACTCATTGTGCGGGAAAATGACAATTAAGCTGGCTCTGTCCTCATCATCTCCGATGGCACAGGGCAGGTGATTCAAAGATAATGGCACCTTTGAAATGGATTTTTATGGTGATGCAAAGATTATAATTTTTAATGGAAAATTACATTATGCTACTAGGTCATTTTTTCCACTCGGATAATGGTATTTTTAATCCCTTCCATTCTAATTTGGAAGTCAGTGCAGTGTAAATAACGATACAGCATTTACTTATTATCATCAAGTCCACAGAAGCTAAGGTGATTAGAGTAAATTTTGTCATTTTTGAGTTAATGTGGTACAAGGGTATTTTAGTGTTTCAGGGAAGTGTCAAAGAAAAAAGAAACACCTAACATATCTGTTTGTAATTGCTTTTTGTGTACTGTATAAAAGTTTATTTAAGATATAACCAATATAGTTTAGTATACAAACTGTGGATTAGCAATTTAGCTAAATCCAACATGGGTATATTTTGGAGTAGTCAATGCCACTTGATTGTTCTCTGAGGTTGTCTCTCTACGTCATAGAGTTTAAGTTTCACATTAAATTTCTCAGTATATGTATTAATGCAAATTAGAAATAACCCAGCATTATACTCAGGTACTATTTTCAAAGGCTATCTAAAGGGGCATTGCAACAGGCTGACTTAAAGGGTAGGAATAGCAGATTATTTCTTACAACTTTTTTTAAAAAAAATGATTGACTTGTTGCACAAGGGAATGATTTAATATGCCCCACAGATAGTAGAAAGAAAATAAAAGAACATTACTTCTAGGAAGCAATAAGGCCAGTTCAGAATGCACTAAATGTCATCGTGGCACAGAAAATCTTTGGCTAAAATTATTTTGGATAATTATGTATTACTTTTCAAAGCTGTTATGAAATGTTTAAATAGCTTAGAGACAATTGTAATATTACTTGACCATGGGGTAATAGGAAATAAACATTGACTGGGTTTTCCTGAGAAAAAACAGTGCCACTTTGTAATTTTTGAATTTTTGGGCTATAAGAGCCATCTGCTGCATTTTGTTATTTCTATTCACTGATTATCTCCTATTGCACTAGCCTAGACTTTAAATTATTTGAGATTGTTTTGGGTTTGTAAAATGAACCAAAAACATTATGTTGCCATTATCGCATTCTACTTAGAGAGGAAAGAGTTAATATTTTACGTGAAATGGTTTCCTTTAGATCAAAAATATCAAGAAGAGTTCAAAAGAACTACATGCTCCAACCATGGTAAAGATTTTATTGACCACAAACACTGAACAAATAAAAATCTGTCAGCGCCTCCACCAATGAAGGCTTTAAAAAAGCAAAGCTAATGTCCTTCAAGATGAGTTTGGGGTCTATGGTAGGACATTGTAGGATTCTTAAATGGAAAAGATAAAATGTGTAAGTAACAGTGCTACTAAAAAAGTCAGAGCTCTACGTTGTGTCTTCTTAGTACTCCTCCCACATTCCAAAAAATAAGGCTTTCAAAGGGTGCGTGCTGGAGATACTTATCTAAAATCACAAGCTTGAGAATGAAATTAGTTTGTTTTTAATTGGTGTAAAAAAAAAAAAAAGGTTAGATAACTCAATAGAATCTATCTTCTCACCCGTAGAAATCTGTATTTATATCCTGGCTCAAGCAGAAAGCACAAATAAATTTGATGAAGTAAACCCTAAGAGACTCTTACCTATAGGGAACAAGCAGGGTTGATGGAGGCAAGTGCGTGGCAGATGGGCTAAATGGGTGATGGGTGTAAAAAGAGGGCACTTGTGATGAGCCCAGGGTATTATATGTAAATGATGAATCCCCAAATTCTACACCTGAAACCAATTTTGCCATATGCGTTAACTAAATTAGAATTTAAATAAAAACTTGAAAATAAATTTGATGATTGGTTTCTCTTTCCCATAATAAGCTTACTGGCTCTACCCTGGAAAAGACCAAAGCCTGAAATATTATATGCAAAAACCCAACACACTAAACAATTATAGAGAGCGTAAGAATCCTTCTATTAATAACACTAACATTAACAACAGTGGCATATGATAATAAAGCACAGGGAACAAAATCTAAACATTTTTCTTCTCCTTCCCCCTTACCTTCAATGCTATTAAATTCAATTAACTAAGCAATTCTCAAACATCTTTGCACAATTCTCTATGGAAAGAACAGAGATATAAAGACAAACATATGCAAACAGAATAATTTAACTTATCATAAGGAAAGAGCCCAGTTGAAGAGGATATTCTAAGATGTTACACAGTTATCACTCCTAGAAGATTACCCGACACTAGGTGGGGTTGCATTCCTGAAACTGGAGCACCAGATGGGTGGCTCATTTTGAGACCAAAGGAACTCTGTCCAGTGGGGAATAAGAGCCTCTGAAATAGATTTCAACCCACAGGAGACTCTCAGATATGCAAAAATAACTCATCTGTGGCAATAGTGTCCAGATTGGAATATACAATCAAGAGGTCACATGCCTGAGCTGCACAATCAAGAAAGGAGCTGTTTGAGAACAGAATTTCAGGCTCTGCCTCACCTCCTATCAAAGAGCATTTAGTATGAGGCCGATGAAATACATACTGTTAAGGACAACCACTTCACTAGATACTTTTATTATCTTATAGCATCTTCTAGGACAGGCCTACGTAAGGCTTTCCAGGCTGACCTAGGAAAGATCAGGTTAGTGGATTTATCTACCCCAGAGATATGAGTAGGGAGTAGAGTGAGGCAATTTGCATCATTTCAGAGAACAACAGTCCTGGTTTAATTGGACAACATCCTACCATACTATTGTCAGCTCACAGCGACTGGCACGGACCCTACTTGCTCACTTACAAATACTGTTCCTTGGCCAATTCTAGTAGGTCGACATTTTGAGGATTAAATGTGGGGATTCTGTGCCATGTTCTGTCCAATGCCCCACATATTGCCAAAGTTTAAGTGAAAAAGAGAACTCACAGTAAACTAAGTATACCCAATTGAGCAAGAAAATTCAGGTCTTCCAGAAAAGAAGACCATGAGACGTTAAATCTGTAGATAGGTTTCCCCTTGTTCAATGGGAGAGGTCACTTTGTACACAATTGTATCACTGAAGCTAAGTAAACAAGCATGTCACTTAGAGATACCTTAGGTAGATAAATCACCTTGGATCACTAAGGACAACTATCATTACAAGATCATGGATAGTTTAGTCCTAGTTCCCAGAGAAAGAGACTTGTAACAAGAATATCTTTATTCTGGGATGCCAGGGTGGCTCAGTCGGTTAGGTGGCTGCCTTTGGCTCTGGCTGTGATCCCAGGGTCCTGGGATCGAGTCCCACATCGGGCTCCCTGCTCATTGGGGAGCCTGCTTCTCCCTCTTCCTCTGCCTGTCACTCTGCCTGCTTGTGCTCTGACAAATATCTTTATTCTGAGAGTTTTAAAGAGAAGTGAAAGAGAGTGTTTGAGAACTTCAATGTGGTAAATGCAGAACCAATCATTGCTCGCTGAGCCCCAACCAAGGCCAAGGAATCTAGCCTCATCGACATTTCATCCCTCAGCGGTTTTCACCTGCTGTCAGTGAGCTGATCTAGCTTCCCACGAAACTAGACAACTGAAGCTGGGCTGGTGCCATGGTCAGGGCTCCCTGTGTTGCTCAACTGATTTAACAATAAAACGGGTAAAGAAAAAAATAACAGATTTTCAGGTGATACAAAATGGAAGGATACCAAAGACTATGGTTCACATTCAGAGTTCAAAGAGAGCAGAATAGCTTGCAACGTTGAGCCAGATGTAACAAGATAAACATAACAGGTTAAACAGATGGCCTTGCATCTATAGAAAAACATCATCACCACAATAGATCACAGAGGAGTGGATGAGTAGCAGCACCTAAATGATAAAAAGGAAAATTTAAATCAACAACGTGTCAACCGTCAAGAGCTTGATGCAGGCAACCAAAAAACCTAACGTGGTCTCAAGATGAATAGTGCGGTACTTTCCCCCTGGGGAGTGACAGAAGAAAATTCTTGCAGCTTTGGCTCTACCAAATAACAGCATAACTGGGCATCCTCAGCCTTAGCACGGATGGCAATGGCAGGGGAAGCAAGACTGAATCTCCAGCAAATATTCAGGGCATGACTGTCACATTTGTAATCAGAGCTCAATCAAGAAATGTGGAATCAGAGCTCCATCAGGAGATGGAACAGAGGAACATGGGAAGGTGTCAAACGCACAGAGAAACCACGAGGACCGTGGGAAGTGAGAGCCCTGTCTGAAGACTCCTACAATTGCTTGGGCAAAAATTTAAAGGCTGTTGAAATGCAGCCTACAGATATTATTACCACCAGTCTTAGAAGCCATGTCCTCCTGAGGTCCTGTGGGGATGGCACACTAGAAAAGACAGGGTCTCCTCCTAAGTCCAGGTCAGTGAATTACCACAGGAATCTATCTAGGTTGATTCAGGGTACAATAGCTCACTCATCTCCTCTGCAGTCAAGCTCCCCGCTCACTATCAGCCTCATCCCTCACACCCAGTGACCAAGAGTGTGGTGACCGTGAAGACAGAAGGAGGGACACGAGTCTGACAACAAACAACCCACCCCACGGGGACGCGTGAGTTCTCTGTGTCTTGTGATGATTTCTGATACACGTTGGCAAGATGGAATTTTAAACCCAGCACCTGGGTGCAGGTGAGCCTAACCTCTTGGCACTGCAGCCACATTTAGGAGCCATAAAACATCTGCCAAGTATAGAAAGGGCCCAAAGCGCAAGTGCAGTGAGAAAAGAAGCCCATAGAAAAAAGAAACGGAGTGGTAGAGAGTGTTCGAGAAATGAAAAATACGGTCGGCCAAACTCTTTTTGCTTCCTAACTATGCTGGGTGCCTTCTTGCCTGCAGGCTCCGCAAATGCTGCTTCCTCTCTTCACTTGACTAGTTCCTATTTATACATCAGACCTCACTCAGCCTAGCCTCATTTTCCAGGGAAAGATTCCTGTGACCTCCTAACCAGACACTCACAACACGGCCAGTCAGTGTTTAATACCTCTGTCACGTTGCTCCCTAGGGCTCCTTGTGCCCCTCCTGGCCTCGCATTTATCCCCCTGCATCAGCTGTCAGATAGTATGTCTCTATCTTGCCCTCATCTACAGCTTCTCTGAGCATAGGGACTGTGGCTATCTGCTTGTAATTGCTTCCCTGCACCTGACACATACTTGGGGCTAAGGAAGTATTTCACAAATGAATCAGGTAATTGATTTTTTTTTTTTTTTCATTTCACATTCTGGGTCAGAGAGACACAGCCTTGCTAAAGAAAGGAGACTCTGGAATGGCACATTTCTCTTCATTTCTGAGAAGTATCTCGGAAAGAAATTACAATGTGATCTGTAACTTTTTCAGTCCCCATTCACTTACGTTAGTTACTAACTGCTCCACAATTTATAACATTTTAACAGTTCACTGTTGCCTTTTATATACTGACTACATATGTGTGAATTCAACCCCCCACTTCTCTTTGCTTGAAAAGTAAAGACAAATTTACTTTTTGGCAAGAAATTCAAGGCCAGTGATTCCTTTTTCATTGTCAGCTATCAGTTACAATTAGCAGATGAGTGATCCTACATCAGGAAAATACTTTATGCAGTATTATGTTTGTATCAAATTGCTAGAGTATTTGTCTTCTTTATCTCTGGAATGTAGCCCTCCTAAAATTGCCTCGCCCTTCTTAGATAGAATGCTTTACTGGAAAAAGCAGGGGGGGATAAAAGAACACATTAACATTTAAGTTATGAGGGAAAGATTCTTTAATTATCACATTTCCACTCAGAAGCAGCCCTGAGTAATATATTCATTAAAAGCCAACAGTACTAGGTCTCTTTTAGTCATTTTATAACACTGACAGAATTATTAGTTAAAATTAGACTTCTCATTTTCCTATCAGGGGAGACATCAACATTAGTTTCTATATTAAACATAAAAGTTATTCATACATTTTACAACTGTAGAAAGCTTTTTAAATGGATTTAAGGTGATAGATTCAGGATTGTCTGAACATTTAATAGAAATTATGATTATCAACCAAATTATATTTTGAAAAGGCAATCGCTTCTTCACCGCAATGCAGTAATACATTTTCCAGTCTACCAAAAATACTATGTATGAAAAAGTATTTTACAGTACTTTTTATAGTTCTACAGAGTACCACGTTACTACTTGTCAACTGGCTATTGCATCATAATTCAATCTGCTGCAACTATAAAGCTGTATCTTGACTTGATTACACAAAAGACTCAAGTATATGTCCTGTACATGTACGTGTGTATACAGAGACACCGGGGATGAAAATGGTAACATTTTAAAAGTTGAGCATGCAAATAACATCTATGCAGTGAGAAGAAACCACATCTAATGAGAAATCAAACACACTCTGCTTTTAACTTTCCATTCCACTTGGTGTAGGTTTTCGTAACAGTATTTGTCTATAGACGATACAGTGAATTTTCTGCAGAGAGGTGACTGTATTTTTATCATCTAATATAGCAAAAACCTGAAAGAGAAAGGAATATTGTCCTAAATGCTTCCTTATCTGAGATAACCGTGTTCATAGAAAGTAAGTCAGCACTACTCCAGGGCCTCTGGAGCCCAGCTTTGAAACCGCGGCTGCCCCAGGTCCTACTGGTCACCCCAACCAGGGCTGAAGGGTCAGCTTCTCAATGCATGGGCTACTCATTCATGGCACATGGACTGGGAAGCTCTGTCTGAGGAAATGTTGGGATTAACAGATGAACACAAGTTGTTATAAACATTACAGATCAAGGAGATTTTGCACAGATTCAAAATATTTTCTATAATAAAGTTACAGATATAAAATTTTGGATTACTGATAGGATTTCAGAAACCAAGCCTGAATTGCCAGGGAATGGGAAAGCTTAGTTACAAAGGAGGGTTTTGCCATTAGAACGCCTTAGTTCAAAACAATTCCATTATTTCCTCGCCACATAGATATGAGGAAGTCATCTGACTCCTCTGTGCTTAGGTTTCCTATTCTGTACTATAGGGATGATAATAGTACCTACCTCACATGGTTGCTCTAGGGACTCAATGACTAAATATAGAGTAAGCCCTCAAAGAAGTATTAAATAAATACTGGCTTTAATCATAATATATATGAATACAATAAATTAAAAAATATTTTTTTATTTTGAAAAATTATACAAGAACTGCAGGAAAGAGAAGATGTTTATTCTCTTGGTTTTTTTGGTAAAGACTATTAATTAATTTATTTATTTGAGAGAGAGGCAGAGGGAGAAAGCATGAGCAGGGGGAGGGGCAGAAGGAGAAGCAGACTCCCCACTGAGTGGGGAATGCAACTCTGGGCTTGATCCTAGTACCCCAGGATCATGATCTGAGCTGAAGGCAGATGCTTGACCCACTGAGCCACCCAGGCATCCCTATTCTCTTCTGATTTGGAAGGAATCCTCAGCCTTTGCCTGACTGCATTCTATAGATGTGTACACATTTTGATTCATCTTATTTGTGGTCTTGGTAACTTTGATCATTGTATTAGGTGATGTCTACCAGGCTTTTCTACTAAAAAGTTACTCTTCTTTTCCTTTGTAGTTAAATATTTGGAGAGAGAAAATCATTACGGCAAAACTATGTAAGCACCCCATTCCTAAACAAACTTCCAATACATTCATACATATACACACATATATACCTATCAGTAAAAAAGGCAACACACTTATGTGCAGAAGGCAAACTATCCTATACCAGTACATTCTGGGCTTCCCTCTCTGAATCTTAGTGGGGAAAAAAAAAACCCAAAAATGACTCCACTTATCTCATACCTTCCCCATAAGCATGAATCAGAAAAAAAAGATAAATGTACAGGCAAATATCACCAACTTAAAATTCGAGAAATATCAACACCATGGATGTTTTATCAGAACATAGAGAAAAACACATATGAAGAAAAAGAGACATGGAGACCATGTGCCGCCATTCTTCTCATATTCCAAAATTGAGGAATAAAGAAATAACAGAGAATTCCCTAAAACTGACAAAAGTGCACTTATGATGTGAAGGCAACTAAGAATGGAAGGAACTCCTATTGATAGAGAATATCTACCAGAAACTTAAATAAGATGTGGTGTAATGTTGGACACATTCCCAATAAAGTTAAAAACAGACTTGAATTTTACAACTTCCTATAGATTCTAATCCAGAAGTAAGAGATATTCCAGTTTAGCAAGGAAGAGATGCAGAACCCGTGACTGACTACCTTTGGCAAAGGTATGAGGAAATCAATATTCCTGTGCACCACTGGGTGGGACTTCAGCCTACGTCTTAGGCCTCGGAAAAAGCTGTAAACTAAGATTATAACTTTAAATAAAACAGGTTCTCTACTCCTATCTTGACACAAACCTTCATAATTTCCAAAAAAAAAGGAAGATATAAAGCTGCATTTTTTTATTACTCACAGCCAGCAAAATACCACCAGGGAACTAGTTGAGTCATCACTGCTATTGTTTAAGTGGCCTTTTAATGGGGTGGCAAATTTGAATCAATAAAGACATGATAATTCATCAGTTATATACTTATTCCATAAAATTAATCTTTTTTTTAAAGATTCTATTTATTTATTTCAGACAGAGAGCAAGAGAGAGAGCATGAGCAGGGGGAACGGGCCGAGGTAAAAGCAGACTCCCTACAGAGCAGAGAAGCTAATGAGCGGCTTGATCCCAGGACCCCGGGATGATGACCTGAGCTGAAGGCAGATGCTTAACTGACTGAACTGCCCAGGTGATCCTAAAATTAATCTCTGATTTTATTTGAAAGTCACTAGATATGCCATAGTCCAGACTCTCACACAACTTTTGTTCTATTCGCATTAATACCAAAGTAGATGGCTTTCTGAAGACTGTGCAGTTCTTACATAGTTTTTATTCATTATAAATTGATGACACTTTTCACTGCTGAGGAAATATATACTGAAATTATTAATAGAGTTGATAACTCATGAGTAGTATATAGATTAAAAATGAATAATACATTTTATATACAGTATTCAAAAACCATAATGGACTATGTGTGGTAAGTTATCATTGTTGCAGAAAATATTACAAAATATTTTAATTTAGTTGTATAAATCACCACCACAGTATGACTTTTTTTTAACAACACTTAAATCACTATCTAGGTCCATAAAATGTTTATGATTTTTCTGCAAGAGTTTCAATGTAGAGGGGTGCCTGGGTGGCTAAGTTGGTTAAGCGTCTGACTCTTGATTTCAGGGCTGTGAGTTCAAGTCCCATATTGGGCTCCATGCTGAGCTTGGAGCCTACTTTAAAAGAAAGTTTCAATGCCAAAACATTTTTAAAAATAAAAAAATAGCATGCTGCTCCAGCTTTTCAAACCTCTCTATGAAAATATACCTTGAACTAGAATAATGGAAACTAGTTTCAGGCATATTTGCTCATAAAACTTCTCCTTTATAGGTACCTGATTTTGTTTTATTTATTTCAAGCGTTATTCTTGTTGCATATAACCCACAAAGTTTCTATTAAAAGTTTTCTCGAAATTAAAAAAAAAAAAAACCTAATTTTTAAAGTTTGAAATATCCACAATTTAAATGCTTGGTACACTTTTGTTAACATTTTTAATAAGCAATCATTCATAGTCAAAGGTAGTGCACAATCACAATTAGTTTTCCACCAGTTAAACCTTCATTTAATAAAATACCTATAAGTTGCATAGATTTTTATCAGATCTGCTCAAGTGGTAGGTCTGGCTTTCGTGAGGATAATTTCTTGCTCATTTTCTTTATCAGTAATTGACCTTCAATAAATTACAAATCTGTACTGTCCTATTAGCAAATTTCACATAGTTTGGGAATAACAGCATCGAATTCTTAACTTTGTTTCCAAGTTTTAACAAATTAATCAAACTGCCACTTTAAAACAGTTTTTCAGTTGTGTTTCTTTTCTGAGTTGTACTTTCATTTTTTCTATCATCTCAACCTCATTTATTCTCTTGAAAGAATTAAAAATAAAACGCAATATTTCTATAATAAAAAATTAGTGTATTCTTCCCAAATATTTAGTCAAAAATGTAATTTTAATTCATGCAAAAATCATAAAAGAAAAATGTAGAAAAAACAAAATTTTTTTAAAAGTTATTTTACTGGGTTTTTTAAAAGATTTTATTTATTTATTTGACAGAGAGAGAGAGAGAACAAGCAGGGGGAGCAGCAGGCAGAGGGAGAAGCAGGCTCCCTGCTGAGCAAGGAGCCCAATACAGGACTCAATCCCAGGACCCTGGGATCATAATCTGAGCCAAAGGCAGAGGCTTAACCAAGCAAGCCACCAAGGTGCCCAAGGTTATTTTACTTTAAAATATTCAAAATTAAATACTAAAATTAAAAGGTAATGTGCAAATAATAATTTTTAAATCAAATTTTTTAAATAAAACCAACATTAAATTTAAGTTCTAAAAATTTAATTAAAATCCTATTAAATACTTTTCGAAAATTAAAACCATTTCTAATTCTGTAGTTTAACTTCTGTGTAGTTGCCAATGTAAAGAATGAGTATCCTACTTCGGCTCTGATACATTTGGATTTTTAAAGATAACATGAGTTGGTTAATACAGCAAAATGTTTCCCAGGCACCATGTAGCACAGTTGTCAAAACTGTGTTAATTTATGGTTATTATGGAACAGGATGACCAGTAAAAGCACAAAAAACATGCATTTGCAGCTGTTGGAAACACTTTATTTTGCGAAACTATACTTCATATGTTTTCTGAGACGAATTAGACATGTTAATCAGTCTTTTCTCTTAGTTAGGGGATTCTATGGATGTTAGTCTCCCCTACACTCCAGCAGTGTCCATCTCTGGCATTGGTAGAGTCATCACTGTGTCTTTTAGCAATAATCACCTTTTGTTTGTAGGCACAGGTAAAGAGCTGTAGAAAGGCACTTCCCCAGGGCCTGCACTGAGTTAGTCATAAAATGAGTGTTTAGAGTTATAGTTATTTCTAGCCCTCAGTATGAGACCCAGAATGACAAGTGCCCTTTAGTTTCTAATAAATGTGTGAAAGTATTATTTGAGATTGTGATATATAAGGTCAAGAGCTGGATTCTCCTTTTTACCCTGGGTTACTCAAGAAAATATAATTCCAGAATATAGCCATTCTGAACAGTTCAAAAGCTGTATCTATATATACTAACATAAAAAGACATCTTGTTGTATGAAAAAATTTAAGTTCCAAAATATATGTACACGGACGCCTGGGTGGCTCAGTTGGTTAAGCAGCTGCCTTCGGCTCAGGTCATGATCCCAGGGTCCTGGGATCGAGTCCCACATCGGGCTCCTTGCTCAGCAGGGAGCCTGCTTCTCCCTCTCCCTCTGCCTGCCTCTCTGCCTACTTGTGCACACGCTCTCTGACAAATAAATAAATAAAATCTTATATATATATGTGTGTGTACAATACCATGTGCACATGTTTCTATGTATTGTACTAGTATGTGTATGTCGGAACTATGTACTAGTGGGAAATAAAGAATCTTATCTCTATCTATAATATATAAGTTTTCATAATGAGAATGCATTATTTACCAAAATAATTAAAATTTGAAAATTTCCCTTCAAAATGCAATGTTTTAAAAACTTTTGATGTGTAAATTTGATGATACGAATGTTAAATCATGCATACATAGAACTTATATCTTTCTTTTAATTGAGATATAATTGACATAACATTAGTTTCAGGTGTACAATACCATGATTCAGTATTTGTATGCCCTGGAAAATGGTAACAATAGCAAGTATAACTACCATCTGTCACCATACATAAAAACTCATCTTTTTTTTTTTTGTCTTCTTTTCTTGTGATGTGGATTTTACAATTTACTCTTTCAGCAATTTTCAAATATGCCATAGAGTATTATTAACTATAGTCACCACGCTATATATTATATCCCCATGATTTATAATAGGACATTTGTACCTTTTGATGACTTTCATCCATTCTCTACCCTCTACCACCCCTCCCTTCATCAATCACCAATCTGTTCTCTGCATCTATGAGCTTTTTGTTGTTGTTGTTGTTTTAAATTCTTTATATAAGTGAGATCATGTGGTCTTTGTCTTTCTCTGATTTATTTCACTTAGCATGATGCCCTCAAGGTCCAACCATGTTAAAATGGCAGGATTCCGTTATTTTTTTTTTATGACTGAACAGTATTTTACATATACAGAATACTATTCAGTCATCACTATATTGTGTGTGTGTGTGTATGTGTGTGTGTGTGTATATATATATATACGTATATGTATGTATATATGTATACATATATACATACATATACATACATATACATATATACATACATATACGTATATATATATACACACACACACACAATATATATATATATATATATATACACACACACGCACATACCTATAAATACACACACACACACACACACACACACACAGAGACCATAACTCCTTTATCCATTCATCTATCAGTGGAGTCTTGGAATGCTCCATATCTTAGCTATTGTTAGTAATGCTGCAATAAACATGGAGATATACTTTGCTTTTCAAATTAGTGTTTTTGTTTTCTTCAGATATAAGCAGAAGTGGAACTGCCGGATCCTACGGTAGGTCTATTACTAATTTTAGGGGGAACCCCATACTTTTTGCAATAGTGGCTGCACCAATTTACATTCCCACCAACAGCGCACCCTTTTCTCCACATCCTGGCCAACATTTACTTCTTACCTTTTTGATAATAGCCATTTTAACAGCTGTGAAATGATTTTCATTCAAATTTCTCTGGTAATTAGTGATACTGAGCATCTTTTCATGTGCCTGTTGGCCAGCTATATGTCTTCTTTGGAAAAATCTTTATTCATCTATTCAGATTTTTTGCCCATTTTTAATTGGAATTTTTTTTTTTTGCTACTGAGTTCTATAAGTTCTTTATATATTTTGGATATTAAACCCTTATCAGATATGTGATTTGCAAACATTGTCTCCCATTTAGTAAGTTGCCTTTTTATTTTGTATATGATTTCCCTTGCAGTGCAGAAGCCTTTCAGTTTAATGTAATCCCATTTATTATTTTTTTTTAATTTTGTTGCCCTTGCTTTTGGAGTCAGATCTAAATACTACAGCCAAGTTTGATGATGTCAAGGAGTTTATCACCTTAGTTTTCTCCTAGTAGCTTTATGGTTATGTTCATCTTCAATCTATTTTGTCTTCAATCCATTCCGAGTTAATTTTTTGTTTCTGGTATAAGATAGTGATCTAGTTTCATTCTTTTGCAAGTAGTTCTCCGGTTTTTCCACAAACATTTATTGAAAGGCTATCCTTTTTCCATTGTATACTCTTGCTTCCCTTGTAACAAAATAATTGACATTGTTTTTCTCAGTTTATTTCTGGGCTCTCTTTTCTGTCCAATTGATCTATGTATCTGTTTTTATGCCAATACATATTATTTTAATTACCACAGCTTCCCAATGTCGTATGAAATCAGGAAGCATGATGCCTCCAGCTTGCTCTTCTTTCTCAAGACTACTTTAGCTATTGAGAGTCTTTTGTGGTTCCATGCAAGATTTAAGACTATTTATACTATTTCTGTGAAAAATGTTATTGAAATTTTGATAGCGATTGCACTAACTTTGTGAACTGCTTTTGGTAGCAGGGACATTTTAACAACATTAATTTTTCCAAATCATAAGCATCAAGTATCTTTCCATTCTTTTTTGTCTCTTTTGATCTCTTATAAATGCCTTATAATTTTCAGTGTCCAAGTTTTCCACCCCTTGATGAAATTTATCACTATTGTTTTTGTGATAGTTGCAAATGGTATTGTTTTCCTCATTTCTCTGATGGTTCCTTGTTAGTGTATAGAAATACAACACATTTTTGTATATTGAGTTTGTATCCTGCAACCTTACTGAATTTATTAGTTTTAACAGTTTTTTTGGTGGAGTCTTCAGGTTTTTCTACGTATAAAATCATGTCATCTGCAAATATTAACAGTTTACTTCTTCCTTTCCAATTTGGATGCCTTTTATTTCTTTTTCTTACCTAATTGTCCTGGCTAAGATTTCTAAAAATGTGAGAATAAAAGTGGTTAGAGTGGGCATCTTTGTCTTGTTTCTAATCTTAGAGGAAAGCTTACAGCTTTTTACCACTGAGCATGGTGTTAGCTATTAAATCTTTAAGAGACTACTTTTCGAGGTGTTACGTGCTTTTTCATTCTACCTGACATCACATATCTCACTGCTCCTCAAAATTTGGATACATCTACAAATATCATTCTTAATTACTCCATCAGATAGGGACTATTTACCTGGATGTTCTCTATGATTTCAAATAAAAAAATCTTTACTTAATTATGACAATTTCTGGGTATTCATGCTGTGTGCCAACCATTGTGATGAATACTTTTTTACATGTTAATTTTAATCCTTACAGGAACTTTTAAGGAAATACTATTTTTACAAGTAAAAGAAATAACAATCAGAGGTTCACTGTACAAAATAAATGTTGTCAGCAAAAAGACCTGGATTGAGAAAATGTAGAAGTAACAAAAGTTGAAAAAAATCAAGCTCTAATCCAAGCTAGTACGTTCTGGGTGGGCAAAAGAAAATTAAGTAAATGAGTGGCCAACAGGGTACAGACTCATTTTGGATTTTGATAGTATGAGGAGAGAATCATCCAAAGAGTAAAATGTTTATCCACTATATCTACGTTTAGTTGAGCTGGATTCACCCTTGAGGAAAAGCCGAAAAATGCATATTTTCAGAACCACTCTAAATAAAGTAGCTACAGAGCTTTCCAAGTTTGACAGCAAATAGTCCCAGATAAGGGCGTTAGTTAAGAAATAGAATAAGTAAATAAGGAAAGATTTAGCGCTGGAAGGGAAAAAGAGGAACACTGAATGGATCAGCTTTCACACCTTCTGGATGGCCAGACAAGATGGTTTTTGTTGTTGTTGCAAAAACACCAAGCCTAGAAATGCAGACCCTTCCAAGCCTCTGTAGGCTTAAGCAGTTCGATGCCCTCTATGCCAAGCTGCTAGCGGATTACAGTTAAGGAAATGCCAAGACTGAACTTTGTTTCAAAAGTATGAGAAAAATTTCATTGGAACTTTAAATAATATGCAACAAAAAATAAAAGTAAGGTTGAAATTTATAGAACACCTCCAGCGTGTTCAAAATGTTTGTCTAATTCTTGCTCAAAGGAGGACTTATGAATATTTTCCTAGGGAAGTATGTACTTTCATACTGATTTTAATACATATAATATATACTATTTATATATAAATACATACTAATATATTTATCAGAGGACTACAAATTATTGCAATTTCCTTAAAAGCTGTATAAAAAGATGCTTTGTCTATATAATCATTCCATTTTAGAATATGATTTTACTTTTCTTTGTGACATTTAATACAGTTTAATGTTCATCTCCACGTAACTAATCTATTTTAACATCTTTCCATAGTCCACATTTATCCCTTGCCTCCCACCATAATCCAGACATTCAGACAAAGATAACTAATTCTATATAAGCATATGGTCCTATGACCTAATAAAAGGGCAATGTATGTCATCTATGGCTTTCTCACTAATTTTTGAAGCTTTGGCTTACAAATGCACAATCTTCTCAACACTGTATTAAGCACAGTCATTAATATTATCTATGTAAAACTAAGCATCATTTAGGCCATCAATCAAATTCATAGGAAAACTGCAACAAGCATCATCCATCCCTAAAATGAAAAAGCATTTAAGCACCTAATCATGCATGAAGCTCTCAGTGCTGAAAAAATTAATTACATAGCTCTGGGCCCCTGACCTATAGTAGTTTCACAATCTGAAACAGACAATGAAATAGAGTCATGTCTATGTAGGTCATATGGTCAACACAAAAGTAACCATAACCTCCAGTGAGTTCAGATGCACATGTGGTGATTTTAAGGGGAAAAAAATTAGGGTAACTATCCCCAAGTATGAGATACTTGTTTTCTTGTTCAAGAATGGAATAACTCACACCTAAATCACAAGAAATTTCTCTTCTCAACATAATCATGTGATAGGTATCACAGAGGAAGGCAACCTGGCCTTGTCTAGTATGGAGATTTCCCTGTAAAATATGTACCATCATAAGTAATGATGTCCAATCTTTCAGATTTACACCCCAACCTTCTATCACTCAACCCCAGCATCTCATTCAAGGAAACGATCACTATTGCAATGAAATCATGGAGTACTTGCTTTATTCTATGTTGAATGTCTGCTTCCCCTGCTAGACTATATACTCTATGATCCCAACTACCTACTTGCAAAGACTAGCACATGGTAGCTGTTCTGTTAATGTTTCTGAAAACAAGGAAGTGAGAGAGGGTTGAAGGAAAAAAGAACTCTGATCATAAAACATTAGGTATAACTACCATGAGACTTCCTAACACATTTAGCAAACGCTCAATAGCTAGACTAATAGGTAAGTACTTTGAGACCCACAGCTGGCAAACTTACTCACCTCAAACCGTAACCACCGATATCTTTACATTTACTGAGAAAGTATTTAAGACTTAGGAGTCCTCAGCCTGCACTTAAGTCTTCACAGGACCCAGAAATTCCTTTTCAAGTCTATCACATCAAATCTTCATCCCTTCATTGGCACGACTCTTCTCTCTGGTTGTTGGGCTGTGACCTCCTCTCTCCCCACTTTCTGAGAAGCACTTGCTAAATGAAAATGACTGACCACAGAAAGTAACCTCCACTGCAGAAGCAAAGGCCGTCTTGTCAGCAGTCACCATTCTAGCTCTTTTGTCACTGGGTAACTCTAGATGTCTTACCCAGAATTGCATCACCTCCCACTGACTTTTTAGGGCCCAGGTGTGCCTTACACCAGTTTCTCAAAATGTGATCCTCAAGCCAGAATCAGCACCATCTCACACTTAGAAATACAAGTCCTCGTGCCCAATGTCTTGAAGCAAGAGATCTAAAAACGAAGGCCATTTTAGCCTGTTCTTCATACGTTTCTTGTGTGTAGCATGCTTCAGCTTTTAAGAAGCATGCCCTGTAACACCATGTTTTACTAGCCTACAGCATAGACATTTGTCCCTCATACTTAGGTACAATTTGTTGCTGGAAAATATGAAGCAGCTAGCCTAGACATTCCAGTACCCTCTCTCCCTGTGCCTCATGCTCATCAGCTTCCCAGTGGGAGAAATAAAAGAATGCTTTCTGAACTTGAATTGCCAGCATTTGATTCTCAGCTCCACCATTTGGTAGCTGTGTGACCCCAAGTTACTATTTAACCTCTCTGTGACTCAGTTTCCTCTCCATAAAGAATGAAAATGTCATGTCACCGGCTAGACCCCAAGATTTGACCTTTACTGCCATCTGCTTTTTCTCACCAAAATTGTCCCACATTTTTCCTTAAGCTTTTCTTTCCAGCTTCTCTCTTAACTCAGGCAAATGCAAACCAAGACTACCCCTCAAACAATAGTGACTGCCCTGCCAGGAACTTCAGCTGGCCCAGACCACCCAGACCAGTTTGAGCTTAAACCTTGACACATGCCTGCACATATGGACCATGGAGTAACCTCCTGAATGACCAACAATTACTGTTGTAAATACTAAAATCTCCACCTAAGAAGGAACACAATTCTGATTTTCATAATGTACAACATACGCATAGGCTTGTTCCCTTAAAGTGCATGTGCAACCTTATGCCTGCCTCTATAGAGAACAAAAAGGCTTCCCTATCTAAATATTCATTCTAACCCTAAATAAAAGGAACCCAACCACTCTCGCTTGGAGACTCATGGCTGTGTAAGTTATTCCCCATGATCTCCTTATTTGCTGCAAATAAAGTTTATTTAATACAACTACTCCACCTGGTGTATCTCTGACTCACCAAGGAGCAAACTTGTATTGGTTCACTTACAATAATAGTATCCTTCTCATGTAGTTGTGGAAAGGACTGACTGAGTTAATATATATTCAAGAGCTTAGAAAAATAGTTGGCATATCATAAGGGCTGTGTTTATTATCATTGAAGGCCAATTGAACTCAGTCTTCTTTTACTATCTAGAGAATTTGGTTATTTTGTTTATCGTTTTTCCTCTGGAAAATAAATCCATGCTGAATGTCTCATGCAAGCTCAATGCTAGTTTCCATGATGGTGGACAAGATTTAGCCTCTTTGAAGGTACTTTCCTAGTTTGAAGTGTGGTATGGCAGTACAAGAATTACACCAATGTATTTCCTTTTATTTGTATCCTTCATTACAAACGTTCTGTATCTGTCATGAAATGCTGATATGCACAGATAGGACTGGCAGAATATATAAATTAAATTGGAAGGTAAATTCCAAAGATAAAGGGTAAAGGAAACCTCTACCGGGTTGATTTATAGTCTTGGTAAAATACAAATATGGGTAAGATCCCATTATAATGAACTCCACTGGACCTATAACTTGCTCTTGCTTTAATCAAATTTTGTTATTGTGCATACATTGCTCGACATCCTATCCCCAGTCAGAGGAGCTAGAACTGAAACCCTGCTGATGGGTAGTCACTCTGGCATGAAATACCAAGCAAAAACAAGTTCTGAACCCAAGTAGGAAGGAAAAAAGTATAATGAGCTCACCACCTTATACTCTTTTCTTCTCCTATTACTGCTCACATCTTTGGTTTGGCCTTAGATGGTGTTTTCCTTCCTCTGTGGATGGCTGTGTAGATGTGGTTGTGTTTGTTTTCTTATTTTTGAGTAATGAGGAGATCTACAGTATTGAGAGGAAGAATCCAATATTGTTAATTTTATCAACATAAAAGAATTAGAAACAATTTTTAACTCTTGTTTCACCTTCTTTCAATGCAAATAATACATTTGGACATAACCGGAACATACAAAACTATCAGATAGGATCACTTGTTGTCAAGAAGTATTTGTAACAGAAACAAGACCCTGTTGGTTTGGGCCACACACCACCACATGGGAATCTCTCTGTTCTCTGAGATGCTTATTTACAGTGCAGTATTTGAAAGACTGACTGATCTTATGATATCTACAATCTGTCTTGAATCTTCTACTTCAGCCTAATTTCATGTATTCAATATTCAGTATTCAACTATAAAGTCAGTATTGGATATTTGTACATATACATATTTTATATATTCACATATACATATATACATATATATTTAAGGTAGTTTGATTTTTTTTAATGATTTTATTTTTTTAAAGATTTTATTTATTTATTTGACAGAGAGCGAGACAGAGACAGAAAGAGCAAGCACAAGCAGGGGGAAGAACAGAGGGAGAGGCAGTCTTACCATGGAGCGGACAGCCCAACACAGGGCTTGATCCCAAGACCCTGGGACCATGACCTGAGCCAAAGGCAGACACTTAACTGACTGAGTCACCGAGGTGTCCCAATGGTAGTTTCTTAATAGTGGAGTTGACTGAATTTCAAACTTTATTGGTTATTATACTATTAAAATAGATAAGTAAAATGTGCTAGTTCATTCTATTAAATCCACACATTTAGCTGAAAGGAACGTGTCCTAATAACTTGTAATGGGTTAAATTTTCCCTTCAACATTACTTGTGAGTCAAAAATTAATACAAAATGAATGTCAAACAAGAAATTACTTAGTGATGGATAAATATTTAATAGAATATTTGTAATAATTAGAAATGATGCTTATGGGGGCGCCTGCATGGCTGAGTGGGTTAAAGCCTCTGCCTTCGGCTCAGGTCATGATCTCAGGGTCCTGGGATCGAGCCCCGCATCAGGCTCTCTGCTCAGCAGGGAGCCTGCTTCTCTCTCTCTGCCTGCTTCTCTGCCTGCTTGTGATCTCTGTCAAATAAATAAAAAATAAAATCTTTAAAAAAAAAAAAAAAGAAATGATGCTTATGAATACAATTAACCAACATGAAAGGCAAGTTACACAATCAAGATAAAGGAAAAACTGGGATCCAAAACTGTTCAAATAGTGAGACTGAGAAACAAAAACGATGTGTGTGAAAGAGATAAAAACAAAATTAATAATGGTAGAATGATGACTTTTTTATATTTCAAACTCTATTTTTTTTTAAGATTTTATTTATTTTAGAAAGAAAGAGTGAGTGTATGAGAGAGGGGCAAAGGCAGAGGGAGAAAGGAAGCAGACTCCCTACTGAGCACTGGAATCTGCAGGGCTTCATCTCATGGCCTGAGATCATGACCTGAGCTGAAACCAAGAGTCTGACACTTAACCAAGTGAGTCACCGAAAAACCCTTTAAATTTGCTTAGCTTTTAGAACCAAAAAAAAAAAAATTATTTCAGTATCACCCAAAGATGAAAGCATTTTCTGTTTCACCTACAGTCTTACATAAATTCCCCCTTGAGATGATTGTATTAAAATGGCTTAAATACTTTAGTAGAGATTTTCATTACACTAAATGAAATATAAGAGACTTTGGCTTAAAAGATTTTTGAACAACAAGTGTACGTTTGTGCACTGATTTTACAATGGCGCTATATTATGTAAGGTCACATAAAATATAATAGCCTACAAATTATGAGCTATGTTATAAACTACCATATATATTGTGTCTACTTTAAGTAAATATTTAACAGACAAAATTATTGAGTGTCATGGGGGAAAAAAAGCAGTTAAGTCGGATGAGATTTTAAAGGATGTAGTTTAGATCTGTCTGACTAGAAATTTATATACTAAGTTAAAGTATTTTCATCTAAATATCATAGTTTGATTTTCTAAAATAATACTTTCCATTAAAAATTACTATATTTCTTAGGATATGAATCTTCTCACTGAAATTCTCTTTTTAAAAGCAATTGTTTAAATGAGTATAGTAAGAGGCTTTTGTCTGGATTTTGATTTTCCTGTGTGATTGAACTCATCAATTTCCATCTCCGTGATATTAATATAGGAATGCTAACAGGATTGTACAGACTTTCTGTTTACTCTTCCCTTATGACTAGCTTTCATTTTAATATAGGTATGGTAAACGTAATTAACAAAATTGAGTGATTTACTTTCATGTAACAAATTCTTGAAATATGAGCCTTTTTCATCTAAGAGAGCACCATCATTGTACAGAACCTCTTGTAAATGCAAATCAATCCAATTTTTCCTCCATGAGACATTGGCACAATTCTATGAAAGCAAAAGGAAGGGAACAAACCTGACACAGTAATGAATAAAAATTTAAATGAGTGATTAATTTCCTACAATAGAATATTTGGTATTTTTTGATTTTTTATTTTTAAGTAATCTCTCCACCCAACATGGGGCTCAAATTTACAGCCCTCAGATTAAGAATCACATGCTCTACCAACTGAGCGAGCCAAGTGCCCTAAATACTTGGTATTTCTAATCAATTAGATTTCAATCTATTACCATTAATGCCATAAAATAGGATTTTCATTGTAGCATTATTTTGTGACAGCAATAAACTGTAAATAGTTTAAATGGTCAAAATGAAACGATAATTTCAATTATGGCAGAGCCTTACTCTGGAATATTAAGTGTGTAGTAAAAAAACAATGAGTAAATATAATCTACTGAGAAAGATGTCCATGATAATATTATTTTTAATAAATGTAATCTCAAAAAAATAAACATAACCTCTATCTAGTTCATTATATTTGGCAAGATTCCATTTTAATTTTTAAAATGTTTTGTAGGATAGGTCAATAATGGTGGTTATACTTCTGAAGAGTAAATTTTGAGATGTAAAGAAATATTCAATTCTTAGTTTTCAGAATTCTCAACATAATAGAATTACAGGCAGTTTCTACTTTTTTTGCCTTTATTTTCTAAAATTACAGTTATCTAATAATGAGATTTGTATGAGATTTCAAGGTTTCAAGATTTCAAGGTAAATACAAAATAAATACAAAATATTGTATTGATAAATATAAATTATAAATACAATTTGTATTGATAAATACAAATTGATAAATACAAAATATTCTGAAATTACTTTAAATTATATAACTGAGAAATCATCAAAGTGAATAATTTGGTTATCTTCTAGTACTTTTTAATAACTTTTTCATAATTTTTATCAGTGGTCTCAAATTTCTACAAGCAACAGAACTCGGGGGCTTGGTAACACACAGGTTGCTTGCCTGCATCCCCAGAGTTTCTGATACATTAAGTTTGAGTTAGGCCCCCAGAATTTGTGTTTCTAACAAGATCCTAGGTAATGCTAATGTTGCTGGCCTGAACACTACACTTTGATAGCTATTATTTAATATTTTAGAAATATTCTCTATCTGACAATCATATATTTTGAGTTATTCTATTAATACCACATTACAAATACCCCCATGACATTAAAGTTTCTTGAAAATATTTGCATTGCCTAGTCATTTCATACAAATAAACCACAATTTAACTCATCATTTTTATGTGAAATTGCATATTTTATCCATTTTTATTACCATAAATAATTCTGAAATAAGACTTCTCTTATCAAGAATCCCTATCTCCTCTGGGAAATTTTGTAGAAGCAGTACAGATCATGAACAATTTAGGGTATCGTGATCTATTTCCAAACTAAGATCTATCTCCAGAAAGTTTGTACCAATCTGTAACAGCAATCTACGAGACCATCTACTACCCCATACCTGCACTAGTAAATTCACGATTTTGGCTAAAGTTTTTCCTCCAAATTGATCTTGTTCAACTTTACAAGGGAGATCAAAGGGAGAAATGTTAATGTACAAGTATTTTCTTATGATACTTGCCTAATCTATAACACAATGTCAGTACTAATTGTATCCCAGATTAAATTTATGAGAAGTTCTTTCAAGCCACTATCACAGAGGGCAAAACTTGTCTTCACATGTTTGAATGTATATCAAAAGGAAACCAACTAACGAAATACATTCAACAACTGAAAAAAACAAATCTTTTTGGCATTTTTTTTTAGACTTTATTCCCTCCCTAGAGTTCTCTACATTTTATTGTAAAGTTGATGCATGGAAATGGCAAGCAGGAAAACTTCTGAAATACAAAGGAATGACACCATCTCATAGTAGTTTCTTCTGCAACTTTTTTCCCATCTGACTTTCAGCACTGACAGGGTCACCCTATATTCTGATTAACATTGACTTCGTTCCCCTCCCTGGAGATTCCTACAATAATAAAGAACCTCTTCCATGAATTTCATGGAGGGAGGAAGAGAAAAGAAGACATTCATAGATCATGTGTTCTTAACTAATTTTAAGAATATCCCAGGATTCAGATCCTGGTCAAGTCCCTTCCATTTCCTATCTAGTGATTTTGGGCAAATTTACTTCTTGCTGTTCTTCAGTCTCCTCGTGGAAAAATGAGTAATTCTTGTACCTTTAGACTCTTGCCAATACTAAGTAAAATATCCTATTTAAAGCATGCTGCAGATGGTAAGCACTCAATAAATGGTAGTTACTACTATTCTCTTTCATCCCCCAGCACTTGGAATGGAGTAAGCATTCAGCGAATGAGGGAGGGAATGAGTGGATGAATATAGGTATGGATGCATAACTCTACCTCTAATGTAAAATCCGGCAAAAGTTTCCAGATGCTCTGCTTCCAGGCCCTCGGTCCGGGAAGACATGGTGTAATCTATTACTATTTCCTCCGAATTCCTTACTCTACTCTCACCTGAAACATCTCTGCTCACGTCTCTTTCACACGGTACAGCAAAACCCTCCCTCAGAAAAAGGCTGAGAAAGATGAAAAAGGGGGCTGAGTTTCTGGAAAGCGAAGACCTTCATCAGAAATACCACCATATTTAACCAGTCTTCTTTTTGGACTGGCGGCGTACTTTTATTGATGCCTTTTGATGTGAATTCTCCTATTTCCCCAGTAAGTGGCATTTCAAAGCCGACAGCTCCAGCTGTCCACAGTTCCTCCCTCCACTAACTCATGCCCAACAGATGGTGCACATAGCCTGGCATAGATTCACTGGATCAGTGTTAGGAGAAAAACCTTGCCAGACGGATGATGGGTTCTTTGAAGTTGTTCATTCTGGCAACAATGGATGGCTAATAGCATAGCCTTGGCCAAACAAAAAGATATAAACTGAAGTTTGAGAGCAAATTTGGAATATGGGCTTCTCTATCTTTTATGGGGCCTGCAATTATTTTCTATTAGGATTATCTTTTTTATTAACATTGTGTTAGAGCCAAGTCATTCCCTCACTTCAGATCCCCATTGCCTGAAGTTAAACTCATTAATACCGCTCAAATGACAGTGGGAAAAAACACTAGGCTGACAATCACTGCACCCAGATCCTACCCTCGTTCCCCCCTTTAAATCTGCTGGGTAATCTGAGCCAAGACACTGACGTACTTCGATCATCAGATTTTTCATCTTTTATAATAGAGATGAAATTATCTTTCTTGATTTCACACAGTGATTTTGAGAAGCATATGGAATAATAAATGTATAGGGGTTACGTCAAGTATTATAAAATGTTATGAAGTTTTAAGTGTTAAGAACACCATAAGGACCCACCATAAGCAGGCACGAACTCTTAAATGCGCAAGGGTTTACACAGATATGTCCTCTCTTCCCTCTGTATGGCTACTCTGAGACTTGGGACAGGACTGGAGGACAGCAGGCATCATGGAATGAGGGACTCCCACCAGCTCACACTTACCAACTCGGCAGCATACCTTAGAACCATGTTAATGCCACAATCCTTTAAAATCTGCTCAAATCTTGGAATGATCTAAAAATTCTTGCATAATGTGAACAATTTTAGGAAATTAGATGGTTTTATTTTCAAAAAATAAAACATTTTTTAGTTTGTGATACCATCAAACCAGTCATTATCATCTCAAATAACAGGTCCTAAACACAGTCTCGTAATATGATACTAGGATCTGAATTACAGTTTTTTTTTCCCCCAAGTTAATTGCAGTTTCCAGAATCAGAGATTTTTACCAATTCATTTCTGTATCATCAACTGTATTTGGAAGTTGAGTCTGAAATGGCCCAGCTATTTAACATGGATATCCAATTCTAAGTACAATCCTTATAGATTTTCCTACCTGAACCAATTTCTAACTGTATCTGACTCTGAGAAACACAATTGTTGAAATCACCTTGTCCATTCTTTTTAAATCCTGTGTCTATATTTCCCAGGAAACATCCTAGAATATTTTTTGCATGTATTCACAAGCTACAATATCCAAAAATACATTGGAGTATCTCCTAATTTTGAAAAAAAATATTACTCAGCCATCAAAAATAATGAAACCTTGCCATTTGAAATAACATGGATGGAGCGAGAGTATATTATGCTAAGTGAAATAGTCAGAGAAAGATAAATATCCTTTGATCTCACTCATATGTGGAATTTAAGAGGGAAAAGAGATGACCATATGGAAAGGGGAAAAAGAAAAAAGGAGAGAGGGAAAAAAAACCATAAGAGACTCTTCTGAAGAAAGGTGAGGAGATATTAAGAAGGGTATTAAGGAGGGCATTTGTTATAATGAGCCCTGGGTATTATATTTAAATGATCAATCACTGAATTCTATTCCATAAACCAATATTGCACTGTGTGTTAACCACCTAAAATTAAGATTAAAAAAACTTAAATTTAAAAAATGAAAATAAAAAAGAGAGAAGCTTGAATATTTTTTTCTTTCTGCTTACCAAAAGAAGTTTTCTAATTATTAGTGGGTTTTTTTTTTTTTTTTTGTCTTTCTCCTTTTCACTGAAAATTAGTTTTTGGGAAAGTGGAAGATAATGAAGTCAACTGCCTTATTAAACTGAAATTGATTATTTCAATAACTTACTCAAAATTTCACTTAGTTCTTACTGTTATCAAAATAATCTATTCAAAATAATCTATTCAAAATTGAAGGTAATGAGTTGTTAGCTTTTTCTTTCAAATGAATTTTAACATAGATATCAAGCTAAGCTTTAGTCTTTTGGCTCCGGATAATGGATGAAGTTTCCTGAGGCAGCCATTAAACTGAAAGACTGTTATACTAGTCATCCATTAAAGTTTGATCCAAAAAATGGAAGTCACTCTAGACATTTTGAACTCTCCAAGGAAATTCAGAGTCTCAGGATTAAAAGGAAGCTACCACCAGTGATCTCATCTGCCTGCATCATCAAAGGAGGGATTTTGAGGAAGACGCCCCCAAACTGCAGGCAAAACTCGCCTCAGCCAGCTGCTAATACCCACATACTGACCTGGTCTATCCTCAGATTAAAAGTTTCTCCTCTGCCCCATTTTGATTCTTCAGGAAAGCCTCTAACTGGCAGAACATAACCAGAATCCTGCAGGCAGCGGAGTCCTGAAGGTGCGTTCCCCACGCTACCCAGGGTGCCCACAAAACAGGAAACATCACTCACACTTCATCTTCCCCTCTCTTTTCCATCTTGAGCCAAAGGAGCCAAATCCAAGAACACAGAGCAGTTCCATCTAGTGTAAAGTCTCATGCATACTGCCTTTCAGACACCCACAACCCTTGCAAGAGCGGTGCCTTTTCCAGGAAAGATATCTTCATGAAGAGAATCTAAGAACACAAAGATTTATTCCTACACACACAAAAAAACCCCAGCACAATTCCTTCCCTCAAGCACATGATGCCTTTGTTAGAAATACAAGACTTGTTATTCTTAACTGTGTTAAGCATCTACTTTATATCAGGGACTTTGCTTAAGACCTCAGAAAATTTATTAAATCCTTGCAACTTGCCTGTGATGATACTGCCCTATTTTACAGCTAAGACAATTGAGATTCAGAGCAGGTAAGAGGAAATAGTTCAAGTCCAATAGCTGGCTAAAGCTAGATATGACCTGGGTGTATCTGGTTCTGGTGCTTTCACTCTGCTACACAAGGAGGGTGGTAAGGTAGTGTAGTCTGAGGGTAAATTAATCACTGTAAGTAAACAGATGCTAAAAGCACTCAGAAATATTAACGAAAGGAAATTTTTATTGCATAATCATAATCACCAATTTCATTCGGCCAGGAGCCATATTATTATTCTACGAAAATCTGACATTTGTAAAATCACAATCATATTTATCTCACAAAATACACATTTTAGAGCCTAAAAACTCAGGGAAAAAATAAATTCTTCCCCCAAAATCTGCAGAGTAAATGCAGTTTAACTCTTCTTTTTAAGAGTTAGTTTAACTCTTCTTTTTACCCCCCAAAGACAATTTAGGATGTATCTCTTTAAAACTTTAAGCTCTCTTACTAGTTAATAGGGACCTGATGACTTGGGGGAGTAAAGATTGAAACTTGAGTTAAGATGCTTCTCAGGGACTTTAACCAGCAATTTGTTGCTACTAAACCCAACCTTGGGGGGCGGTGGGGGGGAGGGTTTAAACACTTCATCAAAGACTGTCCATTCATTGCCTGATGCCATCTGGGAACATAATAGCTCAATCTTTTTTTGCCCTCAGATTAATGAAGCAAGCTCATGCGTATAAAGAGCACTTTAATTCCCTCTGATATTTTCATTATAGATTTCTTTGTGGCAGAACTCATTTGCAATAATGCATACGTAATTTGGTAAACAGAACTGAAAAATCTGCTATCTTAAGACACCCCTTCTCTAAGAGAAATACTGAATACCCAACAAGTTGAAAGGTAAGGTAAGCCCATTTCTCCCCTTTCTCAATTCTTTGACAACAAAAGCAAATGTTTCAATCTATTACCAGACTGTAAAGAATAGGTAACTCAAATAAAATTCAAGAAGAAATTTAATGAGAAGAAAAACTAGTAAAGTTGTCTTAAGCTCCCTAAGTATTAAAACCTGAATTGTAAAAGAGTCTCTCAAGGGTTTCAGTCCTAGGTGACTTAAAATTAAGTCAATGTAAAAACTCAATGAAATCACTAGCACAAATATTTCTCTATTTGGAATTTTTCTTACGTAAATATCATGCACTAATTCTTAGGTTAACTGGGTATTACAGAAAGGCAACAAGGCTGAGCCAATGGGAAAGGCCTTTCATAGGATGCATTTTTTTGAATGATCAAAGCATATAATGAACCACAACACAGCAAAAGTCTGTATCACTATCTTTGAGGTAGTAAGTCATAGTGTTTATACATTGAAATTGACAGATTTTTCTCTATCTGATCTGGATAAAGAAAACCAAAATGAACTTATCTTAAGTTTTGGTTTTTTATGTTCAATTAGTTCATATTTTAGAAATTCTAAAAGGATTTTTGTTTTCACATGGATGTAATTCAGCTATATTTTCATTTGAATTTAGGACAGGATGGCCCTGTTTTCCACAGTTCAGAGAGACGTATGCTCCAAGGATTTTAGTATTACCTTCGGGATCTTACGGGGCCAATAGATAATACCCCTTTCTTCCCATCTTAGGTTCAGAACCAATTAAAAATAAAGCACAGAAGCTAGATAGACAGATGGAGATTTAAAACAGACTTACTGCTGATAAAGCAGATTAGAGAATATGGCTTTGAACCTGCACCTACAGGACTTCCCAAAACTCCATCTCTTGTGTAGAAAGGGTCACAGAGCCCACTGACAGGCTGCAATGCAGGCTTTTGCCATCCCTGGGAGTTCACCTGAGTACAGAAGAAAGAACAAAAGTGTATGAAGCTACTCCTAAAAATGGAAAGCCACGGGCTGAGTGAGCTTGTCCCATTCTTTCTCCCCAACCTGTAATCAGTGAGGAAGGGTGAGTGAAGTGTCAGCAAAAAAGTCAGTAGCACCATGCTAGCACAGACCCTCTGCATGGTAAAGTAACACCCTCTGCCTCCAAAGTTACAATGGAATAAGGAATCAGTGAGGACATGTGGCTTATAGATTTATAGTCAGTCTTCATCCTCCACGTATTAAATGTATTTGTGTCTTTTCCTGCAAATAGTACATACAAATAATTTGTATCCCATTTCTAGAAAGTGTTTCCTCCCTGTTCTATTGGCTCATGCATTTTGATCATTACATCATTGTGAGTAAATAGGATCACATGAAACTGACAACACAGGGATTTGAATTCTGCATTTGTCAAGATCTAAATATTAAATATTTGGGCAATTAAATATTTGGGAGACACTAAAACTAGTTTTAAGTAACCATTATTTTGATAAGAGGAGGGTTCTATCATATCAGTTATGGGAAATGCAAAATGAGTTATCTAACCTCCTTAATTATATAGAATATTTTAAAATATTCAAAATTAAATTTTAAATGATTATTCAGTGACATCAAATATTCATTAATCACTATTCAATCACTGTTCATAGTTGCTAATCCATTATAATTCAAGTGGAAGTTAAAAGAATATGCTAGACTTGCAGGTTAGCCTTTTACATTTTTCTGATAATGTGGTCCAAAAAATGATCAGAAAAAATAAAATCAGTATTAGGATTTTGCTGTCTACTTCTCTTAATAGTCCTAAAAAGGTAATGACATGAAGAACTGTTATCCAAAATGTGTAAAGAAGGCTTAAAATTCATTAATGAGAAATAAGTTGATTAAAGATGGGTCCAAGATCTTAAAAACACATCACCCAAGAGGATACACAGACAGAAAATAAGCATATAAAAAGATGCCCCCTGTCCTAAGTCATCAGGGAAATACAAATCGCAACAGCAATGGCTTATCAGTATAGACCTATGAGAATGGCTAAAATTTTCAACACTTACAATACTAAATATTGACAATGAATAAGAACAATAGGAACTTGTATTCTTTGCTGATGGTATTTGAAAATAGTGCAACTACTTGGGAAGATAGTTTGTCACTTTGTTACAAAAGGAAACATACTCTTAACATAAGATCTAGCCATCTAAGCTCCTTGGTATTTACCCAAAGGAGCTGAAAACATGTCCACACAAAAACCTGCACCTGGATGTTTGTAACAGCTTTATTCCTGATTGCCAAATCGTGGGAGCAACCAGGATGTCCTATAGCAGGTGAATGAATAAACTGTGGTACATCCAGACAATGAATTATTATTCACCATTAAAAGGAATGAGCTATCAAGCTGTGGAAAGCCATGGAAGAAGCTTACATGCTTATTACCAAATGAAATAAGCCAGTCTGAAAAGGCCAAAAACTGTAATGTCCGCCATATGACATTGTGGAAAAGACGAAACTATGGATATAGTAAAAAGATCAGGGGTCATCAAAGGTTGGGTTCAGGAAAGAGATGAGTAAGTGAAGTGGAGCACAGAAAAGTTTTAGGGCAGTGAAAATACCGTGTATGATACTAATGATGGATACATGGCATTATATACTTGTCTAAACCCAAAGGCACACCCTAAGCTACATATATCAGTTTATATTATTTACATATTTATGTATGTTACATATAATTACAACAAATGCACGACTCTTATGGGTGATGTTAATAATGAGGAGGCTACAAATGTATAGGGGCAGGAGGCATATGGGAAAATCCCTGAACGTTCCTCTCAATTTCCTTGTAAACCTAAAAATCCTCTAAAAATATAAAGTCTTAAATAAAGAGTGATGACTGCCTTTTTCCATCCTCCATGACGCTGATTCTCCAAGTAGAATCTTAATGGGTTATGTCTTAGATAGTTTGGGCTGCTGCCATAATAGAATGTCATAGGCTGGAACGTCTGCTGTCAGGGGGCCAGCATGGATGATTTCTGATGAGAGCCCTATTCCTGATTTGCTGATGGCCATCTTCTTCCTGTGGCCTCACATGGCAGAGAGCAGACCTCTCATGTCTCTTCTTATGAAGGCACTAATCCCATCATGACAGTGCCACTCGCATGACCCTATTACCTCCCTAAGGCCCCACTCCAAATACTTAGATTTTCAACATATGAATTTTGAGAGGACATAAATATGTAGTAACAAGTGACATTGGAATTCAACATTAAGGCACTTTTGGTGGCTGAAATAACATCAGACCTGACCCAATTAGCAGAGGAAACTAGTTTATAAGCTACTCATAGAACCATTTTCATCATTAGCTTCTGCGACCAATAGGTTAGAAGATGATACACTGCATGTCTATTTCCCAAACTTACACAAATGCCTCCAAGGATCTGTCAAGAAAGTCACAGCTGACTTAGCACAAATTGTGAAGATCTGCCAAAGCAATCAAGAAAAAGTAAAGATACTATGAAAGCCCTCTTAAGAGAATGGAAAAATCAAAGGGGAATAAGGAGCCAGAAGACAAGGAATATCATCATTACCTAAGTCTCTTTAAAAATCATTCTCCAAAGACAACCAAGTGAGTTAGTAGGAAGTAATGCATTTATAATGGAAAACAATGTAAAATTTATAGTCATACAAACCTGGACATGAGTTTTAGCTCCTACATCAGTATGTCCTAGGCAAATTTTCTTAAGTTCTAAAACTTCAGAACTGAAAAATATAGTAACAATTTCACGACTGTGGTGAAGAAAAATGCAATTATTTATGTATAGTGCCTGGATGTCAAAATTGTTCAATAAACACTCCCGGGTTTTGTTGTTTTTGTCATGTTTTAGTTTTTTCATTAATATAGAAAGGCATTAGCTCCCACGTCTTAGAATGTAGCAATAAAATTATGACTATTCAGCACTACTTCCACTGCTAAGACCAATGTAAGTAGACATTGAGAATGGAATGGCATACCAAGATGGGGGTTAGTGGAACCTTCCCCTGTGGTAAGGGGTATTTTATCACCAACATTACTTAGAATCACCTGTGCATGGTAACTTAAAAAAAGAAGAAGGAAAAGAAGAAAAAAAAACTGAATTTAGTTTAAGTCTCCTAAAGAGAAGACACCCTCCTATAACCTGTGTCCAGTAAAACCTCCCAATCACCCTCCCTTCTCCCATGGATCCCCACAGCTCATTATACAAATGAAGAGGTTGGAGACCCAGAGAAGACAAGCCAAAGTCACCTAGCATCATTTTTAGGTCTCTCTCTTTTGTTAGTTTACCTTTTGCCATTTCTTTCCAGAACAAGGGCTCCCTCCTAACTTCTTTTGACTTGTGTGTCTAATTCTGGTCTTTGGTTTTCTTTTAAACCTAAACTACCACTAACAAATCCATTCACCTTCAGAAGTCCTGATGGAAAAAAATAACAACTCTAATACATCCATTCCGTAGGATTTTCATCATTTCTGTTCCTGTTTCTTAGTCAATACTCCTGGTGTCTGTTTGTCTAATCTTTATAGGCCCTGTTGACAATTCTTGTGATGTGGTAAAATATTTGCCTAGAATAATGTGTTAAGATAGAGTAGAACCATATTTATGTGATGTTATATTTCAAAAGCATTGTTTCCTAATTCTTCCCAAAGGAAAAAAATATTAGTGATGTTTTGTGGTTTTTTTTTTTTTCTGCCAGCTGTAGGAGGGGCATAAAAAAGTTCAACAATCTTGGAATTTCTTACAGATTATTTCCTCTTCATTGTAACTGTTGTAAGATGTTTCTTTTAATATGTATATTAAGAATCCATTCTTCTAGGGGCGACTGGGTGGCTCAGAGGGTTAAAGCCTCTGCCTTTGTCTCAGGACATGATCTCAGGGTCCTGAGATTGAGCCCCCTCTCCCCCTTATCAGGCTCTCTGCTCAGCAGGGAGCCTGCTTCCTCCTCTCTCTCTGCCTGCCTCTCTGCCTACTTGTGATCTGTCAAATAAATAAAAAAATCTTCAAAAAAGAACCCATTCTTCTAGATTAAATCACTAGCTTACCACTTCTCACCAACTCAAGGAAATAAAATGCCAAGAATGGAACAGACAGTATACCCCTCCATTTCCACCGCACTTAAGCCGCCTCTCTACTCTACAACAGAAGGGAGTCCCCTTGGCAGCAAAAATGAATGAACTCTTCCCCCGTAATTGTGCTCATGGAAAAAATGATTGTGCAACTCAAAAAAAAAAAAAAAAAAAAAAAGTCAACTTACATAGTTTACTAGATGCAAGGCACAATTCTTACTGTCAAAGATCAATACTGCATTTTGTGCCCCATTGTTCTAAATTAATAAAACACTATTCTATTTTGAGTTAAGGATAAAAAGAGCAATCTGTCAAGGAAAGTATTTCTCTTTCACTAAAAAAAACTATTATGGGATTCTGGTTCAAGATGGCTCTGTAGGAAGACTGTGAACTCACCTCCTCCATGGAACACATTAAATTACGCTTATTAACAGGACAAGTCCAACCAAAAAAGAACTGAGGGCTGACTGGATGGCTACTGAATAATCAAAGATAGGATGGCAAGAGAACAGCAAGAGAGACATGGTAACAAAGGGAATTCCCATTCCCTACTCTGCGAATGGCAGTGGGGAGGGATAATACTCAGAGACTGCGAACAGATTTCTCTGTCCTTGGGCACAGGAAAAAAACCCCCAGTTTAAAAAAAAACAACTAGCATATAGAAGAGACAACACTAGAACTCCGCCAAGTGGTAGAGGAACTGTGAGAGAGCTCACTAGGTCCGAGGGACTGGAAAACTACATGGCTTATGCTTCCACTCCACCTTAAAAGCCTGGATCAAAGCAGAGTCCCTACACCTTAATGGGTGGACCTAGTCCACTCAGTGAGCTTGCAAATTTGGAAGACCAGAGTTTACACACCCACACCAGGGGGCACAGAAAAAAACCAAGTTTTAAAAAGGCCGAGGTACCGTAGGAACATACATTCTCTCTTCCTCCACATTTTTTTTTTAAGATTTTGTATTTATTTATTTTAGAGAATGAGAGAAAGAGAGCATGAGAGAGGGGAGGGTCAGAGGGAGAAGTAGACTCCCTGCAGAGCAGGAAGCCTGGTGTGGGACTCAATCCCAAGCCCTATGATCCCAAGATCATAACCTGAGCTGAAGGCAGTCCCTTAACTAAATGAACCACCCAGGCACCCTCTCCTCCATCGCATTAAAGGGCCAGAGTGCAGCAGGGTCCAGGCTCATGGTAAGTTTGGGACCCCAGAAACTCAGAAATGCCTCAGCATCTTGTGGTGCTAGGGGAAAGAAAACAAACTCTGGTTTTGTGTTGTTTCTCTTTTAATTTTTACTATTTATTGTTTTGTGTTGTTTCTCTTTTAATTTTTTACTATTTATAATTTTTACTATTTATTGTTTACTATATATTTTTTAAAATTTGTCTTGTTTTTATTTGTTTCTCTTTTTGGTTTTGTTCTCTTGTTCTTTTCCCTTTCTCTTTTTTTCTTTTCTTCTTTCATCATTTTCTTTTGTCTTTTTATTATTAAATTAAAATTATTAATTTGAAAAATTATTCTTTTTGTAAAAAGCAATGGTTTAAGAGTAATGAGCATATACAGCCACAGCTTCAGCCAGCCAGTAAAGGTCACCAAGCACACACAATCTTCATAGGGGATACCCTGCCCAAGACCACTCCTTCAACTTTAGGAGAAGTAGCCATTTGCCTAATACATAGAATAAGCACAGCAAGTCAAGCAAAATGGGGAGAAAGAAGAAGAAAACCTCCAAAGAAAAGAATAGGAAGAAAACCTCAGAAAAAGAACTACATGAAATAGAGGTAAGCAATATGCCTGATAAAGAACTTAAGGTAATAATTATAAACATATTCACTGGGCTGAAAAAAGAATGGAGAAACTCAGTGAGACCTTCAAGAAAGAGATATAAAAGATTACAAAGAACAAATCAGAGTTGAATAATACAGTAACTGAAATAAAAAACACAGTAGAAGGAATCAATAAGAGATTAGAGGATGCAGGAGAATATGTCAATGATTTGAAAAGGTAAAACTTCTAGTTGAAACTAGAAATAAATCACAAGAAACAATTGGAAAAAAACACAAATACATGGACACTAAGCAACATGATACCAAACAATGGATCAATGAAGTAGTCAAAGGGTGAATAAAAATAAAGAATACATGGAGACAAATAAAAATGAAAACACAGGGGCACCTGGGTGGCTCAGTGGGTTAAAGCCTCTGCCTTCGGCTCAGGTCATGATCTCAGGGTCCTGGGATCGAGCCCCGCGTCGGGCTCTCTGGTCAGCAGGGAGCCTGCTTCCCCCTCTCTTCCTGCCTCTCTCCCTACTTGTGATCTCTGTCCTCTCTGTCAAATAAATAAATAAATAAAATATTTTTTTAAAAAATGAAAACACAAATGGTCTAAATTCTCTGGGACACAGCAAAAGCAGTTCTAATAGGGAAATATGTAATAATATAAGCCTACCTCAACAATCCAAACCTATACTAAAGGAACCATAAAAAGAACAAATAAAGCCTAAAGATGAGTAGAGGAAAGGAAATAATAAATATTAGAGCAGAAATAAATGACCTAGAGACTTAAAAAAAAAAATCTATTAAACCAAGAGCTGATTCTTTGAAAAGATAAATACTGACAAAGCCTTAGCCAGACTTAAAGAAAAAAAAGAGAAAAAAACTTAAATAAAATCAGAAATAACAAAAGAATAAGGGACAATACAGAAATACAATGGATTATAATACTATGAAGGAGTATATGCCAACAAACTGGACAACCTAGAAGAAATGGATAAATTCTTAGAGACATACAATCTTCCACACTCAACCAGGAAGAAACAGAAAATCTAACAGACCAATTATAAGTAACAAAATTGAATCAGCAATCAAAAAACTACCAAAAAATAAAAGTTCAGGACCAGAAGGATTCACAAGTGAATTCTACCAGACATTTAAAGAGTTAATACCTAAACGATTCCAAAAAAATCAAAGATGAAGCAAAGCTTCCAGATACACCCTATAAGGACAGCATTACCCTGATACTAAAACCAGACAAAGACATCACAAAAAAACAAAACTAAAAGCCAATATCCTTGATGAGCATAGAAGCAAAAATCCTCAACACAGTATTAGCAAACCACACACATTAAAAAGATCATTCACCATGATCATTTATTTATTCCTGGGATGCAAGGATTGTTCAATATTTGCAAATCAATGCACATCATACACAACAGCAACAGAACAAAGAATATCATATGACCAAACGATCATTTGACAAAGTATAACATCTGTTCATAATAAAAATCCTCAACAAAATGGGATTAGAGAGAATATATCTCAACATAACAAATATCTCATATATGAGATATATAATAATATATCTCAACAAATAAAGGCCATATATGAAAAACACACAGCTAACACCATATTCAATGGTGAAAAAATGAGTGCTTTCCTCCTAAGGTCAGGAACAGGACAAGGATGTTCATTTTCACCACTTTCATTCAAAGTAACACTAGAAGTCCTGGCAAGAGCAATCACACAAGAAAGAAGAGGCACCCATATTGGTAAAGTAGAAGTTAAACTGTCAATATGAGCACATGGCATGATACTATTTTTTGGCAAATCCTAAAGATGCCACCAAAATCTATCAGAAATAATAAGTGAGTTCAGTAAAGTGGCAGGATACAAATTAATACTCAGAAATTTGTAGTATTTCTATACACTAAAGTCAGAAAATTTAAAAAACAAAAAACAAACCCAAAAGCCACAATATTTACAACTGCACAAAAAAGAATAAAATACACCTGGGAATAAATTTAACCAAAAATGTAAAAGACCCATACTCCAGAAACCATAAAACACTGATGAAATAAATTCAAGAGGACACAAAACAATGGAAAGATATTCCATGCTCATGGATTGAAACAATTAATATTGTCAAAATGTCCCTATTACCCAAAGCAATCTACAGATTCAAGGCAATCTTTATCTAAAGTACCAACAGGATTTTTCATAAAACCAGAACAAGACCCCCTATAGCCAAAGTAATCCCGACAGAAAAGAACAAAGCTGGAGGTATCACAATGCCAGATTTTAGAGCCATAGTAATCAAAACAGTATCATAGTGGCACAAAAACTGACCCACAGGCCAACGGAACAGAAGAGAGATCCTAGATATATAAACACATTTGTATGTTCAGTTCTCTATGACAAAGGAGGCAAGAATATACAAGGAAAGGACAGTTTTTTCAATAAATGGTGATGGGAAAAGTGGATAGCTACATGTAAAAGAATGAAACTGGACTACTTTCTAACACAATACACAAAAATAAAACGGATTCAAGACCTAACTGGGAGACCTGAAACCATAAATATCCTAGAAGAGAACACAGGCAGTAATTTCTCTGACATCAGCCATAGCCACATTTCTCTGTATCTCCTAAGGGACAAGAAACATAAGTAAAATTAAACTATTGCGACTAAGCCAAAATAAAAAACTTTTGCACAATGAAGGAAGCCATCAACAAACCAAAACACAATCCAATGAATGGGAGAAGATATTTTCAAATGACTTACCTGATAAGGGGTTAATATCCAAAATATATAAGAACTTCTACAATTCAACACTCAAAAAACAAATACAATTTAAAATGGGCAGAGGACATCAACAGATGTTCCTCTGAAGAAGACATACAGATGGCCAAGAGACACATCAAAAGATGTTCAACATCACTCATCATTAGGGAAATATAAATCAAAACCACAATGAAATCACCTCACACCTATTAGAATGTCTAAAATCAAGAAGGTAAGAAACAAATCTTGGTGAGGATATGGAGAAAAAGGAATCTCCTCATGCATTCTGGGTGAGAATGTAAATTGGTACAGCCACTGTGGAAAACAGTATGGAGGTTCCTCAAACAATTAAAAATAGAAATGCCATATAGCCCAATAATCCCACTATTGGGTATTTATTCAGGGAAAACAGTAACTCAAAAAGATTTATGCACCACGTTTATTGCAGCATTATTTACAATAGCCAAGATGAAGCAGCTACCTAAGTGTCCACCAACAGATTAATGGATAAGGAAATGTGGTATACATATATAACGGAGTATTACACAACCACAAAAGGAGATGAGATAATGCCATTTGATACAACATGAATGGACCTAGAGGATATTACACTAGGTGAAACAAGTCAGACTGAGAAAGACAAATATTGTAGGATCCCACTCATAAGTGTAATCTAAAGAGATGTATAAGCAAACAAAAAGCAGAATCAGAACTATGAACACAGAGAACAATCTTACGGTTGTCAGAGGGGAGGGAGGCGGAAGACTGGGCAAAATGGGACAAAGGGAGATACAGGAATGAGTAAGTCATAGGAAAAAAAAGCAGAGCATAAGGAATATAGTCAATGATATTTTAATAGCGATATAACGGGACAGATGCTAGCTATACTTGCAGTGAACATAGCATAAGGTATGAACTTGTCCCATTTGTAGGCTGGACACCTGAAACTAACATAATATTGTATGTCAACAACAGTCAAATAAAAATAAATTTAAAAAGACAGCACAAAATCTAAAATGTTGATTTATTTTCCCTTTCTTGACTCTACTCAGAGAAAATCCATGACAGCTAGTTTTAAGCCACCCAAATAGGGCTGACCCCACAGAAATTCTACAATGGTTAATAGTTCTTTCCAGAATCCCATTTCCCTTCATACTTATGCTATAAAACAGATCCCACACCACAGGTACAACACATAAAATATATGCTAAGATTTAGGACTCAAGGTTTAAGAAGTCTAAAACATTTTTGCTTCAACAGCTTCTATTTTTTTCCAATTGTTTTTCTATAAATAACTATACCCATGTGTACTTTTCAGAAAATCATGTAGGAGTACCCACTTGTTTCTTCTCAGAACAGCACGACAGTACGAATGATTATTTACTTCAAAGTCAGAGGCCATATGTTTAATAAAATTGGGTGGGAAAATTTCTTCATAAATAAATATTTAAAAGCCTGCTAAGGATCTTTAAAATGCTCATTCCACATTAAATTCCAGAGTTGGCTAATGATTTGACTAAATGATAAGTGGTCCTACAAGAAAAAAGCAACATAGGGGTGCCTGGGTGGCTCAGTGTTCAGCTCAGGTCATGATCTCAGGATCCTGGGATCGAGCCTCACATTGGGCTCTCTGCTCAGCACTAAGCCTGCTTCCCCACTTCTGCCTAGTTGTGATCTCTCTCTGTCAAATAAAAAATTTTTTAAAAAGGCAACATAATAATACACCTTTCAATGGAAGCTTCACCAGTAAAGAAAGATAGTTCTTTGTAATTATTAAAAACTAAAGCTAAAAGGGATAGGAACCAAAACATCTTAGAAGCATCAATAAAGAACAATCTAAGAATGAACATAAATTATTTATTTAGGAGATTCCTAGAGATATACACGGGAGCCACTGCCACAGAAACCACACGATTGAGGGGGAAATGGAGCAGCAGAGAGGCAGTATGTAATGCGCAGTATGTAATGCACAGCAGTGTCCATTTCAGGGCAGCAATTTGGACTCAAGCCAGGCGAACAGTGATGGAAAATCATTATCACTGGATGGCTGATTATTTAGCTGTGTCTGGTTACAGATGTGAGAAAGGTATGTGTGGCCTGGACTTGTTAACTACTATTTTTATCCCAAGCATCACATGCTAATTGGTTAACCCAGAAGGACCAGGACCAACATACCTTCTTTTTACATCAAGTACCTTCTCGCTGATGGTTAGAAAACAAACCAAAACACAATCATTTTTTTAATTTGAAACAAAAATTTGTTGTCTTTTTTTTTTTTTTTTAATTTTATTTCTTCGACAGAGAGAAAGATCACAAGTAGGCAGAGAGGCAGGTAGAGAGGGGGAAGCAGGGCTCTATCCCAGGACCCTGAGATCAAGACCTGAGCTGAAGGCAGAGGCTTTAACCCACTGAGCCACCCAGGTGCCCCCCAAAATTTGTTGTCTAAAATAGAAAAGGTTAGCAGGATATGCACTAGAATTAAAAATCTGTTTGCATAATACTAATTATTGGTATATAAAGATTTTTTTTAAGCAAGAGAAACAGCTCTAATTCAAACTTCAAATAATCTGTTGGTTGGTTCTCTATAGAAGGAGTTCATCAAGAAAAAAGATGAATCATTACATCTGCTATGCGATATGAAAATGTCAATTACAGACATTAAATATACATCATTTTGTTAATTATACTTTAATAAAACTGAAAAAAAATTCATATAGAACCATAAAAAACCCTAAAATAGCCAAAGAAATTTTGAACAAAAAGAACAAAACCACAAGTCTATTTGCTGATTTCAAAATACGTTACAGGGGCGCCTGGGTGGCTCAGTCGTTAAGCGTCTGCCTTCGGCCCAGGTCAGATCCCAGGGTCCTGGGATCAAGCCCCGCATCGGGCTCCCTGCTCGGCAGGAAGCCTGCTTCTCCCGCTACCATTCCCTCTGCTTGTGTTCCCTCTCTCGCTGTGTTTCTCTCTGTCAAATAAATAAAATCTTTAAAAAAAAAAA
>CM053614.1:62654023-62683984 GCA_028646535.1 Procyon lotor | reverse complement strand
TATTGCAATCAAAGGCTCCATGCCCAGGCCAGCTTTCAGTCATAAGAAGCCAAAAGCCAAACAGAAAGAGATGTGGCAGTCAATGAAAACTCATGGGGGAAACACACACACACACTCACGTGCACGTGCACTTTAACTTACTATGATTCCGCATAGCTCTGCTTACTTTCAAATAAAAATTGAGTGCCTTAGATTACTATGCAGACTCTGCTAAGAGTATTCATTTGCATAAAAAATCTTAGTTTCCTTTACTATTCCAGACTAATCATCTTCCACCCTATCAGTTTTGCATACCCAATTCCTTTTAGTAAGGGATCAAAAATGATTTTTATTCTACTATGTGATCAACAAAATATTTGGAAAAAAAATACTTTAGCAAACCTAAAGGACTTCATTTGCATTTCTTTTCTTGCTCATCTCTGACATAATGATATTTTCCCACTTTTCTTTATTGCCAAATCCATTAGACCGTATGTGTCACCTACATTAAATGTCCTAAATACACAATTTCCTTTCAAATGTACTTATGAAACTAGTTTAGAAATAGACATGTGTTAAATCTAAGGAGAGTTTTAACTTCTTCGATTCAATAGTTTTCATCCTAAATAGGCTTTAGTATTTTTAAGCCTCACTCCCACTGAAAACATACTCATGTTAATGATATAAAGTAGATGATAAACAGATGTGAACAGAACTAGAATTTTGCAAAACATTACATCTTCCAAATGTCCAAACTCAATTTAAAACTTAAATTTAGGCAAGTATTTTCATGAAGACTTGAACATTGTGCATAATCAACAAGAAATAATAATTCTAAGAATTTCTGTTCTACCAAACTACAATAAAAGTACCCAAGTACAGGAAACATTTGCACTGAAATGGAATGTAATGCTCATTCCACCATAGAGCAGAATTTCTAAAAAGCTGTAGAACATCTATTGGCGTTTTCATAATCTAAAGTAAATTAAGACCAATAAGCACAAAGGTAGTGTGTTTTTAAGTAATAAAAGAACTAGAATAATATGGGAAGCTCCACCATCCTTAACAGCTCTGAGAGATCGGAGAGAGGCAGAGATGTCAGCGGGGACTTGGGACATCTGTGCCCGTGTTCCTACATGCGTACTCTTATCTTCCCTGCCTTATCGCTGCCCCTTGTCAGTCTACTACAGGTTTTGAAGGGGGGAAGGGGTTATATAATCTTTTTCCTAGACTGCAAGCTCCTCAGGAACAGATACCCTATCATCTTTATGTCACCTGCAACTGGCCCAGTACCTAGGATGGATAAGATTCCCAACTAACGTCTGTTGCGTGATTACCATAGCTTTTTACTTGATGGGTAAAAAATTCTATTACTTCGAGCATTAAAAGAGAGATTATCATGTTCTGATAAATCATTCTTAGTCTACAAATGAAAAGGGTCCTTAAATAGAGGACAGGACTGTCACTGCTGTTTTTTGTTTGTTTGGTTCTTTTTGTTGTTGTTGTTGTTGTCCCCCCTCCCAAGTGGCTGCCTTATTTGGGTTGCAGAAGCAGATTCGGAGAAGGAGATCTGCATGCAGGAACTTATCTGGGAAGCATTAACTGTGGTAGCAGGATTGGGCAGAAGGAGAAGGGGTCTTGACTGACCCCATACAGAACTCTGGAGTGGGGAATGGTGCTTTCCTTGTGCCCAGGATTGAGGCAAAGCCCCCTCGTGCCCCATCCTGATTGATGGACGTGGGTCCTCGGGGAGAGAAAGGGAATGAAGAGATCTTGGTTGAAGCAGCTCTCTTCTAGAGAGGGACCCAGCTGCGAACCACTAGCAGCCAAAACTTTGCAGCGTAGATGACTCTGAAGAGCGAACAGGGTGATGCCTCACAGTCCCCAGAAGGAGGGGGTCTGAGTCCACACACTCACAATGCATTCCTTTACTAGAGCATTAAGTACAGCAAGAGGATGGTCGGCTCGGGGTATGGGACAGAAGGAGAGGATTTAATGTTGGAGAGGACAGAATTCTAAGTCCAGGCTCAAAGGAGTTACTGCTGGACAGCAACAATTGTGAGATCTTTAAGCTTCACTCAATTCCTTTAGCTATAACTCAGGAACAAGGGACTCTTCCTTTGATAATCTCTATTCTTCAGGACAATCCTGAATGTGCATGTGTGAAATCCAAAATTAACCTTTCTATACTATTTGACACTCTTCTGTGTAATTTCACACTATTAATTCAGTGTCTATGGATTCCATTCTCCTCCTTTACCATGCTTCACCTGGGAACAAATGTCTGAATCACTTCCTTTGACTTTGCTATAAAGAATTTTCCCAAATCTTGGGCCAAAGGCAGCACCTGAAATGACTTGAGGTGACTCAAAGAGCATTAGGTAATAACCTATCACACTGAAAATTCGTTTCTATCTCCTTTCAAATTACTTTTAATTGGTATTATTTTAGAGGGTGACAAGTTTGCCTTCTCAATATTGCTAGAAAAAAAAATATTTTGACAAAGAACAGCTCTTAGGAGCTGAAGCACACGCTTAAGTTTCCTAAGTAATACTAGATTAAATATAAACACTTCAAGTTGCATTTATTGTAAAGACTTTTTTTTTTTTTAGAGCAGTATCGGATTTCCAGCAAAATGGAGAGAAATGTAGAGAGATTTTCCTTCTACCTCTTGCTCGCCCACATGCACAGCCTCCCCTACTGTCAACATCCCCCACCAAAGTGGTCCATTTTTTTATAATTACTAAACTTAGATAAACACAGCATTAAAATGTATCTGTATGGTAATTTCCCATTTATTCTAAAAAATACTAGGTTTTTTTTATAGTAGAGTTCACATTTAAATATGCCAGTTCAAAAAAAAAAAGTATTACACAGTAGTACAGATGATACACTAACATGGGAAAAAATCTGGAGGTAGTTCTTGAATAACTGAAGTTTCAGAAACACTGATCTTTTGTTCTCTTTTTGCTTTTGCTTTTCTTCATAGGGTTCTTGAGTAGGTCTCATTTGTTTCAGTGGCTTTAAATACTGCTGGTATATTGAAGTCTCCCAAATACACGTCTGTCTTCTGAGATTCCGAGTCATTCTGAGGCTGTTAGAGGGCCCACAGGCTCTCCTGGCCAAATGTGAACTCATTTTTTCAATTATAAAACTGCTTCCTTAGGTGTTCCCAGTCAGGATTAATGACATCCCTCCCTGCCCCCACCCCCAAGTTAGCAACCTGAGAGATACCCTTATCTCATCCTCTCCCATTCCATTTCTTCCCATACGGAATCCTTCTCCAATTTCTGTGGCTTCTTTCTCTTCAATCTCCTTTGAGTCTGTTCTCTTTTATGTATATCAACAGTGCTGAAACTCCGGCCCTCACAATTGGTCTCTTGGACCAATATACTTGATTTTAAACTGAATTCTCTGCCTTCTTTATTGATTTTTTTCCCCCCTGTCCATTGCGCTCACCACCCCCTAAGTTATTTTTGTACCGTATATAAATCAATACATGCCATTCCATTGTTTAAAACCCTTCGGTGGTTTGTACTTGCTTACTTGAATTGATAGAAACTCTTTTACTTTGTGTGCGAAGCCCTTCATGGTCTGCCTTTTGACTACTCATCCATTTTTCATTTCCTGACATACCCTTCGGATTTCCCACCTCACACCATATGTTATAGTAGCATTTGCAGTTTCCTAGTGTAGTGACTGTGTTAGACCTCTGCCTCTGTACACATGATTCCATCTCCCAAAAAGGAAGTCCAGATAGTGTTTAAAAGCCAAGTATTGGGGTTTGATGCCTATTGTTGTTACTTGCAACTATATGATTTTGGTCACATTACTTAACCTTATGCCTGAGTTGCTTTATGGAATATGGGAGTATTTACTATGAACAATGCACATCTCACAGGTTTGTTTTGAGGATACAATGATTAAATATGTGAGGTTCCTTGAACAGTGCTGGGAATCCCAGAAGTGCCATATGCATTATTACTGGCACTCTGAATGCCTTTTCTTCCATGTCTCACTGAGTGAACTCGTACAAATTCTTTTTTTTTTTTTTTTGCATTTTTGAAATTGCTCATTTTATTTTATATAATGTGATGTACAAAAATGTCAAATGCAGTGTTGAATAAAGGACTAATTTATAAGCAGATGTTCATGAGCAAACATAATTCAAATCACAGCAAACTTGAGAGGAAATGAAACAAAATGTATTTAAATTTTTGATAAATTATAATTAAATATCAATGTTAATTTTTTTAGAAAGTACTTCTCTTAAATGATTGTCTTCTTTAATTAGTTAAAAATTCACAAATTATTTTTGGAGTTATTGCTGGAATGAGACAGATTTCATCCTAAGCCCTATTTCCTTTTCTATAGATGTAAATCATAAGAAACCTATTTTAGAAGAATGAACAGATAAAATAAATTGGATAAGTAGATAACTTAGAATGAAATTTTTTTTTTCTAATGCTCCAGGCTCTATTAGTCAACTTTAAGTACTTATTTATTTATTAATTAATATATAATGTATTATTTGCACCAGGGTACATGTCTGTGACTCATCAGGCTTCCACATTTCACAGCACTTACCATAGTACATACTCTCCTCCGTGTCCATAACCCCGACACCCTATTCCTACCCTCGAACCCCCAGCCACCCTCAGTTTGTTTCATGAGTTTAGTAGTTTCTTATGGTTTATCCTTCCTGATCCCATCTTGTTTCATTTCCCTCCCCCACGACCCCCGCTGCCCTGCCTCTCAAATTCTTCATATCAGAGAGATTATATGATAATTGTCTTTCTCTGACTGACTTATTTTTTTTTTTTTTTTTTTTTTTTTTAATTTATTTATTTGAGAGAGAGAGAAAGAGACCACAAGTAGGCAGGCAGGCAGGCAGTGAGAAAGGAGGAAGCAGGCTCTCTGCTGAGCAGAGAGCCCGATGCGGGGCTCGATCTCAAGACCCTGAGATCATGACCTGAGCTGAAGGCAGAGGCTTTAACCCACTGAGCCACCCAGGTGCCCTGACTTATTTTGCTTAGTATAATACCCTCTAGTTCCATCCACATCATTGCAAATGGCAAGATTTCGTTTCTCTTGATGGCTGCATAATATTCCAGTGTGTGTGTGTGTGTGTGTGTGTGTGTGTGTGTGTGTGTGTGTGTGTGTGTGTGTGTGTATCTTTATCCATTCATATGTTGATGGACATCTAGGTTCTTTCCATAGTTTGGCTATTGTGGACATTGCTGCTATAAACATTCAGGTGCACGTGCCCCTTCAGATCACTACATTTGTATCTTTAGGGTAAATACCCAGTAGTGTGATTGCTGGATTGTAGGGCAGTTCTATTTTCAACTTTTTGAGGAACCTCCATACTATTTTCCAGAGTGGCTTAAGTACATATTTTAAATTACCTGATCCTTTAATTTTCTTTACCTCAAGTATATTTGTTTAGGTGATTTTCAGATACTACTTTTATCTTGAATTACCTGCTTTTACAAACTTAGTAGTTTTACTCTATTAAGCCATGTTTTTGTATGTTATTGTCAAAATATTTCTGTTTAAGTGATTAAAAGTCTATCATTTTATAATTGCAATCTTAGTACTTGCCAGCTGGTCTCATCTTTTTATTACAAATAGAGTATGGCATGATTTTTTTTTAATTCCAGTTAACATTCAGTATAATATTAGTTTCAGGTGTAGAACTGAATGATTCGTCACTTAATACAGCACCCAGCTCTCATCTAAAGTGCCCTCCTTCATCCCCATCCCTATTTAATCAACCCCTGGTCCAGCAACCCTCAGTTTGTTCTTTATAGTTGAGAGTCTGTTCTATGGTTTGCTTCTTCTCTTCCCTCTACCCCCATAGTCATTTGTTTATTAAATTCCACATATGAATGAGATCATATGGTATTTGTCTTTCTCTGACTTATTTCACTTAGCATTATACTCTCTAACTCCATCCACATTATTGGAAATGGCAAGATTTATTCCTTTTTATGGCTGAGTAATATTCCATTGTATATATGTGTATGTATATATACATGCATGCTTATGTGTAACATATATACATATATACCATATCTTTATCCATTCATCTGTCAGTGGACATTTTGACTTTTCCGTAGTTCGGCTATTCTTGATAATGCTAAACTACTGGGTGCATGTACCCTTCTGAATAAGTATTTTTATCCTTTGGGTAAACCTCTAGTAGTGGAATTGCTGGATCATGAGGTAGTTATATTTATAACTTCTTGAGAAACCTCCATACTGTTTTCCAGAGTGGCTGTACCCATTTGCATTCCCCTGTAATGGTATAAGAGGGTTCCCCTTCTACATCCTTACCAACATCTGTTTGTTTCCTTTTGTTAATTTTAATTATTCTGACTGATACGAGGTGATATCTCATTGTAGTTTTAATTTGTATGTGCCTGGTGATGAGTGATGTTGAACATCATTTCATTTGTCTATTAGCTGTCTGGATGTCTTTGGAAAAGTGTCTATTTTTATCTTATGCCCATTTTTTAACTGCAATACTTGTTTCTTGGGTGTTGAGTTTGATAAGTTCTTTATATATCTTAGATACTAACCTTTTATCAGAAACATCATTTGCAAATATCTTCTCCTGCTCTGAAGGTTGCCTTTTAGTTTTATTGATTGTTTCCTTTGTTGTGCAGACTTTTTATCTTGAAGTCCCAATAGTTCATTTTTGCTTTTGTTTTCCTTGCCTCAGGAGATGTCTCGGGAGAAGTTGCTGCAGCCAAGGTCAAAAAGGTTACTACTTGTGTTCTCTAGAATTTTGATGGTTTCCTGTCTCTCATTTAGGTCTTTAATCCATTTGAATTTGTTTTTGTATATGGTATAAGAAAGCGATCCAGTTTCATTCTTTTGCTTGTTGCTGTCCAGTTTTCTCAACATTTGTTGAAGAGAACATCTTTTTTCCCATTGGATATTATTTCTTTCTTTGTCAAAGACTAACTGACCATATAGTGTGGGTCCTTTTTTTGGGTTTTCTATTCTGTTCCATTGATCTATGTGTTCTTGTGCCAGTACCATGCTGTCTACATCACTGCGGCTTTGCATTAGCTTAAAGTCCAGAATTGTGATGCCTCTATTTTTGCTTTTCTTTCTGAAGACAGCTTTGGCCATTCAGGGTCTTTTATAATTCTATGGAAATTTTAGGGTGAGTTATTCTAGCTCTGTGAAAAACACTGGTGGTATTTAGATGGGTATTACATTAAATGTATAGATTGCTTTGGATAGTATAGACATTTTAACAATGTTCTTCCAATCCATGAGCATGGAATGTTTTTCCATTTCTTGGTGTCTTCTTCAATCTCTTTCATAAGTGTTTATAGTTTTTGGAGTACAGATCTTCTATGGCTTTGGTTAGGTTTATTTATTTTTAGGTTTATATCTTAGGGTTTTTAGTGCATTGTAAATGAGATTGATTCTGTGATTTTTCTTTTTCTGCTGCTTCATTATTGGTACATAGAGATGCATATTTTTCTATATTTTTTTTTATCCTGTGACTTTACTGAATTTGTGTATTACTTCTAACAATTTTTTTTGGTGGAGTTTTTTGGTTTTCTACATAGTATCATGTTGTCTGAAATGGTGAAAGTTTGACTTCTTCCTTGCTGATTTGGATGCCTTTTCTTTTTGTTGTGTGATTGCTGAGGCTGAACTCCTATAAATTCTTAAAGACAGATGCAGTATCACCTCCTCTATGAAATCTCTACTCATGTCTCCGTGGCATATTGTTTCCCCTCCATTGTGCCTTCAGTGGAACTACAGTGTACTTATTTGAGCAAATCTAATACTCCACTGTACTTCTTTTGTTCTCTATTTTCCCCACTACTAGAATTTGAGCTTCTGGAAAGAGAGGATTGTATTTTACTTATTTTGGTCTGCAAAGAGTATGTACTCAATTTGTCAAACGAATGAATAAATAGAGAAAATTACATGATCTTTAAAAATGTTTTTACCCGGAAAACTTCAAAAACAAAAAAGAAGCTCATAAAATGAACTGTCAAATACCGCAAATGTAACTTCAGCCATCAACATGGTACCATTTTTGCTTTTTCTATTCTTTTTTTGATAGAATATTTTAAAGCAATTCTCACTCATATTTTTATTTATAAATCCATAGATATACCATTAATAGGTAAGGACTTACTTTAAACAAAACTGCAGTGGACAAATTGGCAGTAACTAATACCCATTTTCTATTTAGTTTTCCCCAATTGTTAACAAAATATCTTTGAATTGTTGGTTTGGTTGCATTAGGGTCCTTCCCACATTTTGAATTTGGCTAACTGTATTACTATATTTATTAACATGTTCCTCTATTTCTATATCCTATAAAATTACATCCAGAGAATTGATTTAAATTAAGGTTCAATTTTGTAATAGAATATTTCATAGACCCTAGTCTGTATCTTCTATTACATAATATTAGTAGTAACATGATGTCAGATCGTTCAATTTTAGTGATAAGATTTTTCAGTGGGGCTTGGGTGGTATCAGCCTCATTTTGTCCATTTAAAGAGTGCTTAAAAAAAAAAGTTCCTCATCATCCTTTAGTTTAATATTTTAACAGCCCATGAATGACCATTGCCTTGACCTATTATTTCATTAGCAGTTGCAAAATGGTGATTTTTTTTTCAAATTCTCTAATTCTACCTTGTCTTCTGAATGTCTTAGCTGTGAATCTTATATAAAGAAGATTGTCCCTCATTGGTTTTTTTTTTTTTAGTTACCTTAAGCAGTTCATAAAGGAATGTAAAGATAAATGCTTCAACTTTCCTTTGTAAATTTTAACAATGATGGAATGTATGCTGATAATGTCTAAAGGTGATCAGTACAATTTTTTTTTCAACTGTGATTTTGACCTTATGGGATTTTATATATTTACTTTTGATTCAGTTGCAATCAGCATTCTTTATGACACTCAGGCTGTTTAAGCTTTGAACTATGAGAGCTGTTCAGGGTATTCCTGAGTCCTTTTTGATATGTTTTCAGAAGTCTTAACTAGCATTCTTGCTTTTAGGTACAGCAAGATATCCTCTTGTTCAGTTCTTGCAAAGATCTGGAATCATTCAGTAGTCACATTGTACTTACTTCCCTTATCTATGAAATGGTATTTTGATATGATAATCTGAGTCCTACAGTGAGATAGCATTTCTTCCAGCCTCTTTGAATGGACAGAAGTAGGAAATGAATTTTTTTAAAAAAATTTTATTTACTTATTTATCAGACAGAGAGTGCATACGCAGAAACAAGGGGAGTAGCAGGCAAAGGGAGAGGGGAAGCAGGCTCCCCACTGAACAGAGAGCCCAATGCAGAGCTCGATCCCAGGACCCCGGGATCACAACCTGAGCCAAAGGCAGTGGCTTTAACCCACTGAGCCATTCAGGTGCCCCAAAATGCAAATTTTATTGAAAGAAAAATAAATCATGAGGTTATACTTGTATTTCTCATTTAAACAAAAGATTACAGAGTTTTTATTTAACCATTTTACTTTTGTTAATAACTCTTGTTCTGAAAACTATGGTTCCTAACTATATCACTGTAATTATATATGTGCTTCCATTTAATATTTTATAGTGGTTTCATTTATAAAATGCCTATAGTACTACTAATAAAAAACCAAATACATTCTGTTTATCTTTCTTGTGTGTGTACATGTGTGTATTTGGTCTTCAGAATATTCAATCAAAATTCTGTGTCATAAAGCCATTTGCAATTACTCATCTACTTCTGGTTGTGCCATCAACATCATAAATAGCTAGATTTTTCTTCAGGTGATTTTTTTTTTCCATTTTTGATGACCATTGTTTTTCTGAACTTTAAGAAAAATTATGAAGATAGTTTCGTGGTTTGGCTTGATAAAGCAAGAAACATTTAAAGATACCTACGTTCTGTCCTTGGGTTTCTCCTCTCTCCACTTTTTCTTTCTTAGTGGTAATTTTGAAAATAGAGGCAAATCTTTTGATGTATTCGTCTACCCTTTCTTTAACAAAAGTAGCATATATAGACTTTCCCAAAAACTATTTACACTTTTTTTTTCTTTTTTAAAGGTTTATACTCAATTATCCTATAGTGTGTTGTTATTTTCAGAGGTGGAGTTCAGGGATTCATCAGTTTTATGTAACACCCAGTGCTCATTACATCACATGCCCTCCTTAATGCCCATCTTTCAGTTACCCTATCCCACGACCCTCCTCCCCTCCAGCTTGTTGCCTATGATTAAGAGTCTCTTATGGTTTGTCTCCCTGTTTTTATCTTATTTTATTTTTCCCCTCCCTTCTCTGATGCTCTTTTGTTTCGTTTCTTAAATGCTACATATGAGTGAGATCATATGATAATTGTCTTTCTGTGACTTATTTCCTTTAGCATAATACTCTCTACTTCCAGTCACATCATTGCAAATGGCAAGATTTCAATTTCTTGATGGCAGAGTAGTGTTCCATTCTGTGTGTGTGTGTGTGTGTGTGTGTGTGTAAAGGAAAGTGTATATAAAGTATACACACACATAAACACATATCTTCATTATCCATTCATCTCTTGGACCTTTGGGCTCTTTCCATAGTTTGGCTATTATGGACATTGCCGCTATGAACATTGGGGTGCAGATGTCCCTTCAGATCACTACATTTGTATCTTTGGAGCAAATACTTTAGTAGTGCAATTGCCAGGTCATAGGGTAGCTCTATTTTTAGCATTTTGATAAACCTCCATACTTTTTTCCAGGTGGCTGTACCAGCTTGAATCGTCACCGACAGTGTAGCAGGGTTCCCCTTTCTCAGGGTCCTCTCCAATATCTGTCGATTCCTACTTTTCTTACTTTCAGCCATTGACTGGTGTGAGGTGGTATCTCACTGTGGTTTTGAAATGTGTTTCCCTGATGCTGAGTGATGTTGAGCATTTTTTTTCATGTGTTTGTTGGCCATTTGCACGTCTTTGGAGAAATACCTGTTCATGTCTTCTGCCCATTTCTTGGTTGGATTCTTTGTTCTTTGGGTGTTGAGTTTGAGAAGTTCTTTAAAGATTTTGGATACTAGCCCTTTATCTGATAAGACATTTGCAAATATCTTCTCCCATTCTGTTGATTGTCTTTTGGTTTTGTTGACTATTTCCTTTGCTGTGCAAAAGCTTTTTATCCTGATGAAGTCTCAATAGTTCATTTTTGCCTCTGTTTCCCTTGCCTTTGGAAATGTGTTTAGCAAGAAGTTGCTGTGGCTGAGGTCATAGAGGTTGCTGCCTGTGTTTTCTTCTAGGATTTTGTTGGATTTCTGTCTCACACTGACGTCTTTGATCGATTTTGAGTCTACTTTTGTGTAAGATGTAAGGAAGTGGCTCAGTTTCATTCTTCTGCACGTGACTGTCCAATGTTCCCAGCACCATTTGTTGAAGAGACTGTCTTTTTTTCCTTTGGACGTTTTTTCCTGCTTTTTCAAAGATTAGTTGAGATAGAATTGAGGGTCCATTTTGGGGTTCTCTGTTCCTTTGATTTATGTTTCTGTTTATGTGTGAGTACCATACTGTTTTGATGATTACAGCTTTGTAATGTAGCTTGAAATCTGGAATTGTGATGCCACTATATTTTTTATTTTAAGACAATAGTTGATTCACATGAATTTGTAAGAAAGCACACAAAGAGATCCCATGTATCCTTTATTCCGTTTCTACCAATGGGAGCATCTAGTAAAACTATGTGACAAAATGACAACCAGGGTACTGACATTAGTACGAAATGTTCTCATCAATACAAAAATTCTTCAGGTTGCTCTTTTATAGCCATGCTCACTTCCTTCCTGCCCCTACTTTAGTCCTTATCTTCTGGCAGTAATTTATCTGTTCTCTATTTCTATAATTTTGTCATTTAAATTAAAAATGTTAGCTAAAGGAAATCCAATGATATGTCAACTTTTGGGATTGGCATTTTTCCACTCAGCACAATTGCCTGGCGATTCATCTTAGTTTTTGAATGTATCAATTGTTCATTCCTTTTTATTGGTGAAGAGTAGTCTGTGATAGGGATGTATTATATATATTTTTTTAACCATTCACCCATTGGAGGGCATCTAGGTTATTCTGAGGTTGTTCATGAGTAAAGCTTCTATAAACATTTATGTACTGGTTTTTATGTGAACCTAAATTTTGATTTCTCTAGGATGAATTTCCAAGAGTGCAACTGGTGGGCCAAACTGTAGTTGCATATTTAGTTTTTAAAGAAACAAAATGTTTTCCAGGATCGTTGTGCCATTGTACATTCCCAACAGCAATATAAGAATAATCTAGTTTCTAAGTATCCTCCTTAGTATTTGGTGTTATCACTATTTTTTTGTTGAAGCCATTTTGTGACCTCTCATTGTAGGGTCAACTTGCATTTCCCTAATGGCTAATGAATGTTAAACATCTTTTCATTTGTATACTTGGTGTGTTAGTCTGTTCAGGGTGCTATAATCAAAATACCATAGACTAGGTAGCTTATAAACAACAAAAATTTATTTCTCATAATTCTGGAAGCTGGGAGTTCTAGGTCAAGGTGCCAGCATGGTCATATTCTGATAGGAGCCCCCTTCCTGGTTCATAGCTGGTACCTTATAGTGCACTCATATGGTAGAAAGTCTACAGTTTTTTGTGGGGTCTCTTTAATAATAACATGAATTCTGTTCTGGTGGCCTCCACCTTCATGATCTAGGCACACCCAAAATGTTACTTTCTAATACTATCACATTAGGCATTAGGATTCCAGTTTGGAGTTGAAGGTAGGACACAAATACGCAGATCATAGCACTTGCCATCTATTTCTATAATGATCAGTTTATGTTTTTTGCCTATTTCCTAATTAGATTGTTTTTTTACTGTTGAGTTTTGCTTTTTCTTTGTATATTGTGGATACGGGTTCTTTGATTTTTTACAAGTATTTTATCCCACTCTGTAGCTTGTTCTTTCATTCTCTTAACAGAATATTTTTCAGAGTAAAAGTTAACTTTGTTGAAGGCAAATTTATTAGCTTTTTCTTTTATGTATTGTACTTCTACTAACCCATCAGAGAACCCCTTGTTTAACCCTAGATCCCCCCAATTTTCTCCTCTTCCTAAACATTTTTGTAGTTTTATAATTTAGATATAAGCTTATGATCCAATTTTAGTTTTTATTTAAGATGTGAGACTTAGGCAAAGGGTTGTTTGTTTGTTTTCTATAGATGTCTAATTGTTCCAGAACCATTTGTTGAAAAGGTTGTCTTTCTATTGAATCACAGCATCACTTTTCTCAAAATCATTTGTTGATACTTGTTTGCATCTGTTACTGGATTCTTCTGTTGCATTGGTCTAAGGGTTTGTCCTTTGGTTAATACTATAACATCTTCGTTTCTTGTCTTGAAATCAAACCTGCTCCTACCACTTTATTTCTCAGAATTGTGTTAGGTATTCTAATTCTTTGTCTTCTCATATAAAATTCAAAACTAATTTTGTCTATATTGACAAAAAACCTTAGATTTTCATGTAAATTGCATTAAAACATATATAAATTTGAGGAAGAATTCTTATCTATGCTAGGTTGAATCTTCCAATGCATAAACACATAGGCTTTTCCACTTATGTAGTTCATGTTGTTTTTGCAATTTTTGGCATACAAGTTCCATATCTTTTGTTGTAATTCAATGTATTGTTATATTTAAATCTACTTTTTTAAAAGATTTATTTATTTATTTATTTGACACAGAGAGAGAGAGAGATCACAAGCAGGCAGAGAGGCAGGTAGAGAGATGGGGAGGAAGGAAGCAGGCTCCCTGCTGAGCAGGGAGCCCAATGCGGGGCTCTATCCTAGGATTCTGAGATCATGACCTGAGCCGAAGGCAGAGGCTTTAACCCACTGAGCCACCCAGGTACCCCTAAATCTATTTTTTTTAATAGAGCATACATGAGACAAGAGAGCATGAGGGTGTAGTGGGGTGCAGAGGGAGAGGAAGAAAGACAATCTTAAGCAGGCTCCATGCCCAGCATGGTGGTCTCATGACCCTGAGATCATGACATGAGTCAAAGTCAGGTTGAATGCTTAACCAACTGAGCCACCCAGGTACCCCTCTACTGCATTTTTTTGGAAGGAGGTGATTATAAATGCTATAGTATTTTTTTTCTTTTTAAGATTTTATTTATTTGATAGAGACAGCGAAAGCAGGAACACGAGCAAGGGGAGTGGGAAAGGGAGAAGCAGGCTTCTTGCCTGCCGAGCAGGGAGCCCCATGTGGGGCTTGATCCCAGGACCCTGGGATCATGACTTGAGCAGAAGGCAGACACTTAATGACTGAGCCACCCAGAGGCCCCAGTGCTATCGTATTTTTATTTTACTTTTTTTGTGTTTATTATTAATAGAACTACAACTGATTTTTGTACTTTGATCTTTTATCATTTGACCTTACTGAAGTCACTTACTATGTTCCAGAAGTTTTTGTTGTTGATATTTTGGCATTTTCTTTATGTAGATAATCATAACATTTGCAAGGAGGGATAATTTCCTCCACTGCCCCCCTTTCTGATTTGTTATTTCATTTTCTTGACTTCCTAGGACTGACGAGGATTTCCACTACAATGTTAAATAAGAGTGGTGAGCGTGTACATTCTTGTGTTGTTTACAATGGGGAAAAAGGAAGAAAATATTCAGTCTATTACTATTGAGTACACTGTTAGCAATAGGATTTTGTATATATTCCTCATCACATTGAGGGAGTTCTCCTTGGTACTTTTCAGAGCACTTTTGTCATGAATAGAAGTTGAAATTTGTTAAATGCATTTTCTGCATTGACTTTTTTTTTTTAACCCTGTAATTTGGTGAATTTTTATTTGTGGAGAATCTGTACATCTCATAACAACTGTTCATTGAGTAAAGAAAGTAATAAAATTGTTGAGCTTAGACTTCAACTAATTAAAGTATATGATGGAATTCTTGTGGTGGATCTCTGCTGAAAATGAAGGACTATAGATTTAGGGGTTAGAATCAGATCTTATTCTTCTTACAGTAAGTATATAGGTAGGCAGTCTGGTATGTAGGAGTATGTCTATTTTGTTCTTATTTTGTAAGCAAAGCACAGGAACATGTAGTAACAAACTTTTAATACCTGCCTCTTCCTTTTTTAATTTTTTTTCTTCCTTCTCTCCCTTATCCAGTTATTCCTTTAATGGGTAAATGATACCTGCTCTAAAATATTGCAGACCCTTACCCTAACTGCACTGTAGCTGCTTTCTTCACTAGAACATGAAATTTCTCTCATCTTCCCACTTAGACTACTTTATTGAAGGTGCTAAAAAGAATTCTCATTCTTAGTAAATAGATGTTTTGTAAGAACTGTTATCAGTGCTCGTGTTTATTTTGTTCACTGTTGTGAAATAATAGCTTAGTCTTTGGTGTAATAGTATTAGTACTAAGTATTTAGTATTGGGTGCTTAATTCTTACTTGATGAATGGATGAATTAATCCAGTGGTAGCTATATAGGAAGCACTGTGCTAACCCCTAAAGGACATTTATTATCAGAAATAGTTTTTATTTTCTAGGAGCTTATGATTTTGTAGCAGAGATAAAGTACATTTTCTTAGTTTAATAGGTTATAAAAAACAAAATGATTGTGCTAATGAGTGGGCTGGAATTTGAAGATGGGCCAGAGCCTGTGGGTTGTTCCATAGGGGGATGATAGAGTAAAATTTGAAAGGGAGAAAAAAAGGAAAAATGTAGCAGAAGAGCAACATTTATGTGCAGCTCAGCCCAGTAGGTTCATGCCAAAACATAGTGATAAGAAAATTTGGATTGGAGGGTTGACTTCCACCCCCTCACCTGAAATATTGAACTAGACTTACATACCTGGAACAAACCCCACTTGGTCATGGTATATAATAATTTTGATATTTTGCTGAATCCTATACAGTAACAATTTTTTTTTTTTTTTTGCCTGTATATTTTTGAGAGGTTTTGGCTTATAGTTTTCTTAGTACTGTCTTTCTCTGGTTTTTGTTTCAGAGTAATGCTAACTTCATAAAATTAATTGCAGTATTCCTCTCTTGTCTGGAAGAGATTATACAGAATTGGTTCTAATTCTTTTCCTTTTTCTTCTAGAAAAAAAACAAAACAAAACAGAGGGACCAGAATATCCTCTTTGGGAAAGTTTTTGAATTATAAACTCAATTATGAATTTTTTGTAGAGTAGATATGCTGGTAACAAGTTCTTTTAGAACTTGAGAATGTTCTGAGAATGTTTTGATTTCCCTTTAATTGCTGAGAGCTATTCTCATTTGATGTAGGATTCTGGGCTGACAGTTCATTTCTTTAAGCATTGAAATGTTGTGCCATTTATTTCTGAACTCCATGTTTTCTCATAAGAAATACACTGTCATGCAAATGTTTTTTTCCTACAAGTAGGTGTTATTTCTCTCATGCAGCTTTCTGGATCTCTTCTTTATTCTTCTCTTTCAAAAGTTTCACCATGATGCTTTTTGGGTAGATTTCCTTGAGTCCAATTTTTAGACTGTTTAGCTTCTGGAATATATAGGTTTATGTTTTTTGCCAACTCAGGAAACTCTTCAGCCATATTTTTTTCAAATAATTTTATCTTATTTTTTTTTGAAAGCTTTTATTTCATTTTTTAAGTTTTATTTTAGATTTTATTTATCAGAGAGAGAGAGAGGGAAGGCACAGGCAGGGGAAACAGCAGGCAGAGGGAAAAGCAGGCTTCCCGCTGAGCAAGGAACCAGACGGGGGATTCAGTCCCAGGACCCTGGGATCATGATCTGAGCTGAAGGCAGATCCTTAACTGGGCCTCCTGGGTGTTCCTCAAATAATTTTAATTTCTTTTTTTAAATTTAAAGTCAATTAACATGTAGTGTATTATTTTCAGAGGTAGAGTTCAGACTCATCAGTTGTTCAGCCATTATTTGATTACTTTTTTTTTTTTTAAATTTATTTGATTACAGTTTGAGCCTTATTCTTTTCCCTCTGATTCTGGGACTAGACTTCTTGAATGTCAAATACAGTCCCACAGATGCCCAAATATAATTTTTGTATTTCCTTATTGATCAAAGTTGGTAGTTGCAGATGACAGAATCTATTTGTGTTCCTGAAAGAGAATTGTTTTTTTTCTTTTTTCTTCTCCATCTCACAGAGTTATTGGGAGGACTAGAGAAGGAGCTCTAGAATAGGCTTCTAGAACCACTCCCAGATCCACACTGCAGATTTGTCCCATTCATGAAAGTGTGGTTGTTTATGACAGGAGAAACCACACAGTCTTTGCTGCCCCTGGATTAGCAAAACGGATGCTCCCATATCCAGCCTGTGTCCCTACATACCTTACTCCTGAATCAAAGTCTCATATTAGTGTATTAGACCAGTATACCCATGCATGTGCCCCCAAGCAGATAATGCCCAAACAGCAAGGGGGTCTCAGAAATGTAGGCTTTCCTCCCCCACAATGAGCTTTATTGAGATATAGTTGATATTTAACAATGTAAGTTCAAGGTGTACAACATATTGATTTCATAGAGTTAAATATTGTGAAATGATTACCACAGTAAGGTCAGTTAACAGTTCCATAACCTTACATAATTATCACTTAATTTTTGTGGTGAAAATGTTTAAGATTTACTCTATTAACTATAAGTGCCATGAGTAAGTTAGCAACTTATACGTCTTTTAACTGAAAGTTTGTAGTATTTGACCAATATCTCCCTATTTCCCTCAAATGCCCTCTGCCCCAGCCTATGGCAACAATCTTTTTACTCTGAGTTCAACTTTGCTTTCTTAGATTTTACATATAAGTGCTAGCATACAATATTTGCTTGTCTCTTTCTGACTTACTTCACTTAGGATAGATAATGCCCTCAAGTTCCATTCATGTTGTTGCAAATGGCAGAATTACCTTCTTTCTCTTGGCTGAATAACCAACCATTGTACTACATCCTTTTTAATCATTCATCCATATTGAGATACTTAGGTTATTTCTATATCTTAGCTATTGTGGATAATGCTGTAGTGAGCTTGAGAGTGCACATATGTTTTTAAGGTCCTTTGATGATTTCCTTTGGATATGTACCCAAAAGTGGGATTGTTAGATAATAGGGTAATTCTATTTTTAACTTTTTGAGGAAGTTTCACATTATTCCATAGTGACTGTATCCACTTAAATTCCAACCAGCAGAGGACAAGAGTTCCCTTTTCTCCACATCCTTGCCAATACTTACCTTTTGCCTTTTCTATGATACTCATTCTGACAGGTTTGAGTTTATATCTCCTAGCATTGTGGTTTTAATTTGAATTTAACTGATGATTAGTGATGTTGAGAATCTTTTCATATGCTTGTCATTGTCATCTTTGGAAAAAATATCTATTTCCTCTGCTCATTTATTAATCAGATTGTATTTTGCTTGTTTTTCCTCTAAGCTATAGCAGTTCCTTATGTATTATGGATATTAGCTCTTTACCAGATATATAGTTGGTAAATATATTCTTCCATTCCATTCCTCAGGTTGTTTTCTCATTTTGTTAATTTTTTTCTGTGTAGAATTTTAATTTGATAGAGTTCCACTTACTAAATTTTTATTTTTATTGCCTTTGCTGTTTCCTATCCAAAAAATCATGTCCAAGACTAATTTTAATGCATCTGAGTTGGAAAGGCAGAAGTAAAACAGTCTGTTTGCCGATGAGATGATCTTCTATAGAAAATCCTAAGGAGGGGCACCTGGGTGGCTCAGTGGGTTAAAGCCTCTGCCTTCTGCTCAGGTCATGATCTCGGGGGCCTGTAATGGAGCCCTGTATCGGGGTCTCTGCTCAACGGGGAGCCTGCTCCCCCCTCTCTGTTTCTCTGCCTACTTGTGATCTCTCTCTCTCTGTCGAATGAGTAAATAAAAAAAAAATCTTTAAATAAAAAAAGATTCCACCAAAAAAATCAACAAATTGAGTAAAGTTGCTGGATTCAACCTCAACATACAGAAATCCATTATGTTTCTCATGTACTAACAATGAAATACCGGGGCGCCTGGTTCAGTCGTTAAGCATCTGCCTTTGGTTCAGGTCATGATCCTGGAGTCCTGGGATCGAGCCCCGCATGGGGCTCTCTGCTCGACAGGAGGACTGCTTCTCCCACTACCATTCCCTCTGCTTGTGTTCCCTCTCTCTCTGTCAAATAAATAAAATCTTAAAACAAAACTAAAAAACAAAAAACAATGAAATATCTTAAAAACAATCCCATTCACAAATAGCTCAAAAACAAATATTTAGAAATAAACTTGACCAAGGTGGTGAAAGATCTGTACACTGAAAGCTACAAGAAATTGACACTAAAAAGTGGAAAGGTCTCTCCTGTTTGCAGATTTGAAGAATAAATATTGTTTCCATCTTAGATATTGTTAAATTGTCCAAACTATCAAAAGCCATTTATAGATGCAATGCAATCCCTATGAAAATTCCAAAGGCATTTTCCAGAGAAAGAGCAAAAAAAATTCTTATATTTGCGTAGAACTGCAAAGCACTTTGATGAGCCAAATCAATCCTAACACAGAAAAACAGGGCTTAGAGGTACCATGCTTTATGATCTCAGACTGTACAAAGCTATAGTAATCAAATCTGTATGTTCCTGGCATAAAATAGATACATGGACCAGTGGAATAGAATCAAGAGCCTTGAAATAAGTCCTTGCATATATGTGTTGGGAAAACTGGGTAATAAAATGCAGAATAAAATAGGGCCGTTACTTGACACCACTCAAAAAAGTTAATTTGGAATAGTTTAAAGACTTAAACACAAATATTTCTTTTTCAGTATTCTCTCTTCAGACCAAATAATTTTTTCTGTATTTCAGTTTACTGACGGTTCTTCTTTTCCCTCCATCCTAATATGGGACCCATCTATCAAGGTTTTTTTGTTTTTTTTTTTTTCCCAGTTTGATAATTGTGTTTTTCAGTTCTTCAGTTTTTTTTTTTTTTTTTCTTTTTTAAAGGAGGTTCCATGCTGGATGTGGAGCTCAATGTGGGGCTTGAACTCATGACCCTGGGATCAAGACCTGAGGTAAAATAAAGAGTCAGTTGCTTGACTGACTGAGCTACCTAGGCACCCCAGTTTAAAAAATTATGTTTGATACCTGTTAAATGTTTTTTAAATATGGGAGTTCTCTTTATTCGAGGGAAATTTCCTTCCATTATAGTTGTATTTTTTTTCCACTGAGTGGGTTTTTTTAAAGCACTTCTCATATATCTATGTTGCATGTTTTTTGCCTGTCTTCTATTGTTATTTCTCCAGTTTTTAAAAATTTTTTTTTTTATATTCTTATTTTTTCCTCTTTATTTCTTCAGAGGTTCATTCTATGGTATGTGTTTCTTCTATTCCTTCTGGTTTAATCTACATTTCTCTCCATACATCTACATCTGTGGCTTAACAATCCTTAAATGCCTCAACATTTATGATGATGTAAAATTCAGATTTATGTTTCATTTGACAGCTTCTATAATTTTTTTGTAATAATGGGATTCAACTTTTTGTTCTCTAGCCACATTTTTTCTGATGTGATTTCATTTTCATAAGCATATCATTTAGATTCTATCTTAGATTTTGTAATATTTTTAATTGGGTTTAACTGCAATTTTTTCATATGTACAGAGTATATTGCCTTAGAACAAGAATTGATTGATATTTTTGGGTCCTGGATTGAGGTGTGACACAATGTGGGTGTTGTGTTTCTGTTTCATAGTGTTGCAACTCCAGGTGAGAATGAGGGGAACAGTTGAGAGTTGGAACAGTGGGGGGGGGCCGAGGGGAGGGGCTTACAGAGCTGCTTTCTCTCTCCATGTGGCTCACAAAGGCTTCCTGAAACTAGAGTGGCCTCAAGGTATTTGAAGTTCTTGCATAGCAACTGAAGTCTCCAGGAGATCTAGATCAAAGCATCCAGATCTCTTAAGAGCTAGGCCTGGAAATGACATAGTGTCTTTTTTGCCTACTGTTACTCAAAGCAGCCACGGGCCACAGTAAACTCAAGGGCAAGGCAAATAGATCTGCCTCTTGATGTCAGGAATGCCTAAGAACTGTGTCCTCCTTTAACTCACCGTAATAACCTAGTTAGCCTTTTAAAAATAACAGCTCTATTGAGATCTGATTCACATATCCTGTAATTCATCCATTTAAAATGCACAGTGTAATGATTTTTGGTATGTGAACGGAGTTGTACAACTTCTGCAGAATTTTAGAACACTTTCATCACCCTGAAAAGAAACTCTGAACCAATTAAAAGTAACTCTCATTTCTTGCTTTCTTTTTTTTTTAAAGGGATTGGGAGATTGAAAAAAATACGATACATGCCTGCCACCATTTTGTTCAAACGGTCTTATTTAAGGGGAACATTTTTGGTTTGAGATATGTATTATTGAGACCAAGGCACAGATGCAATTTTAAAAATACATCAGTAATAGGAGATTTTATCTTTCCTATTTTCTACCAGATGTTATAGGGAACAAATGAACTGATGAAAATAAAAACACTTTTAAAAGTTAAATACATTTAGAATATATTATTTATTATTCCTTAAAGATTAAACAGAGGAAAACAAAGTATTTTGAGGACATATTACCATAGATCTTGTATATTTCTCAGTAGTTATAGAGTCAGTCTTCCTGTATTAAATTAGGACTATACATATTCCTCACATTTAAAGCCGTGAATGCTAAAAATTTTTCCCGTGTAGTGAATATTCACCTATATAGTTCTTTTTTTTTTTTTTTCTCTCCTCAAGAACCGATTTTAAAAGTGGAACTTAAAAATGGAGAAGACAGATAGGAACAGATGTGCAGGATGGGGTTGTATAGTCGTGCTTCGGTAAGAAGAACTTTATCCTCCAGGGCTGCTGCTCTGCCCCTCTCCTTATCCCAGCCTGGACCTCTGCGGCAAGGCTGCCCGGGTCCCAGGTATGGAGGATGGTATGAATGACAACTGTACTAAGTTGGAGGGGGGGGAGCTCCTGAAAGGGAGATGCTGGATCTTCTCTCACTTATAAATGGGGTGATCATATGATAGACACTACCAAATTAGGATGCTTTTGTCTTGGAGAGAGGTTATACAGGACAGGCTGTGGGGATAGCAGGTGTATATGGGACTACTCCTGGGCAACCAAGGTGTATGGTCTCTGCCTAAAGATCCATCCTACTTTGTCTTTTAAACTTTCTCCGAATCACTTGGTAGCTGAAGAATTAGGTGCTTTTTCTCTCTGGGTGTAGCCTTTCAACAAAGACTAGTGTAGTTGAACAACGGCAGCTGGGGAGGAAGATGGACTTATAGTGAGGTTCACCTCCACCAGTAAGTGATGTACATGTAACATAATAATTTGAAGAGAAAGGATCAGTGAGATGCACCTTACAAACCTGACTAATTGAAGGACTCTTTTCTTGTTTTAACTTAAGTTACTCAGTTTTCCATAAAATTATGCATAAAAAAATCCCCTAATAAAACACGAGAGTGTGTCTGCTATGAGCAGGCGGCTTAGATTCTCTCCCCAAACTTGATTCTCCATTTCTCTATTGCTGAAGATTATCCTGGGCTCAGTACTTGTCAAACCTTAGTTTCTTTCCTTAAACAGTGAGGATAATACTAGGCCCTAACTCACAGGGTGGTTCGAGGACGTACCAAGGTGAGATAGACAGAATGCCTTCTATGTACTCAGTCTTATTTAAAGTCTAACATAAATCATATAGCACGTATTACTATTCACTAGAAAAGCATTTGGGCTCTGAAATGAAGATTCTTGGTTCAGAATTGCTGTTTGATTACTTACTGTGTAGCTTATATACTAACCTCGCTAACCCTCCATTCTTAAGAATCGAAGGATATAATATATATAAATATTGTAGCCTAGTGCCTAGAGAATGCTAAGCGATTATAGATGTTATTATTAATAGGATCCTTGTTCATATTTATGCTGACAATAGGAAACTGGATAAGAACATTTAATTCAACAAGGTTTAATCGAGATTGTTCTTTGTTCCTTTTTTTCTACAGAAGTCTAACAAAGATTTGAGGGCTTTTTAAAATTTTTCAGGCTCTGTGTCTGTTCTTTTCATGTATAAATATGGTTTTCTTTGCTACATTAGCATCTTTAAATTCTGAAGTTGTAAGAAACCAGTTGGTGAGGAAAGGGTTATCTATTCATTCTTCCATCAACCTGTACATGAAGCCCTTTTCTGTCAGGGGACACGGGCTTGTTGGATGGACTGGCATCGAGGACAGTGTGCTTGATTTTTCTCCACTCCTGGACCCAGCACATTTTATTTTCCACTGAACCTACACAGGCCTGGACTCTTGGCCCAGACAGGCTAATTCGCAGAAGATAGAGGTGCCACTGACCTAGAATTCTGGCATTGTGATGTTCTGCCACCTGATCCTCTGATTTTTCTCTGCTCTGTTGTGAGCATCTCCTGTATGTCGTTACTGCAGGGCGGTTTCATCTGTTCCCTACCACTGACCTAGATCTTCTTCAAAACAGACCATAATTTTGGAACTCTGTTGTTAATTCAAGATTTGAGACTGATACCATAGCTGTGGGGAGGCTAATCTGGACTCACCTGTCTATAAAGGAATCTACAACTCTCTATAAAGATATTTTCCTTTTTGTTTAAGCACTCCGTGTACGTGTTAAAAAGGTCTCTACCTTCTGATATATAAAGAAACAGCTTGTTCATTTCTTACGAGTGATCCGATCTTTGGCACAAGCTACTGGCTGGGTTTAAACTGTCCTCTTCAGGCATATGTTCAGTTTTTCAGAATTAAACTTTTTTTATTTCTCCCCAAGATGGAGTCTGCATGTAAAAAGGAGTTCATGTTCTCCCTTCACTTGAGAGAAAGGGCTAGAGTGTGTGTGTCCTTGAGCTACTCTCTGGATCTTTGCTGGATTCTGCAGCAATTCCTATCAGCCTGTCCTAGCTAGATTTGCTGGCATCCTGTGCTGGAATATGAGGCTGAAGAATGTGGGATCTCTCCCTCTCTTGGCTTGGACAGAGCCTATGGTCCTCTCTGCCATCTTGACCCTACTTCAGTTCTTCCAAGTACAGTGGCTGCCACAGAGGTCTGACTGTGATTCTCTTTTGCTTACTAGCCTACATGCTCTGCTGGTAAGGTGTTAACCCTAGCTAGTCATTCCATCAGTTACCAACCTCTCATGAGTTAACTTCCATAACCCTCCTTAGGGCATGTGAGAATTTCTGGATTCCTTCCATGACTGTACAGCCAAACTGGAGATCTCCACTCAGGCCCTTTCTCTTCCCATCCCTGCCAGGTCTCTGACTTGACACCGAGACAGCTTCCCTGGGTTGTCTGCCCTCCTTCCCAGTTGCCAAAGCAAACATGGAGAAAAAGCCCTCCAGAGTTGCTGAGAATGGAAGAAAAGAAGGACTTTCCTTAGCTACTTATTGATGAATACAGACTATTTTCCTTCCCTCCTAGCTAAAGAAAGGAACTTTTAAGTTTTGAATCTCCTGTTACACATTTTACCACTAATTAGTTCAGTTTTTTCTAAAAGTCATCTACCTACACTTCATTTTTTCCTCTTTTCCTGAAAAATTCAGCTCCTGTGGATCAATTTCTTCCTCCAACACCACAATTGTCTTAAATCTTGGTGATGCCAACGTCAGCAAGATCCTCCAGTGTCTTTGGTCTCATATCCTTTAATGATACTGGCCTTATTTCTGCCACTCACTCCTGCTTATAGCCTGGATTTTTTGTCATTATTATGACTGATACCTCTTAAATAATTTCAATTTCTAGCTTCTCCTTCTCTGACCATCACTTTTTATTTCTCCAGCTGACTCCCTTTAATGGTCCAGCTCCAACAATTCTTTTATACTCAGGGACTTAAAACTAGCTCATCTCCCACTTTTTGCATGTCCTTAAAACATGCCCTCACACCCTTTCTTCTGTTACAATTCTATGTTTCATCGTTATAATCATTCCTTTGCTATAAAACCACCACTCCCTTGTATCCCTCTTGTTCCATTATACTGCCTGGCTATAGTTAAATAGACTGTTTGTAGCACCCATGCCCATGCATGGAAAGTGGAACAAAGCTGGAGAAAATCTTGCCATCATGCTGCTGGGTCTCATTTTAAATTTAAGACACCCTCAAGTGGGCCCTAATGATGCCCACCAACCACTTATATTTCTCTTGTGCATTCACTCCCTCAGTCCTTAGATAACTTTTCAGACCTCTTCTTTCCTTGAGAATCTTTATCACCTCTTCTCTCACTCCCATTCTCTACTAATGATGATACAACAAAAGCATCACAAGACAGTTTGCCTTCGTTTACATCTCCTCATGTTTCTATGTATGTCTATCGAAGCTCATGTGTTCTCTCTTAACTCTTTTATATGAATGGACTGCTTAAATTCCTAACAAAGGAAATACCTCTCTTTGTGTACAAGATCTCACGCCCTTATCCTTTTAAGAACTTTATGGTAATTTTCCTTTTTCATTCCTGCATCATCCGTTCTCTTCCGTTGAACCTTTGCATGAGCATATAGTGATTTCTCTTAACAAGCTGCCTCTATTTTTTTTTTTTTTCCAGCTACTCTCCTCATTTCTCTCATTTATAGCAAAACTCCTAAAGATTTGGCTCTGTGCATTGACTCCAATTCTTTCTTCTCTTCTGGATTGAACCTACTCAAGTCCGATTTCACACCTCAGAACTCTTAAGAATGTTTGGGGTGTTCACTAGTGATCTCCAAGTTGGCTAAATCTAATGCGTTTATTTGGATGTCTTAAAGATGGTTCAGAACTAACATGTCTCAGCCCGAACTCTTCATCTTGTCATTCCCACCTCAGAATCAACATTCTCCTTTATTTCTTCAAAATAACTTTTCTGCATGGTACTGGAGTAATGGTTACGTGATCTATATGTTTGTTAAACTCCATACAAAATGTTTGTTTTTTAATTTCATAGAATAAAATACAAAGCAGTAAAAATTGTATGAATGCACTTTTTTATTCAGACTCTCTAAAGTTTGAGCCAAAGCCCTTACGACGTCTGTCCAAAGCAAGTCCATTCTGCTTTAGTCATACTGCACCCTCTGTACCTCAAACAGAAGATGTACTCTTGTTTCAGGATCATTATACCAGAGTCAAAGAATGTAGACTGTAATATTTTAATTTAAAAAATTTTATATTTTCATAATTAGTCTAATATGGGACCAGGTTTTTAAATGGCCAAGGGGTATTTTAAAAGGAATATTATCTCTAGCATAAATTTCCAAAACCAAATTTATTATTAGTCATTTTCTCTATAGCATCATTTTGCTTTTGACTACTTAATCTATCAAATAATGAGAAAGGCTATTAAAATGTCACCACAGTGGAAGCTTATTATCTAACATGATCAGGACTAGAATGAACCAATTAGTCCAAAAGATCTGTTAAGATTGGGGATAGAGTTTGATCAGTAGCAGGAGCAGAGAGCAGACCCCAGAGAGCCCTGAGCAGCCCTGCCACCCCCCATTGGCCTAGTTACCATCACACCTGGGGAGGCGGCCACAGCTGCCACCACCTCACATCCTGGCCTGCCATCGGGGATAAGAAGGTCATCACAAGGAAGGTTTTGGGAACAGTAAAATGGTTCAGTGTGAGAAACAGATATGACTTCATCAACAGGAATGACACCAAGGAAGAGGTATTTGTACACCAGACCGCCATAACGAACAATAGCTCTGGGAAGCACCTTCACAGTAGAGGAGTTGGAAAGATGGTGCAGTTGGATGTTGCTGAAGGAGAAAAGGGTGTGGAGGCAGCAAATGTGACAGCCCTGGTGCAGTTCCAGTGCAAGGCAGTAAATATGCAGCAGACTGGAACCATTACAGACACTCTCCATGATGCAGGGATCCTCCACGCAATTACCAGGAGAATTAGCAGAATAGTGAGAGTAGGGAAAAGGAGGGATCCGAAAGTGTTTCCGAAGGCCAGGCCCCAACATCACCGGCCATACCGCAGGCGACAGTTCCCACCGTACTGCACGTGCAGAACGTCTGGGCGTCAGCCACTCTTCCAACCCTCCTGTGCCGGGAGAAGTGACAGAAGGTGCTGACAACCAGGATGCAGGAGAATGAGATTGACCAGTGAGATGGAGTATGTATCAGGCTCCTAGAGACCATGATTCCGCAGGGGTCCTCCTCTCTGAGGATGGCAAGGAGGAAGATGAGGAAAATCAAGATGAGATCCAAGGTCAGCAGCCACCTTGATGTTGTCGGTACAGCTACGACTTCACTTGCCAACGCAGAAGCCCAGAAAACACTAAACCACAACAAGGCAACAAACGCAGCTGATCCACCAGCTAATTCCTCTACTCCTGAGGCTGAGCAGGGCCTGGCTGAGTAAATGCCCGCTTACCATCTCTACCATCACCCGGTTTAGTCATCCAGCATGAAGGAATGAAGTTCCAGCAATAAGAAACAAACAAAAGATTGGTACTGAAGACCTTAAGTGCTTGCTTTTTTGCCCACTGACCAGATAATGCAGTTAGTTCTATTTATGTAGCATGGGGTTTTTTATTATTTTCACCTAAAGACGTGTGTTTTTGGTAATGAAAAATGTGTTTTTTTTGTTGTTTTTTTTTTTTTTTTAAAGCCTGGCTTATCTCCATATACCTTTAAAAGTTTTAAATTTTATCATATCTGGTCAAGATGAGGTTTTTAAGAACCTCATTTTTAATTCATAATAGAAGTTTACAATTTGATTTTTTTTTTTTTCTGGAAAAGTCAACAAATGGCAAGCAACTATTAATAAAGGTCTTAAATAATAATAAAAAAGACTGGGGACTGGAGTGCCTGGGTGGCTCAGTTTGTTAAGCAGCTGCCTTTGGCTCAGGTCAGGATCTCAGGGTCCTGGGTTCGAGTCCCACTTCAGGCTCCTTGCTCAGTGGGAAGTCTGCTTCTCCCTCTCCCTGCTGTTCCCCCTGCTTATATTTTCTCTCTCTTTCTCTGTGTCAAATGAGTGAATAAAATTCACTTAAAAAAAGACTGGGGACAAAGAGAAATGAAATAATGTATACATATTGAAAACATTTTTCATTTCTTTGTCTTTTTTTTTTTTTTGGTTGGAAACATCACCTATATTTACTTGTTAATCTTTTGATGCAGGGCCAAAGCCTTAGAATATGGGCCCTAAATTGGAGTTCTGTTATTTGTGTGGCTTAACCACACCTATTAGGTAAGTTCTGTCATTTTAATTGGATTTTTTTTTTTTTTAAAGATTTTATTTATTTGACAGAGAGAGATCACAAGTAGGGAGAGAGGCAGGCAGAGAGAGGGGGAAGCAGGCTCCCCAATGAGCAGAGAGCCTGATGTGGGGCTCGATCCCAAGATCATGACCTGAGCTGAAGGCAGAGGCTTTAACCCACTGTGCCACCCAGGCGCCCCTTTATTTGGATTTTTAAAGTGTTTAAAGAGTTCAGAGACATTTTTGAAAGTGATCTGAGTATAGAATAATATGTATAGGTTTTTACAATTAGCATTTGATCTAATAATTTACATTTGTGTCCCCACTCCTAATTTGACCAGACTGTTCAGAGAGTCACACTGAGGCTTTATAAACTCATTGTTTTAATTAAGTATAAACTTTTTACGTATATTTAATACACAGTATCTATTATACTACACAGGTTCAATATCAAGTACTACAGATGTAAGTATGTCTGGAAACAAATAGGACTGACCATTGGTAAGCATACAGTTCAGTTAGTGGGACCAGAAGGAAATGTGCCTGCATTGGGAGCAGCCCATCAGTGGTTAGTGTATGGAATGCTATGGATATGTCAGCATGTTCTCTAGAGGAATAGAAATTGTCTGTTAATCTAGACAGTCAGTTGAGAGAGCTCTTACTGCATTACTGTGTTTCTGTTAATGTCAGCTTTTATTCTCAACACACTTTTTTGCTTTGTTTTATCCTTTATTTGATGCATAAAAGTTGATGACAGTTATAGCCTTTGAGGTTTGCTATTTCATACATAAAAGTAACATTCTTTGTTCCTTTGAAGCTTTCACCTCAAATTTGAATTTGTCTCTTACTGTTACTGCAACCTTTCTTTAATGCTCCTTATCTTTTTGCTTTGTTTTCTGTTATAGCTAGAGTTCTTTGATATTTTTCTCTTTTGTAATTTGGAAGGCCTCCAAATTGCTAGAGATCAATTTGAAGAATTTAAAAAACTTTCTGGATTCTGTTTTACTCAAAAGTATCAGCTTCAGTAACTGTCAACGTTCCTCTTTTAGATGAAGTGTTGGCAAACTTCCAATTTTTTCACTCTCCTAACTTATATTTTGTAATATATTTTCCATAATCATGATTCTTCACAAATATTTATATATACATGCACACCTACATGTATATGCACTTAAACATGTGCACATAGTCAAACATATTTAATGCCCACTAACAAATCCCTCTATTATTGGCTACTTATTTGGATTAATTTACTTGTGTATGACTTCAAATAGCTTCTTCCCCTTGCAGTATCATATAAACAATGTACTTTTCATACCATGTTTTTATTTGAAAAATTTTCTTATATTGCTTGTTTTCCAGAATGACAGCTTATTAGACTGTAGAGTTCATGAATCAGAATCCTTTCCTTTTAGTATTAAATGTTCATAGATATTAAATAGCATTTAATGTAGTCAAGGAAGGAAAAAAAAAACCCATGTGATCAAATTACTTTTCTTTGTAGGTGAATCTCCCAGTTCCCCTCCCTCCTCTCCCCACTCCCTGACTCTGGAGGCTTTTAAAAATTTGCTTTTGGGGCACCTGGGTGCTCAGTGGGTTAAAGCCTCTGCCTTTGGCTCATGTCATGATCTCAGAGTCTTGGGATGGAGCCCCGATCAGGCTCTCAGCTCAGCAGGGAGCCTGCTTCCTCCTCTCTCTCTGCCTGCTTCTCTGCCTACTTGTGATCTCTGTCAAATAAATAAATAAAATCTTAAAAAAA
>CM053614.1:62631046-62653523 GCA_028646535.1 Procyon lotor | reverse complement strand
ATAATTTTTTTCACCATGTAAAAAAAAAAAAAAAAAAAAAAAAAAAGTGTGTTTATGTTAATAGTTTCAGTAAAGCTATTTTTAAGTTAATATATAAATATTTTTAAATTTTCTCACTTGTTATTTTTAATATGGTAAATACTGATAGAGGAAACTCGTGCAAACAGAAGTTCTCTGGGATCCTTAATAATTTTAAGGAGTATACAAGGGTCCTGAGACCACAAAGATGATTTTACAGTCACCAATGTATTACACTTAAAATTTCCTGTTTTAGGTTTTCATAACAGTGATATCTGAGAAAAAAATCCATTTCTATGAATTTAAACTTTCTTAGAATAAAATAGAAGAAAAGGAATTCAGAATTCTCTGTGAGGAATGTCTTTACAAAGAAGCTAAATTTCAGTATATAAATTGTGTTTATTAAAGGTCCAGAACTTAATAGTAAGAGAATCCAATCATTTGACCTTTCAGTGAACAAAAGATACAGAAAGACAGGAATACAGATCTTAAAAGGAAAAGACAAAAGCCATGGTCAGAACCTGTCTTTGCATTTCTTACACTATTAAAGGATCACACAGACAAGAATACTTTAAAGTCCTATGAACTCTCCCAACCAATTCCCTTACACGTGAAATTCTGTCTATTCCTTCTCTCAACTCCCTCCAAAACTCCTCCCCAGCCTTAACACACCTTTTGATCTTCTCTCCTCTAGTTTCTGCATCACAAAGCCCTCAAACACAGTATAGCAACCCTGGAATATCCTCACAGAGTAGAGGAAGAAAGGATGCTCAATGGGGAAAGCTAGAACCAGCATTTGAAGGCAAAGGTGGGAGGAAGATTCTCACAATATTAATGATTTTGGTCTTGTTACATAGGCATACATTTTCTTTTCTACAGATCACAGAGCACCACATAACGTCATCATCAGTTCTCAAATTTTTCAATCAACTGTATGCAAAGGAGAGAAAGCATAATTGTAACATCCAGAAATAATGTGATTTTATAAATATTAACAAAATGAAAGTAATGGTACAGCTGACAAAAGTTGAGATGAATGCAATGAAGAATAAAGTGAAGGGCAAATTCACAAATTTCTTCATCTTATGTATCAGAATGCAATAAATACTATCTGAAGGGGTAGTTCTTAAGGTGCACCCCGGGACAAGTACAATCAGCATCACCTAGGAATTTATTAGAAAAGCCAATTCTCAGGTTTACCCTTAACCCCCTGTTAAGAGTTTAGCTAAGCTGCTCCATGATGGTGCTACTTTGGCATTCATCTTGTGTGGCCTGCAGGGGCTTTGAACTTGCACTAGGGCTCCCCGAGTGCATGCCCTAGGTAAAAGTCCACAGAGTCATGAATAAATACATTTCTGATAGGACTCCCCTAGCCACCTTTGTGTTAAGCACTCGCCCCTTCATCCCAGGGCCTTTCCTTTGGGTACCCCTAAGCGCCCCCATGAAGCTTAGCAAAATATTGCTTTTTTGGTTTCAATTGACCAATCTTGCTTTAAGCCCAGGAATTTCAAAGCACTCCACCCTCAGATTCTAATAAAGTCATGAGGCCCGTGTCCCACCCCACCTCCCTCTCTCTGCCTGCACCCTGCCTTGACCCCCTTTCATGGTCCCTTCACATATACCATGTGTTTCCTCCAGGACTTAGAAGTAATAAGTCAATTCATCTGTAGTTTTTTTGACTGGTAACTCACCATATTACAGCCTGACAGCCCAATCCAGGGCTGTAAGTAGCAATGTTAATTTAACAAAGTCACAACACCCGCTGAATTATATTCTAGCAACAGTGCCCAGGAATCTGTGTTTTAACAAGCCCTTCAAGTGATTCTGATGCATGCTTAAGTTGGACAAGCATCAGTCTTATAGGATCAAGAAACAGAGGTCTAAGTATTTTAAAAAGAGTAACTATAAAGAGAGCTTCTTTATAAATGTAAGAAAACCAAAAGTAGCGCTTGTTGGGGAGAAAAAAGGCAGGGATTCATATGCATTAATTACTCTAGTTTCACAGGAGATAGTTAACAAAGGATACCAGGAGTTGATAAATTAACAACGTTGATGGAAGTGTATTATTAGCATTATAATAACAAGAGTTAAAAACAGTTTAAAGTGGCTGTATCTGAGAAATGAAACTAGAGAAGACAAGGGACACATTCGTTCTTCATTGCATACCTTCCTGTGTTTTCTTTTTTTGACCCAATTATCACTGTATCATTTGAAATTATGTCCAGTGTTCCATTTCCGGATCCCTGTAAATTTTTACCCCAATTTACACCTAAATATTCGAGTATTTTATTTGGGTTTCTCTTAACACCAAAGATACAGACTTAAAAGATTCCATCTCAATTCTGCCTTCACTGACACTGGTACTCACTGACGTCAAATGACAACAGGATTTCCAGTTCCAGGGCAAAATCTGCACCAAAGCTAAGCAGGTAAAGACAACATTGCTCAGATTACAATAGGAGAGAAAGCCTGAACTGGGCTCTGCTGGGGGGGGGGGGGGGGGGGGAAGGGCAGGAGGATTTTTTAAGTGATGGGTGAGGTAGAGCAAAGTACTGGGGGAGGAAAGTACTAGAGAGGAGGTTCACTAATGGAACGTGTGGAGGACACCGGGTTATTCCTGAGTTTCCAGATGTTTCTCTCTGTGCTTAAGCCATCTAAGTTTGCTAGTTGGTGCCTATCAAAGTTAGGGTCCCATCCTCCTGCAGAGACTAGGAGATACAAATGTTTTTGTCATTTTCATCTCAAAGAGATGGTTCCCAAATCCTTCAGAGGAGCTTCTCTTGGGTTGTAAAACTGGCAAGAGTCTGGGAGAAGACTGACATAAATTTCAAAGAGGCAGAGAAAGATGGTACGATTTCAAGTTCTCTAAAGTAAATGCTCCAAAGAAAGGGAGATCAGAGGCCTGTAATAAGGAAGAAAATTCTCAAGCCTAGTCCAGTGGGGGGAAATATTAAGGTCATCTTGGCCACCAGTCACAATATCCCATGTGCTCGGGCGCTGCCTGTGAGGGCGCATTTCCATGCTCACATCACCCACTCTCACGTCTCCAGCTCCTCCCACAGAACACTCGGCAAAGAACTGTTACTGGCCCTGGGATAGTCGATAATCCCGTGAGACATTCAGGATGAACATGCACTCTTGTCCCTCCACCTCTCTTGTGATACCCAGACCACCACTGCCTATAAAAATGGTGTGTGACTACAAGCGACTCAGGAAAGACTCTTTTTTCCATTCATCTTTTCAGCCCTCAGAGGTCTTTGCACAGTACCCCACAAGTGGATTATGTTCAATCATGATGGATGCAATGAAAAAGTGAACATACCTTCCCTGGAGATACATATCGAAGAGTTTACAACAGAACCTGAAAATCTACTCAGCGTCGCAAACCCAATCTACATAATCCCAACTCTACTCCATTTCTACCCCTCTTGTTAGACTAGCAGCCAAGGACAGCTTTCAGAACACTGCCGCAAGTCCATCTGACCTTTGGACAGCAAAGAGAACCTGCAGAGTTCATGCATGTGACTCCCTGATGCCACGGTAAATGTAGGTGGGTTTAAGAAAAAAAAATAACAATCTCTTCAAACTTCGATGGCTTAAGCACAGAGAGAAACATCTGGAAACTCAGATTAAAAATATAGAGATAACCAAAAGTAAACCGACTTGTTTCATTTAGAAGTATTGCATGTGCACTTAATGAATCACTTAGGAGATTCCTGACCTTTGTGAGGGATGAAGTTCACATGTTCACTATTTATCTTACCAAGTATACTGTTGTGGAATGTGTCTCTTTATGGATAAGGATTGCATCTACTAGCCCAGCTAGGTACAAATATAAACATACAGAGTTATGCACACATAGAGGATTTAGTAAAATGAACAGATCTGAAGTGAATCATCCCAGGCACTTCTGTCTTCCGTCTCAAGACAGTATAGTCTATGTCTATGTTGAACGTCACATTACTTTCATACAATAGGTGATTTCTTTTTGAAAACCAACTCCCCGGATTTATTTCAGATCCCTGAATTTTCCAACCACTCAGAGCTCAGTCCTGTAATACTCCTACCCATATTACCACCTTAAATCATTCAGATATTTATAAGCACCTTAAACACATTCAAAGTAGTCAGGCAAAAAAAAAAAAAAAAAATTCAGAGTTCTACCAGTCAAAAAGAAGAGATAAACCCATATGGAAGAGAATATCTACATAAATCTGTATAAGCTGTCTAATACACATGAGAAATTATAGTTGACTCTTAAACATGGGTCTGAACTGCACAGATCCACTTAAACATGGATTTTTTTTTTCTTTTCTGTAGTTTACCTTATTGTAAGAATATAGTTTATCACATACAAAATATGATACCCCACTTTTATTTCATCAGTAGGCTTCTGGTCAAGAGTAGGTTATTAGTATTTAAATTTTGGAGGAGTCAAAGCTATTTTTTACTTCCTCAGGAGTTATCATCCCTAACTCTCATGTTGTTCAAGAGTCAACTGTACTTTAAAACTCAGTGGTTTAACACAAACATTTATCATCTCAACATTTCTTGGGTCACAAACTCAAGTGCAGCTTACCTGGGTGGTTTTGACCGAGCATCTCTTATGAGGCTGTAGTCAGGATGTCAGCAGATACGTGAAGGCTTACCTGAACCTGGAGGATTGGTTTCCTGTAGTCAGGATGTCAGCAGATACGTGAAGGCTTACCTGAACCTGGAGGATTGGTTTCCAAGACAGCTTACTAACCTGATGCCAATGGTTGGACTGAAGCCTCAGTTCCTCTTCACAAGTTGCTTCAGTGTCATCATGACATGAGGGCTGGCTTCTTCAAGCATGAGCAATCTATGAGAAAGCAGGACAGAGGCACAGTATCTTTTATGACCTATCCTCAGAAGTCACATACCATTATTTTTGCAATATACTATTGGTTACACAAGTCAGCACTATGCCACTTAAGAAGGAACTACACATGGGTGTCAATAGCAGGAGGTGAAAATCCCTGGGTGCCATTTTGGATGCCAGCCATCATAAGATCCTTCTTTTAACTCTCATCTCTTCCACTTACTTATCAGTGTTCCTCTCTGGTTTTGCTCCCCGACTATTCCAACATTTGATCTACATCTTTCCTTTCCTCTTTTTCACTATTCTAATTCCTTCTTATTCCCTTTACCACCTATTCCAGTGCATACCACTCCACAAATACTATTTCCTTGAACTCCTAGCTAAATTAATGACCCTGACCTTTCCTCAGATATTTTCTTCAGTATCTTACACTGTTTGGTGTTACAAACTACCCACTCATGAAATTCTCTCATTATTTGGCATATTTAAGAGCTTCTCCCATCTTTCTAATACAATTTCTCCTCTCCTCTTCTTTACTAGGTTCTTAAGTGTGGAATGTTCTTTAAGCTCATCCTTCTGGTGTTCTATCTAAGTATAATTGGGCTAATACTCACTCATTACTTCAGCTATGTCATGTATTATCTGGCCACTACTGAACCTTCATTTCCTTCCCTACTCAGTCATACTATGTCCTTTCTAGCTGCCTACAGACATCTCCATTCTCTAATCTCTAACCATCATCGTTTCTCCCCTTAAAGCCTCTTGTAAGAATTTGTCTTTTTTAATATTTTATTTACTTATTTGACAGAGAGAAAGAGATCACAAGTAGGCAAAGAGGCAGGCAGAGGGGAAAGCAGACTCCCTGCTGAGCAGAGACCCTGATGTGGGGCTCAATCACTAACTGAGATCATGACCTGAGCAGGTCTTAAGGCAGAGGCTTAACCCACTGAGCCACCCAGACACCCCAATAATTTGCCTTATTCTATCCATTCCAACTACCACTACCCTAGTCTAGGCCCTCCCTATATCACAACCTGATTAAAACAGCAATATTTTAGCTGCTATACTCACTTGACTCTAACATTAACCCTCCTTCTCTAATCCAATTGTCATATGTTTTGATGTTAAATATCTGAGAAATTCCTTTTATCTTTTCATTTTCCGGCACAAGTGGATTCATTATCATCAATCGCTTTTAAATCTAAACTCCTTAGACTAACTTTTAAAGCATTTATTGTTTTTCCACTTGGCAACTATATCTAATTTCTTATTTCCCTTACTTCTCTTCAGTAAGGTTGATTCATTCACTGTCCCCCAAATACACAAATTCCATATTTACCTTTTTCATTTTACTCTCCCCCCAAAACACACACATACAAAGTTCCTATTCATTTCTTCCATCCTCTCAATTTTTGTAGGTCAACCTCAAATTCCACAACCTCGGTGAAATCTTCTCTAACTACTTTAGTTCATACAGGTTATTTGATTTTTGAGTTCCTAATGCTTGATTAGGCATCTGTACCTTTTTTTCTTCATGTGTTAATCCCGTTTCTAGAGCTAAGTTGCAACCTTCTGAAGACTGGAGTCCTATTTTACATTTCTTATTTCTTTTAAAACACCTAACATAGTCCATAAGTAACATGCAACATGCTGAGCACATAATGGGCCCTGAATAAATATTTATTGGTAAACTAAATAAGGAAAATAACTAGAAAAGTCCTATATCATTTGGTAGAATGACTATAGGCAAAGACTCCTTCCTACAATTCATTTTCTAAAAGTGCATTTTCCCCATGTGTCAATGAAAAAAATGACTGTCTTCTAGCATAGCCCAACTTAGTTCTTAAAGCATGTGTAAAATCCAAAAAACAGAATTGTTAAAGGTACAACTATTTAAATAAAGCCAGATATACAGAATTATTGCCTCATTTACCAAGTACAGAGGAAATCAGATCACATTTCAAAAATAATTTGATAATTTTGGCAGTTACAGAATAATTAGAGGGGGTAAAAAGGCAGTAAGGCTGCTGCCTTGGCTTTATTAAGGGAAAGGAAATTCTTATAAAACCAAAAAGATAACAGGAAAACCTACAGGATATCTAACAGGGAAAAAAATAGTGAAGATGATTGTATCACTGCAGAAACACTATTTTTTCCAGTTCAAGCATATTAAAAATTACTAGGACTATTAAAATAACCATGACCTGTCTTTGGAAGGAGAACATATTCCTATTTCCCCCAAGTCACACAGCTTATTGAGGCCCCCCTTTGGAAGTAGTATTATATCTTGGAAACAGCATGAGTTTTCACAGTCAGAGACACCTCCATTACTAGTTGAATGACCTTAGGCGACTTACCCAACCTTGAGGAAACCTACCAACCTTACGGGGGTGTTGTGCAAATTACATGAGATTACATATCTGAAAAAACCTGGCATGGTACCCAACATATGCTGGTCAAGACATCTTAGTTTCTTTTCATTCTGTTTAGCAGAGAGAAAGAGCAAATCAGAGGCAAAACAACACTCGGCTAGGAGGGAGGAAACAGGAATTATGATCCTAGCTCAGTAGCCAGTTAGGTATTGGGGCAGGCACGGACATTGATCTTCCAGATTCCATTTACCTCTCCATCTTGGTAGAAGATGCCCCAGGTACACAGGCAGCCAGACAGAGCCACAGGTCTTGAGCCTTCGCAGGGCTTTTAACCATTCAATTTGCAGTGCCTTTGTTTGGGTAGATTAGACATTTTACTTTTCTACCTTCACCACACACTTGTCTTAACCTAGCCAAGGCCAACCTTCATGACTCATGACACTTATTGGCTTTTTTGTGTATGGCCACTGGACCAGATGATCTCTACCTTGACTGATTCCTACATTCAGTGGTTCTGGGAAAACATATGGAATAATGTTCATTCCTCTAGTAGTCAACATTCCAAGGTCTTAAATTTGGAACGAAGGAACAAACGACACACTAAGAAAATCTGAACTCATCTAAGCTTTAAATTTCTCCGATCTCTTCTGCATGTTAAACCTATCATATTTTTTACCTAGATGTGTGGTAGTTTCCTGTGCTTCTATAACAAAATGCCACAAACCTGGTAGCTCAAACAACGAATTTATTCTTTCACATCTCTGGACACCAAAAGTCTAAAATCAAGTCATCTGGGGAGCACTATTCCCTCCAAAGGCTCCAGGACAGAAGCATTCCTTGCCTTTGTCGGCTCTGGTGGCTTCAGGTCTTAATTAGGCTTGTGGCTACGTCACAGCAATCTCTGCCTCTATCTTTTCTTCTTTTGTCTAAAATCTGCTTCTGTCCAATTCTGTTTAGGATACTTGTCACTGGATTTGGGGGCCACTTAAATAATCCATGATGATCTCATCTAAAGATCGGTAACTTAGTTACATCTGCAAAGACTATTTCCAAATAAGATCACATTCACAGGTTCCAGGGATGAAGAATTAGATCTATCTTTTGCGAAGCCACTCCTGAACACACTCGTTGATAGAATGCATGCAGTCTAGACATCTCACATACTGAAAAGGAAATCGTCAAATAGGAAATTTTTCAATACTAGCAAAAGGTAGCACTTCAGTGCTTTAATACATCTAGTGAAGCTACGAATTTAAAAAGCAATATTTTCAATCTATCAATATGTTCTATATCGTGAAATTTTCACATTACTGTTTATGGTATTCTAATTTGAGCATGTATTATTTCACTAATAGATCACCATTATTGAAAAAAAATCTTACAAATGACTTTTTTCTTGCTGTTCAGCTAAACAAGTAACACCTGTATATAGTCTTAAAAATCATAAGCATAGAGAAAATTACTCCTCTTCAATACTCTTTGCCTATTTCCTCTCTTATCAACTAGCAGTTTAAAATTCCTTTCAGAGTATTTTGTGCACACATGAAGGGTAGTTGCTTGTTTTATCATAAATAAAATCATGCTATACATATTACTCAGTAAACTGCATTTTTCTTTCATCAGTGTCTTAAAGATATCTTCCTACAGTAAGCCCTATTCCTTTACTTTTCTAACCACACGATATTTGATAGAAGGAATGTATAATTTACTGATGAACATTTAAATTGCTTTCACATTTTTGGTGAAGCAACAAAAAAGGTTGCAGTGGTTACATGCCTTTAAGAATGGGAAAGGGAAAGGGGGAAAAGGACAAGGGAGGAAAGGAAAAGGAAAGGAAGAAAGAAAGTGCAAAGATTTCTGTAGGTTAGATTTTTAGAATTGAAAGTTAGTCAAAGGTTATACACATTTCCAATTTGGTTGAGCCTGCTAATTTGTTCACCAAAAAGTGCTTTATGAACTGGCCAATGCTGAAGAATAATTCTTAACTGGTCAAATAGCTATGTGTCTATATGTGTATGTATGTATGCACATTAAATGTGTTTATGCATATACACATTTTAAAATGCATAAGAAGTATACAGCACACACTTTTTATATTATCCCAGTGTATGGAAGGTCACTCAGCAACAGTTATATGAATTACGGAAAATGCCACTGATGTCCTTATCTTAACCCACCCAGGGTTAGGATCACTGGGCCCTCAAAGAAGAGAAAAGAGATCCCTTTTGGGGGTGTAGTGAAGAAAAAAGTAAAAAACAAAAAACAAAAACAAAACAAAACAAAAAACAGTGGTACTGGTCAAGATTTCTGACCCAGCGCCATGATCATCCCAAGGCAGAATACTCTCCCAGATCAGGAATTCTCCATCAGAATAGTTGTGGCTCCCAATACCTAATTGATGCATCTTAAGTCAGCGTAGGAGCTCAACAACAGCTTCAGACCTCGTTATGCTTTTTTTTTTCCTCAAAAGTTGTAGCAGAAAAAAAAAAAATTGATTAGAGTTCTATGTAACTTGAATTCCACAGTGATCTGATTAAAATGAGCACAGCACCACGAATTATGTATTTAGACACTTTTCAGCTCTGCCAGGACAGGGGGACTATCTTTTTGCTGGGCTCAAAGTTCAACTGGATTGACAGTGGCATAATAAATCCACTGAGGCACCTCAAAAGTGGTCACTCCTCATCAGCTCTTGGCATAATTATAACAAGATAGTAATAAAAATGTTTCCAAAGCATTTGAGCAATTACATGTTCTCAAAACAAGCTGACTACTAAGGATGCACAGATTTTGAAAGTAGAACTTACAGTTCTTTAAAATGCAGCAGGTAACTATGTTTCCAAGTTAGAAACGTACGTCAATTTATTTATCAACCCACAATAGGACATTTACAGACTCAGAATTTATCATGTTCCACTAGATAAAGAATTTCATTCTATTGTGCTTTTCCTTATTCACGGACCAAAATACCCTTCATCCAAACCCACTGCAGGAAGCTCAGTATACCCTAACTTTCTACCCCTGGACACCTCCACATATATCCTCATCACGTATTTGGCAAAATAGGATGCTAAATACAGAAAACATGATGGGTTGCATTGCAAGGAATTGCTTTTTGATGAAAATCTAAAATGTGTAAAACGTTGCATTGTTGCAGCACAACAACATTGTGTTGTTGTTTTATTTACCACAAAGACAGCAGGAATGTTAGTCAATTTAGATATAGGAAATCAGGTGCACTAGAGATCAGAATACACTGGGGATTAGAGACACTGTTCAGGATGGCTGCACTTAGGCAGTGTGACATATTTCAGGACAAAAGGATTTGGCACTGAGGGAGGATTCTATTCTGTCAACAAATAAATAGAACAAATGAGTATGTTCTCTACCAAAATATTTTGTGTACTTTATAATTCTGCTCATTAAGAGAATCCATTAAAAATGAATAAACCACAAACTGTAAACTAAAATTTACAGAGTATTTGACAGAAGATATTTTAAGACTATATAAAGAATTCCTATCAATCAGCACGAGTAACCCCATTAAAATATGTGCCATAGAGCAGACCCTTCACCAAAAAAAGTACACTTTAAAAGTGCTCAATTTGTGTGTTTCTGTCCTGTACAGGATATCTTGCCTAACCTGAGGAAATGACAATCTTTTTCTCTTTTCTTCTAGAACTTTCTGAATCTGGTTTTACATTTGGATCTATGATCCATCTGGAATTACTTTTTGTTTATGGCACAAAATCAGACTCAAAAGTATTTTCTTCCAGATACCTACTTGTTCCAGAAACATTTGTGGAAAGGTCTTTCCCCAGAGAATAGCTTTGGCATTTTTTGTTAAAAAATCAGTTAACCGATTATGTATGGGTCTGGTTCTAGACTATTTCATTATTCTATTGGTCTCTGCTTAGCCCAACACCACCCTGCCTTGATTGCCGTACATTTATAGTGAATTCTGAAACCAGCTCGTCTGAGTCCCCCAACTTTGCTCCTTTTCAACAGTTTGAGCGATTCTATTTTCTTTGCATTTCTATATATAATCTAGAACCATCTTGTCTACTTCACACCAGCCTTTGACATTTTGATAAAGATTACACAGAATGTATATCAATTAAGGAAGTATAGACATCTCAACATTTCATTTCCTAAACAAGAAACCTGCTAGGTCCATGTTTTAAGTCCTATTTCTCTCAGTAGTATTTTACAGTTTTCAGTGTGGAGATCTTTGCCATTTTTCATTAGATTATGTTTTCTTATCTGATTTTTTTAATGTGACTGTACATTTTTAAAATGCTACTTGCCAATTGGTGTTGAGTGGAGACTTGCTCTATGGCTGGGGTCCTCGGAGCTCTCATCCATTACAAGAGCTCATAACACAGCTATTACACATGTGTTAGTGGTTCAGATGGGTTTTTTCCCCTCTCTTATCTGTGGTAAGCATCTCCTCAGTCATAAGAGCAGTGCTAAGTCTCCTCTATCCAATAAAGATCTTCTAGCACTCTGATGTTTGGTTTGTTTGGATTTCTTTATAAGCTTGGCTTTATGATTTTAACTCTGATTTTTTTATAGTTTTTCTGGCTTGTTTAATTGCAAATTTGAGACTGATGGTCTCTTGTGGTGTTTTATATCCAAAATAAAAATTAGCGGTCTTACAACTATTAAAAAAAATATCACCAATCTTCCCTTCTGCTCTCTCTGAAACAACATAAAAGGTATCAAATGGTGCACAGGAGTCCAAGCAATCATAATGAAAACAAATGTTTACTCCATGTTTACTATGTGCTGGGACTTAGATTTACAAATACCAACTCAACTCATTCAGTCCCTAGAACAACCCCATCAGGCATGTAGGATTATCATTATTCCCATTTTACAGATGAGTAAACTTAAATCCAAAGTGTTGAAGTCATTTGTCTGATAAAATATGTCTGTTAAATGGTAGCACTAGAATTTGAAGACAAGTAATCTGGATTTCAAGCCTACATCCTTACCTACTTCCACACAATACCTCTCTCCCAAATCTGAACATTCCTACGTTTACCCTGACTTCCCAAATTTAACAGCTATCTGGGTTTTTCTTTGTAAATGCTCACCTCTTCTCTAAGTTATACCTTACCTGCATTTTTTTTCATCTGAGGATGCAACTTACTAAATACTTACATAAAAATAGTCATTTTGCATATATTATTTGCAAACTTCCCAAACATGATAGATGCCATTAGTCTCATTCTACTTTGAAGGGAACTGAGTTTCAAATAAAGGGACTTTCTTAATTTACATAAAAACTAGTGAATGAAGATCTTGGAATCTGTCTTGAATCCAAAGCCCTTGCAAGATCCAACTTTTCATGAATGGTTACCCAGGTCTTCTCCTCAGGTTGTCTTTACAAACTCCCCTTCCTCACCATTCCTTACTCTAACTGGGTATTTATTTAAACACTACCTCTCTATATAACATTATTACTTCATTTCTTCTTCATGATAATCTTAAGTCATTTGCTTGAAGTTAGAGGCTCTGCAATGTCTACCCGGGTCTCTTCTGGAGGCAGTTGTAAGAATTGACATTTAGATAAACAACATCTGAAGGAAACAGTCATTAGTGGAAAAGAGTATGTAGTGGAACAAGTGGGCTTTCAGATGGGCGTAGAAGATTGTGGTTTGGTGCTGAGCTTGATTCTTAGCTCCTGGAGTTGGGAGAAATAATATATAATCTTTCTATTAATGCTCAGAAGGTCAGAATCAACTTATGATCTCACATCACCACTATTACTATACCCTTCCCAACAGCTGCTCTAACTGACTTCATCTACTTCAAAATATCTCCTAGGTCCATTTCAATTTTTATTTGATAGAAGGAAAGAGTTTAAGAAGACCCCAGACTCCTAAAGGCACCCTGGGATTTCTATCCCAACACCTTTATTGCCCAGAAAATTTAACCAATTCTGGCCTCATATATAAAAAATCTGATGCAGGGGCGCCTGGGTGGCTCAGTTGTTAATCATCTGCCATCAGTTCAGGTCATGACCCAGGGTCCTGGGATCAAGCCATGCATCAGGCTCCCTGCTCAGCGGGAAGCCTGCTTCTTCCTCTCTCACTTCCCATGCTTATGTTCCCTCTCTCGCTGTGTCTCTCTGTCAAATAAATAAGTAAAATCTTAAAAAAAAAAAAAAAAGATTGTCTTTCCCTGTCCCTCCTCTTCTCCCACCCCCTTGAGCATGTGCTTGCACTCATTCTCTCTCAAGTAAAAAAAAAAAATCTAATGCAGAATTTCTAGTTATTTCTTGAACTTTTTAAATGGAAAAAGAAACATAAGAGCTTGCAATCAGAGGACTCATCACTTGATCTGCTAATACTCAAATTATGGTAGGCCCTATGCAAAAAAACTGTAATCCATGATTTTGGGCCTATTTCTAAAATGTGATGGCACTTAAAATTCAAAAAGACTGAACACTTATCTTCATTCTCAGTACAGGAACTCTTCAGAGAAAAAAATCGTACTACTCCCTTAGGACTGAATCTCATTTCAGACACATGTTCCTTACTATTGCCCATGTGTAATTATTTAAATGTCATGAAATCCTGCAAATGCATTTGATAAAGTAATTGAAATTACTTCATGTAGTTTATTTTCAATGATGGAAATGTGTGCATATAAATGTCACTGTACTGTCAATGGAGGTTAATGACAGATGAGTTTGCTCTTCAAGGGAGGATTTTACCTCTCAAGTCAAAATTTCTCTTGCAGAACATGTGTGGACTGAGGCACTAAGCAATGTATATTATTCATAAGAAATCCCCCCACTTAGATCCTCTGACCAGAGAGAGGAGACCAGGATTTTATTGAGGACCAAGTTCCTGTTCTCACATAATCTGATACCCCCACAAATTATATAAATGGCTTTTTTGCAAATCATATATATCTTCGTTTTATTAGCGTCAGAGGTAGAACTTAGTGATTCGTCAGTTGCATATCATTACCCAGTGCTCATTACACCAAGTGCCCTCTTGAATACTCACACCTAGTTACCCTATCTCCCTACAAACCCCTCCAGCAACCCTCAGCTTTGTTTCCTAGAGTTTAGCATCTCTTATGATTTGCCTCTCTCTCAGTTTTCATCCTATTTTTCCTTCCTTTTCCTATGTTCATGTTTTATTAAATTCCACATGAGTGAAGTCATATAGTATTTAGCTTTCTCTGATTTATTTTGCTTAGCATAATACCCTCTAGTTCCATCCACATTATAGCAAATGGCCACATTTCATTCTTTTTGATGGCTGAGTAATATTCTGGGGTGTGTGTGTGTGTGTGTGTACACATATATACACTCACATGTCTTTATCCATTCATTTGTCGATGAACATCTGAGCTCTTTGCATATTTTGACTATTGTGGACATTGCTGCTATAAACATTGGGGTGCATGTGCCCCTTAGCAGCTCTTTTAAACCAAGACTGCAACACCAAATAGTGCACTTTTAGCAACAGATTTTGGCACGCCAGGAGTAGAGCTAGCAGTCAGTAAGCACAAGTGTACAGCAAAGCCAAACAGGAGAAATTATAACACCTCATCTGAAATAATTTTTACACAGGGTTCTATGCCTTTGGATCTCAGAGTTTTGCATCATACACGTATGTATGTATGTAACTAATAAAGGTGGAACTACAATCTGTCTTTGCTTGAGGAACTTACTTAGCACAGCAGCCTTTGGCTGACCTGACAGAAAAGTTGATTTTGTCTTTGTCACTTGTAAAGCATAAAACAACTCGTTATTTGACAAAGGACAGTCTTTCAAATGAATGTATTAAATGTGGTTTCATAAAGCATGAGGAGTGAAGGAAAACGAAAGCCTTGACTGTGTACTTGTAATAAAACTTTCAGTTTGATATGGACGACAATAATCTACAGTTGATCTAGGTAAATATTCCCTCAGACTGATTAGGTAACAATGGTGATAGTATATTCCAGCAAAGTTGAGAGGAAAAAAAATGTGGCTTCTTTGTAATTCCACCCGGGCTATTATTCACAAGGGCTATTATTTCTATTTCAGAATTACTGGCAGTTGAAAAATCATTTTTAGTTACTTTAGCGTGTTTAGGTAAGAAGACAAATAAATCACAGATCTAATTTAAAGTACAGTCATAGAATTCTTCTGGTTACTTATTCATCTGGTTTCTACAAATGTCAGATGACTTACAGATAACAGGAAGTTGCTGAATTTTGCTATTTCAAGTTTTAAGCAAAAACTACACTGTACGAAACCACAGAAGTATATTTACTATCATGCCACAAGTTTCTTTAAGTGCCAGGATTTGTAATTTATATTAACATCACTCATCATTTCCTGGCTAATCCACCTTTATTTTTAGAATACCTGCATGTAAATAAACAGAGCTTCTCCTTTCTGTTTGGATCACAGAAACTGCAGAAATTCAACTCTCAAAACAATGCAGTCATCAAGTAAAGTAAAGGAATACTAACCTTCTGGGTTGGACTCTCAGTAGTACCACCTAGACGAGAAAGCTCGTGTCCCAAGCCAAGGTATGAGCAGTCTACTCTTACCCTCCTGCAGGTAAGTTACTCTACACAGATGAGGGCCCAAAAGGCCAAGGCTCTAGAAACTTGGGGCCCTGGAATTAGCTACCTAAATGGCCTTCGTGGGGCTTACGTCTCTTACTAGCTACATCTTCCAAAGAGTGAGCTAAGCCACAATTGCCAAGCTGAAAAGTGGCCAAAAGAGTTTTGTCCAAAGAGGCAGCTATAGATGAAGCTTGCTTAGGGGGAACTAGAGGATGCACACAAGTGTACAGAAGGCACCAGGCGCCTATGAGGTGGGACAGAGCTTGGTGGGCTGAGTAAGCCGCCACAGGCCACATGCCTGGCTCCCTCTGAGAAGCTCCAGTTATTGAAAGAGTTTCAAATTCTAACTCATCTTGCAATTCATTATGACTATGCCTTCATCAAGGTAGGAGGATAGCACATATTTTAATTTTGTTAGTCTGATTTATGCCTTTAAAATCTTATTCATATGGCCTATTAATCACTATTTACAGTTGTACCACCAGCCAGGCAGACGTTAGGACCAGGACCAGACTTGTCTTTTAGTGAAGAGCCCAATATCCTTGAACCTAACTACAACTTTCTCACTTGACTGCAGCAAGATTTGCACAAAGTCTCTAACAGAACTGCATATATATACATAATATATCGTAAGAGCTACAATATATTTGCAAAGGGTAAACATGCTACATATGTATATCATCAGCTTAAGTCCAGCAAAGATCATAAATGTATTTTTCATGACATGAAATGCAATGATTAATATCTCCAAAGCTACACTGCTTCCTACCTGTGGACATAAAATGATTAATTTTTTTAAATGTTGGGGTGTGATTTCACAAGTTTTACTAACTAGGTTTTAGCTACTTCAACAGGAGCCTTGATGAAAAACAGCAGGCTAAAAAATTGAGTTCTCAATTTCGAAAAATACATATTTAAAAACACATTTTTCTTGTTATTATAAATGGTATAAAGTCAAAGGCTATGTAGAATATTATAAATACACGGCTGTAACCTCACAAAGTACATTGAACACTGCAAGAGGGGGATTTTACCATTTCAAGTCCTTGCCACTGTATACTTCTCTTTAAAATGCTTGAGAGAATTCTTTGTGGCAGAGGGGAGAAAAAAGACAATGGTGGACTAATAAAAGAGGTAGAGCCTATTTGTTGTAAGTGCATGGCATGTGCCAAGGACCTGACATTTAATTTTTAAGCTTATCTATACCAAATTTTAAATTCATAAGAAATTCGCTATAATTCAAAGGACTGAAAAAGATCTAGTGTTGATGAAAGTTAAACCTCCTTTTTAGCTGGTACCTCAAGTCTTACAAGCAAATAGTCCACTAAAGTAACGTGAAAATGTTATTTCTACACTAGAATAGTTGGTGAATCAGAACATCATTAAAGATTGTGCTGAGCCTAAACTTTGTCACGATGAAGAGTAATTTGGCTACCAACAGGGGAAAAAAAAATGCAGCATTCTGTGCATATTCTCTGCTCCTTTTAATCATAAAATCACTGATAACATTTACCTTTCCTCTATAAGATGAAAAACCTACTTTTTATTCAACCATTATTCCTATTTAACATTGTATAGTATATACTACGCAGCAATTCTTATCAGCACTTTATAATAACTCGATCAATCCTCTGAGGTGAATACTACAATGATCTGCTACAGCTGAGAAAACAGAGGAAGAGAGGTTAAGTGACTTGGCCAAGGTCACACAGCTCCAAGTGCTGAGCTAGAATTTAGACCAAGGTCAGCTGCCTCAGAGTCTGAATCCTTTAATTGTGATGCTGTACCCATCATTTTTTGCACTATTCAGGACCTTATTAATGCACTGGGAAAAAAAAAAAAAACAAATTTTAACTAATCAAGCAGAACATGGCAACAACTTTAAGAAGAAGCAAGAGATATACCAATATATGGAACAATGAAGTCCATGGATTATTGGGCGGATTTGATCCAGGTTTCAAACAATACCCCTAGAACAACTTTACTTTCCTCATTCAATAGGTGGCAAAGATGACTCTAAAAATTCCATAATTAAAGTTTTTTTTTAAGAGGTGCCTGTCTGGCTCAGTCAATTGAGCATGAGACTCTTGATCTCAGGGTCATCCGTTTGAGTCCCATGTTGGGTGCAGAGCTAACTTAAAAAATTAAAAAAAAAAATTTTTTTTATACCCAAAATCTCCAGTAAAGAGTGTCTCTTTCTTCAAAATTCAAAAAATGCTTTAGGGAGACTTCTCTGCTTGGGCATGAGCACAGTAACTGGTGAGAAGGGCAGAATACCATACTCTGGTTGGCAACTTGGGGCTTGTGTCCACGCTATGGCTGCAGGAAATCAGTGACCTTCCCCTGAATCATATGGAATTTCTCCCAGGAAAGAGATTATTTTATCACAAGAATCAGAAAGAATGTTAGGCAGGAAGAAATCATGCAGGATATAGGAGTGAAGCTTTCTTTCATTAGAAAAATTTCAGCCAATGTACCAACCATACCAACTACCTTAAATCATCCTATTTAAAATATATATTCTTTTGTATCATATAACTATAAATATTCTGAACATATTTCAGTACTCTCAAATTTTACACAAAACCCATTGACGTATTTTATTTTCTATGATTATATAAATACAATGAACAGAAATTTAGATTTTCTTCTGACTGCCATCACCAGACCCTGTTAGTTCAGTATCTAGCATCTGAAGTTTCCAAAATCAGCAGAAGCATTATTTATTAAGGAACACTGAAGTGGTTTTAAATTTTTTTGACTTTATCTTTTTCTTATACTTTTCTAAAATGCTTGGTAATGCAGGGACAGAAGATTAGTGTGTAGAATTTTACCAGCATGTCTTTACAGATGCTTTTCAGGGGGGAAAAAAAAAAGGCAACAAAAAACAAAGACCTAAAAGTATACTTCAAAATAAATGAAAATTATGAGAAATTTTTAGTAATGATTTTGACAAGTCCATATCTCTAACAAAAGTTATTCTTAAACTAACTTGAACTTTTCCCTTAGATATACTTGATCATCTATCTTAAGCTACATAAGGAACAAGACTCTAAAATAAAAGCGAAGGAGTACAGGAAGAAATAAAATATCCAATGTAACCAGTGTAAAAGAAGGAAAATCTTACAGAAAGGGATTGTGTGAAGTATTCTTCTCAGGTTCCTTTAAATGAACCCATATATTGGGAAGACGGAATCTAATTGAGTCAAATGAAGCTTCCAATACCACAGAAATATAATGGTATAGGAAAAAGTTTAAATTACAGTTAAGAGTAGTTTAGCTTAGATCGCAAAGAAATCATTAAAAAGATAATCTTCTGCACTGAAAACTTTTGAGAGGAAGACTTTGGAAGGAAGAACACTTTTATGTACATACATTTCTCACTAGAAAAACAAGATCTCTTTTCTGACTCTATGTAATTTGTTCTGATTTGAACCTAAGAAATCTTTCAATGCTTTCAACATTAAGGCACTGAGGTTATGTTAAACTAAGACGTATTTTGTAAAACAGACACTATTACTTAATGACTTATAGTATAATGCATCATTTTGCTTTAGCTCTAGATTCTTTCTTTCCTGAAACAAATTTGAGATATAGAATTAATTGCCTTCAGCATCAATACAGAATTTTTAGAAGACTCAGTATGCCTTTTAAAGAAAAAATAAATGTATTTTCCTTTCTATATAACTCAAAAATGGCAGAAAATATTTTATTCAGATTTAAACAAAAACAAAATCCTCCACTGAAACCAAAAAATGACAAGCAAATATTATTTTCCATGGGATTTTCTTTCAAAAATAAACAAAAGTTTCAATATTGCTGGAGCCTCAACCTCCACTGAAATTTGAAGAAGAGTGAAAGGAAAGCAAGTGCCAATGAGTGTAAGGAATCCAAAAGTAATGATAAAGAATAAAAAAAGAGGGGCGCCTGGGTGGCTCAGTCGTTAAGCGTCTGCCTTCGGCTCGGGTCATGATCCCGGGTCCTGGGATCGAGCCCCGCATCGGGCTCCCCGCTCCGCGGGAAGCCTGCTTCTCCCGCTACCAATACCTCTGCTTGTGTTCCCATTCTCGCTGTGTTTCTCTCTGTCACATAAATAAAATTAAAAAAAAAAAAAAAAAAAGATTTAAAAAAAAAAAAAAGAATAAAAAAAGAAAAAAAAAGCAAAGAATATTCCCATTTTATTAATGAATTCTACTCTTGAGTATCTATTCTGTTCTTGTAACTGGTCTAGCTATATATCATCAAAGAACCCAAGCAAATGCTTATGAAACATAAAACAGTTGCTGACTACAGAGTTTGTTAGTGGTTTTGTAACCAATATGAGATTCAAGTACCAAAAGAGCTATCTTTTAAAGAGAATTATTCAGCAATTATTTTCAGGATGTAGAGAACAGAAGAGGAACTAGACAATAAAAGCACCTGGGAAGGCAAGGGGACTGGAATTCACATCTATTAAGTCCTACACGGTAGGCACTCTCTTTCATGCTTTAGTTACAGGACTTAATTTCCCTTAATAGTAGTAATTCAATGGACTGGAAGTCATGATACATTCAAAAGTAAACAAAGATAGAGAGTTATCAGCTTGGGATGCCTGGGTGGCTCAGTCAGTTAAGCATCTGTATTCAGCTCAGGTCATGATCCCAGGGTCCTGGGATCTCGACCCATGTTGGGCTCCCTGCTCAGTGGGGAGTCTTCTTCTCCCTCTACTCCTTCCCCCCACCTGGTCTCACTCGCTCTTAAATAAATAAATAAAACCTTTTTTTTTTTTTTTTTTTTTTACTAGTTTTAAAAAAAAAAAGTTATCAGCTGCTTGAGTGACTCTCTACAAGACTAGAAAAGATCCAGGGGAGTTTAGTACTAAGGAAAAAAAGAACATTTAGACTACTTACTTCATGAAATGGGTGAAGGAGGAAGAACTGGATTGAATGGCATATGAATAGATAGTAACAACAGTCATATTGAGTGTATCCTCTGGAAAAGATAACACACTAGGAATCAATAAGTATATTCCAATACTCCATGCCACAAACCAACTGTGATGACCAAAGAGATTCCAGAACACTTAGAAGAGATGGTACTGAACACAAGAATGCCTGCAAATTATAATACAGACTGAATAAAAGACAATATGTGCTGCTACACAATTCCTTTCAACAAAAAATCATAGTAGTGTTGCCTGAAGTAAAACAAGAAATTGTGCTTTAATGGGAAAGATGAGAAATGCTCCACTGTTTCTTTCCTATCCCCTCTACAGTTGTGAGGGAGGATTTACAATGAGGACTTTCAGTCAAATCCCCAGAGGAATGAGGGATACAGCATTCCCTCAACTGAGCAAGCTGAAAACTAAAAGGATTGTATATGGTCAAACGTTCTAGATCTCAAAATAGACTGAAAAGAAAACTAAATAGGAAACATAGACCCTTAGTTTCATAGTTTTAACAGATATTAAGAATAAACTTTACAGAAATAAAATCGCCACAAAGGTAAAAGTGCCCATACTTCCTCGTGCTAATTAATGACTAAAGTCATAACATTTACTTATGAAATCCAGCATTGTGGTTAAATTTTGAAGGGCATAATTATGAGAGCTTGGTAAACAAAGGGGAGAACCAAGGAGAATCCACCTCTACTATTTTGAAACAAATGGCAAAACTACTTAGAATTGCCCCAATGCATTCAATCCTATAAAAACTCATGAAAATGATCTGCCACATAAAAATGAAACTATAACATGCAAAGTACAGATGCAAAAGTATGTTTCTGCGGCTGTATTACAATAGCAAAAGAACACTTTAAGATTTTATGTATTTTTCAGAAAGAGAGAGAGAGAGCATGTGAATGAGCACAAGCTGGAAGAGTGGCAGGCAGAGGGGAAAGCACGCTCCTCACTGAGTAAGGAACCAGATGTGGGACCGGATTCCAGGACCCCGGGATCATTACCTGAGTTGAAGGCAGACGCTTAATCAACTGAGCCAGCCAGGCAACCTACAAAAGAAAACTTTAAACAAAAAGTGCTTTGCTCTCTCAAAGAAACTAAATAAAATGGACTATGAATGATAAGCAAATATACCTACATCAAGATGAAGATGATGATGTGGGTCACACTAAATTTTTTTTTTAATTTCTGAAGAGTTAAAAGGTATTAAAAATATGTATGCTCAAAAGCTATTGAAAGACAAATTAGAATCAATAATATTAAATGTCAAATCACTGCTTTGGAGGAGAAGCTTTAACAAATCACCCAGAATTCAATCTAAGGAAAAAATAAGAGACATTGAGAACAGAGAGCAGAAATCCCACATCTGAGAATAAGATTTCCTGCAGGAAAAAACAGAGCAGATGGGATGGAATAACCACCAGTGTACTAAAAGAATGTATTTATAATCAAACCTACAGCTAAAAAGTATTCACTCCATACCTAATGAAATTAGTCACTTTTGAGAGCAAATTTTTTTAATTGATTTTTTTTAAGATTTTATTTATTTATTTGACAGAGATCACAAGTAGGCAGAGAAGCAGGCAGAGAGAGAGGAGGAAGCAGGCTCCCTGCTGAGCTGAGAGCCTGATCGGGGCTCCATCCCAAGACTCTGAGATCATGACATGAGCCAAAGGCAGAGGCTTTAACCCACTGAGCACCCAGGTGCCCCAAAAGCAAATTTTT
>CM053614.1:62613360-62630546 GCA_028646535.1 Procyon lotor | reverse complement strand
TAGTAATCTAAGGCACTCAATTTTTATTTGAAAGTAAGCAGAGCTATGCGGAATCATAGTAAGTTAAAGTGCACGTGCACGTGAGTGTGTGTGTGTGTTTCCCCCATGAGTTTTCATTGACTGCCACATCTCTTTCTGTTTGGCTTTTGGCTTCTTATGACTGAAAGCTGGCCTGGGCATGGAGCCTTTGATTGCAATAGACCCAGAAGCTCAGACCTCAGATTGTAGGAGAGTAACACACAGACCTGAGACCACAGCAATGATCTTTCCTATAGGCTCCTTTATATGTAAAGGCTCCGACAGGATCCAAGCCCAGGTCATCAGGTCTCTACGTGGCAGCTGTCAATCAGTCACAATCTGTCACTTCAGTCACTTAAAATTACTGTAGACCGAGAAAATTGTCCTCCCATTGAACTATAGATCACAATTAGTAACAATATTTTAATCCAATTGTGAGACTTCTCATAACTTGCACAGCCTGAAGCTGATTGGTCCACTCGGAACGAGGAAGCCTAGCAGGAATGATTAAAAAGCATCCATTCAGAAAGCATTCCCAGACTCATCACCATCTGGTCAGATCTGCTTATTATACAGTCAAAGGAACTCCTGCTGGAGACACCAATCGAAGAATTCTGAGGCTTCCATTTAGCATTTGTACCAGCGGTGAGGAATAAGCATGATGGACGACTGGTACCTTGTGCCAGTTCCCCTCACATCTGATCCACTCTGGCCACTCTCCTTCCATCACATCCAGAGAGACAGGAAGGTGCATGGTGGATTTAAGGCCCCTCAATGATAAAACGAGCAAAGATGCATACTCTAAAAAGGAGGAAAATTTTTTTCAGTGCTGGAATGCAGAGCAGCATGCTTTCTTCATTCCACAGTGGTCAACAACCTCCTCTCTCCAGCTAGGAACCCCAATGCCATTTTTCAAACATCCCAGATGCTTACCTGCACGCAAGACTTCCTAACCAATTTTTCAAATTAAGCATTACCCTGAATTTGGCTGTGCACTCAGTCTGCTTTGAAAGAGTGTCAGCAGTTTTGATATCTGCCACATTTTATTCACTGTAGGTTCAGGATCCCCACAGAACAAAGCTACAAATAAAAGCTGAAGAGAATTAGGAAGGAGAAAGCCTGCTTTGGCAGGGTGCAAACTCCACTGAACCCACAATGGAGGGAGAAAAGACCTGCTGGGCTGAGACTCTTAGTTAGAGAAAAGAAGGATCAACAAATCTCACCGAGAAATCCCAACCACATCTCAGAAAAGCTTTCAAAACCCGACCTTCTGTACAGATAACAAGTAGAAGACATCAATTATATTTACATTAATGAGACTGAGCATCAAGAGCTGAGGAAATCAAAAAGCCTTTCTGGGCTTTTTCAACCTTCAGAGATTTTATCCAAGACATTTAGCGAACTACAAACAAGATGATATGTGAAATAGGCTAACTTGACAATTCTTAGGCATTCATTTGTAGTCGTCAGTAGTACTCGGGTCATCTCCCTATGCGAAGTTTTGCAATGTGATCTTAGGGCCAGCAGATGAGGAAATATTTGGGCATTTGTTCTTTCTTCCAAAACCTGGGGGCTGACGGAGAAACTTCCCAAGTGTACATTCAGCACTCTGGCTGCAATGCAACTGTCACCCAAGCCAGCAATGCTCAGAGCTTTTCAATCAAATCCTCTTTTCCTGGTATGTAATTCGTTTAACACATTTCCTTCCTTGTGTGATCATGTTAAGAGTGCTTACTCTACAGACCAAGCACATCTTGCCTGTGACAGCCATGATTTAAACCAGTGGTTCTCAACCAGGGGTGATTTTAACCCCGTGGGACATTTGGCAAGGTCTGGAGATAATGCTGACTATCACAATGGGCGGGGAGGGGACAGTGCTAACTGGCCTCTAGTAGGAAGAGGTCAGGAATGCTGCTAAATATAGAAAGATACACTAGATAGCTCCCCCACTCCCACACCACACCACAAACTATTAATAGTATCAAGGTGGAGAAACTCTGACTTAGACCTTGATCTGGCTGAGAACATAAAAGCACTGTGGGGGCGCCTGGGTGGCTCAGTGGGTTAAAGCCTCTGCCTTTGGCTCAGGTCATGATCTCAGGGTCCTGGGATCCAGCCCCGTATAGGGCTCTCGGCTCAGGGGGAGCCTGCTTCCCCCTCTCTCTCTGCCTGCCTCTCTGCCTACTTGTGATCTCAATCTGTCAAATAAATAAATAAAATCTTTTAAATAACTAACTAAAGGCACTGTGGAAAAAAATGCTGGAAAACAGCTCCATTTTATGCAAAACACACATATGAAGGGCAACAAAGCTCTTCTTCACTTGAAATCTACTAGCCAGATCTATTTTAGGATCTTGTATTGTACACAGTCTGCATATTCTGTAATGCAGAAATTTAAGGAATTGAAATGCCTGTTTCTACTTTCTCTGATCTCTGCCCAGAGATCTTGCTCTTCAAGAATGGGAACACAATTTCGCTGTCCCCAGCTGAGTGACTGGTTCACATTTGCTGCTTTGCCTTGTTTCATAGATTTGTACTACAAACAGAAGGGCAAAGATGACTTCACACTATTCAAAAGATGCACTTCTATGTCTAGAGATGAGGGACACTCTTCTCTAATCCAAGCCTGATAGGATTCATAATGCATGGTATTCCCCCACCCTTTCTTACTTGGGGAGCTCCTTCATTAGGATTTCAGCATCTTTCATCTTAACCCATGTTATCTATTCTTAGATATTTCCCCTATCTTTACACCTCCACAAATTTGTAAAAGCAAACAGATGAATTAAATGTTGACCAAGAGCAGTGGTCTTTCTCAATAGCCTATCTTCTTCCACTATTATCTGCAGGCGGATCAACCATTTATTCCTGCTTTCCCTTACTTCCTCTACGTAGTCAGTTGTCAGGTTCTCCGTATTTTCACTTTTAAACACTTCTTCCACTCTCCCTTCCACTCCATTTAAAATCTCACACCATCTCTCAGACTCCCAGATCCTCTTATGTGATGTTCCTGCCAATAGGAGGCATTCCTTTTCCTTTCTAACACCATTCCAACTGCATTTTTATGTACTACTCATTTTCATTAAACCTCACCCATTTTAACCTATTTGTGTTCTAATTATTGAAGACTTAAGGGGGTATGGCAATATAGTGCATTGGATAGCTTCACCAAGAAATTAACGTCTATCCTGAATGTCAGAATAAGATCTATTTGGAAATAGGATCTTTAAAGATGTCATTAGTTGAGGTCATACTGGAGTAGAGTGTGGCCTACATCCAATGACTTTTGTCCTTTTAAGATGAGAGGGCACACAGAGACACAGAAAGAGCCCATGTGAACCTCATTTCACCTCTAAAACTTCTTTCTCATTTTACTACATTCTTTCATGCTTCCTGGTGTAACCTAACTCTGGTTTCCTTCCAAAAAATCACTGGCACAGCCTCTCCAACTTCATCAGAAATGACATTATTCATCACGTTTAGGTCACTGAGGATCCATGCCCATGATTTCAGGCTCTACTGCCACTTCACTTGGAAACTGATGGCCCTTCCTTAAGAAAAAGTGATTACAGATTCTTAGACATCAGGTATAAAGACTAACAATCTATTTTACCCTAAAGAAGTAATATTCAGATATACAGTCAACGAAAGCCTTACAAGACTGATAATTCAATTGCAAACACTCAATATAATAAGCTACTCATTAAAGATAAGGGACTAAAAATAAAATATAACAAAGTGTGTGTGGAACATTACTCTGAATTTTTTATTGAATAATAAAATTATCTCAAGAGAAAAATGTGATTTTTCTTCTATATGAGCTCTATAAGCACATGCCTCCAAGTGATAATTAATATAGAAGTCTATATGGTCAGAGACTAGGACTAAAACACACACTAAATGATTTTGGGGATGCTGTCCCCAAACAAAACCTGAGCCAAGAAGCATCAATTTGGACTCTCGCATATAACCAATGATCCTTGAGAGATTTGGGAAATCCAAAGTCTCCGGTAACCTGACCCACGAAAAGAGCACTGGGTATTTCTGTTTGCAGTACAGTATTTACAAATACACTACATATCACAGAAATACTCCAGTTACCTGGAGAAAGGGCATGCATACCAAAGAGGAGAAAAATAAAACAGAATGCATTTCTATATAAATAACTCTGCCTTAATAGCAATACCAAGGGCCAGGTAGCTTTCCGGCTAGGGTTTCAGATTATCAGTAGAAGCTGTCTACACCTGGCAGAAAAATAAATCTTCAGAATATTCAAAAGGTACATGTCCTGTTTTAAGATTACATAGCGGGAGAGAAAAAATTTTCCTCTGGACCTTCAGGTGCGGTTGGATTGCCAGCAAGTCAGAGTAATGAGCGGCCGGACCCCACATGTGCTCTGCTCTCCGTTCTCTAGGCAAGCATTTGTCAGGGTATAAATTATTTATAGTGCTCTCCAAATGCTCTGAAAAGTTACTGCGTTTTCTTAACAATAAAAGAAAAAAAATAAATCCTGAAACAAATATTGCACGAACTAGGAGCTTAGGAAAAGTACATATACTCTAAGTAGTAAAGGTTGCCTTGATTGGAAAACGCGCGCACGCACACGCACGCACACACACACACACGTGTGCGGTGGTGGCAGGGGGGCGTGCAGGCTTGCCAACACCAAATGAAACATCTGATTCTAATTCGTCAGTCCTCTCCTGTCACTTTAGACTAAGGACAGGGAATAGCAATCTTTAAATGGAAGTGCTGAAAACAGACAATGGCTTAAGGCCTTATCATTTTAACATATCTTCACTGAGTGATAAGAGATACCCAAAAAATGCATTAATGAGATAATTACTTTGCACTGATTGACTCCATCTTTTAAAGACGCTCGAGAATACTAAAAACTTTAAAAGAGCAAAAACGCAGCAATTTTAACTCTTTACTGAAACTCCCTTGTCAGAGAACAGTACAGAGACACTGAGGTTCTGTTTCAGTGGTTCCGAAAGAGAGAAAAGGAAACCAATTAACTGTAGGAGCCAGTGTATCGATGGTCAGAATGGGACGCTGTGTCAGAATGCCACTTCCACAGCAAGTGACGGACTACTTGATCATTGGAAACGGAAGTGATAGAGTTACCCCAGTTCTTTACGTAACAGAAAGTTTGAAGCAGCAGTTCTAGGACCGGTTCAATAGCACAAATACGTCAGACCACTGGGGCCGAGAGACTAACGTGCTTACCCTTCTCCTCACCGCCTTCAAGGTGCTGACTCCCAGCTCCGAGCAGTACATCTCATGGAAAGTTGAGGTGCGAGTAGGTGGGCTCCCTAAAGAAGCACAAGGCGGGGAATGTACTTCAGTTGAGGGCACCCAAAAAAACCAGAGTGGAAGAAAATCCCTGGCTACACAAGTGTCTCTCTCTGGAAGAAAAAGCGGGCTCCTTAAACCCTCCCCCGGCGGATCCCCCCTTGACTTCTCATTGGCTAGAAGTAAACCACATGCTCACACTTAGGCCAATCAATGGCCAAGGGGACCGGATCGCCGCGTTGGATGAGACAAACCAGTTTCACGTGGGTCTGGTTTAGTTGCAGCCTGAATAGACTCAGAGTAACAAAGAGAGAATGTTGGTAGGCGACGGTGTCTGCCAGGACCATGCTTTTTACACTACAAGTAGAAACATTTGACTCCACTGGATGTTTCAAGAAAAGCAATTTCTCTTTTTTCCCCAAAGTGATGCAGTTTCAACTTTAAAGCCTGGTTCCCTGCTGACCTCTATGCTGACATAAGAAAGGACCTGGCGATAGATGCTTGTGTACTTCTGAGGTGTTTAGATCCCCAGTCACGTGAAACTCCATAGCTTCGAGTCAGCCCTATGAACTCCCCTAAGTGGGATTAAGCAATTGCTGCAGACTTTAGAACACAGACTTATAGTGAAAAATACAGCTAACCCGAACAAATGCATATTACTACTTCTACTTCTGAGCAGTTTTCCAGTTTAAGGGCAACCCGTTGCTATAATCTGATCAAGAGGTATCAAAGGTGAGTCTAGCTGCGGCAAAGAATTACCGTGCTGACAAGTTAAACACCTATTGTTCCCCAAAATGGAATGGCCGGTCTAGAGTATATCAAAGAACTAATAAACGTCATTCCCTAGAACTCGAAACTGAACCAGAAATAACTCAGCTTGAGATTTAAACAATTTTCCCTTTGTTAATGATTTTTTTTTAATTTCCACTTGACTTGAATGGTTCGCCGCAAACCCTATCACAAGAACACAGTGGTATTACAGCCCGTCGCTCCTGCAGTTGTAAATCTGAAATTCTAAGCACAATTCTGATCCTTCTGTACTGTGAACTAACTCATGCACAGATATTGACCTAGGGCCAACCATTTCAGGTGCCTAAAATAAGAGATAAATGAAAAAGTTCTTTACAACCTATTAAGGACACAGATGTGAACAATTATAAGGTGATATGCAGGAAAGAAACAATCTGGAAGAGACAGAGTGTAACCCGCAATGCTCTGTACTTCAGATAGGCTTTGGAAGCAGACAAAAGGTGGTTTAGAACTGGGCTGGGCCATTTACATGCGGTATGATGGTGCGTGCATAGCTTTCTTTCTATAAAATTCAGGAAAATATGATATTACTACATAACAGGAAGTTTTAAGAGTGAAATGAGATGACAAATGTGAAGTGGCTGGCACAATGGCCCACACATCGGTCCTTTTTCTTCTTGCTCCACTCTGTTCCCCCCCACACACACCCACTCCCCCCACAACCCTTGGGGCCTCTGGAAGAGAGTAGATCAGGCTGTTCTGGAGGGTAGGAAGCTCCCAGTTTAGGCACAGTGGACCAGGCCTGGCTCAACTGCCCTGCTTAACATTTTTTCAAGCAAATCTAAACTGAATTGAAGAGGCAAGAGTTGGGAGCTATCTATGCCTTGCCTAGGAGCGTCTTTCCTACTGTCACCAAATACAAACAGGCCTCACCCAGGCTGGGACCCTATTTACCTCAAGCCACATTCCACTAATCAGGAATTAAAAATGTCTCTTTCTCCACTTTCTCAGGTCCCATGCTCTTGTAAGGAGCATGCAATCTGGCACCCATTCTCAGCACCGGGTGGAAATTAATCTCAGGTTGTTTGGATTTTTTTTTTCAGTAAACTACTTGGTCATATAATTTACTTGAAATAGAATGCACTCCTTTAAAGGGCACGGACTAATGAAAATGGTTATTATAGATGCAACTACCATAGTCATCAAACTACAGACTATGGAATGTTACCACCATCGGCCCCCAAAATTCCCTCATGCCTCTATCAGCTATTGAAGTACTCACCCCAAGCAACACTTGATGTGACTTCTATCTCTATAGATTAATTTTACCTCTTCTAGACTATCATATAAAAGGAAATCATACAGTAGGCATTGCTGTATGCCTGACTTCTTTATTTTAACATGCTGTTTGTGAAACATTTGTTATCTATTATCAGTATTTCACTTAATTTCATTGCTGGGTGGTTTTGCATTCTACAGATCTACGACAGTTTCCTTACCAATTTACATGATGAGGGACATGTGGTTGGTATTCCACTTCTGGCATTTATGAATAAAACTGCTCTTGCCATTCTTACGTACAACTTTATGGACATACATTTTAATTTTCTTTCATCAATAACCTCAGAGTGAAATTTCTGGGTCATATGATGACTGTATGTTTACTTTTTTTTATGTTTACATTTTTAAAAACTGCTTAAATGGCTTTCTAAAGCTATTCCACTTTACAGCCCTACCAACAATACATGAAAGTTCCACTTGTTTCACATCCTCACCAACACATAATATTATATCTTTAGTTCAGCCATTCTAGCTGGTGTCCTTCAGTATCTCATTATAATTTGCATTTCCATAATAATTAAAGATGTTGAGCATCCTTTCATGTACATATTGACCATTCATATTTTCTTTTGTTAAGTATCTGTTCAAACTCTTCGCTCATTTTATACAGGCTAAAGAATTGCCTTGTTAATTTCTGCCTGAAAGCCTGCCAGAATTTTCACTGACATTGCATTAAATCTATAGATCAATGTGGGGAAAGCTGCCATCTTAATGAGTTTTTCAAAGAATGCGGTGTATTTCTCCATTTATTTAGGTCTTCTTTAATTTCTCCCAGCAACATGTGGTAGGTTTATATATAAGACTTGCATATCTGCTACTGAATGTATCCTTAACTGTGATTGTAGATGGTTTTCTAAATTTTATTTTCCAAGTGTTTACTGTTAGTATGTACATAAATACAGTTGAATTTTGTGTGATTGTGGTAGGTTAAAAATTACTTCCCCCAAATCTGTGTCAGCTCAGAACTTCCGAGTGTGACCTCATTTGCATATAGGATCTTTGCAGATATGATCCAGTAAGGATCTAATGATAGCATCATTCTGGATTTAGGTGGGTCTATACAATGACAGGTACCCTTATAAGAAAAGAAAAGGACCCAGAGAGAGACAAACAAAGAGAAGCCCATATGAAGATGGAGGCAGAAGCTTGAGTTATGCCTGGGACCACCAGACACTGGAAAACACTGGAAGAGGCAAGCAAAGATTCCTTGCTGAGACTATCAGCGTATGTTATTCTACATACAGTTTTCCAGACATTTATGTGGGCAAGTCTCATATGACTCCTTGTACATTTTGCATCTCGTTTGTTTTGGCAGGTGGGCTGGTTATCAGTTTATTGCTTCTTAGCTCCAAATCTACAGTTTTTTTGTCCTGCATTCTTAGAGTAAAGCAAAACCCCATAAGTACCCCTCCTTTGTTAGCTGGCACAATTTTAGGCTTTGTCAGTGGAGAGGATTAGAGAGACACTGGAAGAAATAGCACAAAAAGGGGCTCTTTTTCCCAGTTCTGGGGTGATTTTTTTCCCCTTTCTCTGCGATGACAGCAGGTGGTATGCAGGAGTCCCAGGGGTGCTCACTCTCCAACCAGTTTCTGTGACCCTCCAGAAGGCAACACTCTGCAGACCAGCTTCATCCCTCAATGACACAAAGAACTTCACCATCCACCAATCCATAGTCACACCCTGGCCCATGAGGTTGGAATCTATTGTTGTAAGAAGTGACATCTTCCACTCTTTGTTCCTTCCTTGGCTACGCTCCCTTAGTCCTATAGGAGTGACTCCTATATTCCTTAGGATCCTTTTCTACTCATTTTAGCCATTAACCACTTTTGCAAATTAATGTGTTTTTGTATTAAATATTCCTGCTCAGTGGAGTGACATCTTTAAAGTGCTGAAGGAAAAAAAGAAAAACTGTCAACACAAAATTGTATATGCAATGAATATAGCTTACCAAATGAAGGAGAAATACTTTTCAAGTAAACCAAAAAGGAGTTTGTTACTAGCAGACTTGCGTTATAAGATTTAAAAAAATTCTTCCCATAAAATAATATCAGAAACTTTGATCTTCACCAGAAAATGAAAACCACCAAAAATGGCATAAACAAAGTTAATAAAAAGTCAAGTTTTAAATGTTTTCACAGGCTATTGACTGGCTAAAGCAAAAACTGGTAGCAGAGTTTCACAGGATTATAACTTAGGTACAAGTATAATATGTAGCAAATCTGGCATGAAAGATGAGAGGGAAGATGGGAGACATGTTATTGGAAGATTCCTACATTACACATAAAGTGGTATAATATTATTTGAAGGTAGAGCATAATTAATTTAAAAACAATCTCTATGACAAACTACATAGCAAGAGAAATGAAAACTTTTGTTCACACCAAAGACTGCACACAGATACTTTTTGTAGCTTTATTGACAATCTTCAAAATATAGGAGCAGCCTAATTGCCTCTCACCTGCAGAATGGTTAAACAAACCAGCATGTCCATACCATAGGATACTATTCAATGATAAAGAAAAACAAACTCCCGATGCAACAAAATGGATGCATCTCAAATGCATTCTGCTAAGCGAAGATGCCAGTCTCAAGAGATTATATACTGTGATACCATTTCCATAACATCCTAGAAAAGGCAAAATGATGGGGTCTGAAAGCAAGTCAGTGGTTGCCCAGCTAGGGATGAGAAGAGGGAATGATTACTCTGGGGCTTGGGGGACTCTTTTTTTAAGATGATAAAACTGCCCTATGTATCGATTGTGGAGTGGTCACCTGCCTGCATGCACTTATCAAAACTCACAGAACTGCATGCTAAGAGTAATTTATCTCACAGCATATTTGTTATATCTTAATTTAAAATAAAAGGAAAAACAATTTATCAATTTCCCCAGTCAAATTACTGGTGCCGTATCCATCTCCTGACTGGAACTTGATGGTATACCAGAAAGTTTATTTTAATGCATTTTATTAAGACTGTTTCTATTAAGCAGAAGTTTAATTATACCTATATAAACTATATTAAGATTAAATTGCTCTGGACATTGTTTATGTCATGATGTTAGGCTCCTACTAATCAACTATTTGTTTGGTAGAGAGTCCCTGGGCACCCCTTGGAGAAAAACCTAGCTGACATAATTTCATCTCAGCCGACATCTCCCAAATGGTGTGTGGGCCTTCTCTTCAGAAATGCACCCTAGACAAGCATGTCACTCTTGGCAATAAGATCTCTACCTTGCCCCCAGTATGGCTGAGGGCTAGAGCCTGAGTCCAAGCACAGGAGCAGCGATGCCAAAGAACATCATGCCACTTCCTGTCCGGGCCATAATGCCAAATTCACTGCAGCCTAAAACCTAGCAAAAGACTTCAGTGGCCAACGATATTCCCAGAGGATTGCTTAACGCATGTGCCATCGATTCTCTCCTCTGGATTCTTTAAAATTCATCCCTGGGTTAAATTAGACCATTTAAGAGAGCAGCCTACCTGCACACCATTGCAGTGGGCTCTACAAATTGCTGTGTTTGAATTGCCATTAAAGCCCTAGACTGAGGAAGGTACTAAGAAAGAGCTCGAGGAAACTCTCTGCTTTCATCAAGGACATTATTCACTTTGGTGCACGGTGTCTATCTCTTTTCTCAGTATAATATACTGTTGTGTCTCTCTTGGCCGACGTTTATGACCAAGAAACTCAGACTGGCCCTTCTGCCATATTTTTTCACTCACTGCTAGAAATCTCAAAGGCGAGTCGAGCTCAGTATTGGTAATAGTGTATGCAGGATTTTAGAGGATACGTTTCATGAACTAAAACCTACTTGCAGTCACTTTAGTTTCCTTCCTTTATTTTTACTAGGACTCATTTTTCTTACTCTTGTTAATTCAATTCATCTTGCTATTTTATATTACTGCCACCTAGTAAAAGATGAGATGTAAATAAATTCAGAATTGCGCCCCTGTCTAGGGACTAGTGATTGGTTTCCCTGTGGGCTAAATAAAGCAAAGGTGCTCCTTAAGCTCTGGCCCCAACAAAATTCAATCTGCAGCACACAAAAAAGAGTGATACAGCCAGCCACTTTAGGCCACACTTTTACTCTCACTACAATTTTGGCCAAAATGGTAGGTCCCAAAAAGTAAAAAGAAAGATTACCTTTAATGACACTTTCTTTTACACTTTCTTTTTAAATTTACACTTTCTAAATTTCAGATTATTGGTTCTTATTTGGTTTCCCTGCAATGGATGACACACCACAATTTTTAATCTAAAAAAATTAGTTGATGATACTGTCACTGTAATAAAATCCAAGGGAACTATAAGACTAAGAGAAAAATGGAACTTGGAAAATAGAGCGCAACATTTGCTTGACCTGCCTACTACATACAAGAATATACAACTCATGAACTCATACTAATATCATTATATTTCTTTCCTCCTGATGGCCAGTAACAAATGTCATACTAGTCACTTCTTACTGTAGGTTATAAATTAAAGAAATTCAAATGTCGTTTCATAACATGGTCTAATGTACTTCTCAGCCATAAATTTGCTATTGCGAGACAGGGATGAAGACTTAAATAGAAAGTAGAAAGAAGACTTAAATGACTATTTACAGATTTATTTCAAAGACCGAGACTCTAATCCTGACTCTTCTAGGTTACCCTGAATAGGTCACAACTCTCAGGGCCTCCTAGTGAAACAGCAAATGATAGTGACCCTGAATATAAATAAGGGCCCCTTATCTAATAACATCCATCAATCAATGAACAATTATTGAGCACCTGCCATGCTTCTAGCAGTTATTGGGACCATAAGAAACAACCTTATCCTATCTTCATGGATCTGTTGGTGTATCATCTACCTGGCTAGTCATGTCTATTTACGAGTTGTCTAAATGTCTAGAAAACATTGTGTTAGATCTCAAATTTTAAAGGGCGCTATAGATAAATCTCAAAGTTCCAGTTATAATATTACTGAAACACAATATCTGATACAATCTATTACAGCAACAAATACCAAAAATTGTACATAAACTTCTAATTGTATTTACTTAAATGACTCGTGCTGTTCAGGGCTTTCCAGCTCCAAAACACTCCCTTTCCTCTCTCAATACACTTCCTGTCAGTCTCCTCCTCTGTGTTCTCCCTTTCTTCAAGAAATAAGGATAGATTCTCCATATTTAGATTAGCACTTCTTTCCACCGGTGAGTGAGCTGCAGCTCAAAGAGGGTAAAATTCTATCTTTCAGTCCACGTATACTTGGTCTTTACAAGTTGGACTGTTACTTTACAAGTTGGACTGTTACAGAAATTTCATTTTATTCTATTTTATTTTTTTAAGAGAGAGAGAGCATGAGTGGGGGAGGGAGCAGAGGGTGAGAGAGAATCTTAAGCAGGCTCCATGCCAAGCTCAGCCTGATGCGGGGCTCGATCTCATGATGCTGAGATCACGACCTGAGCTGAAATCAAGAGTCAGACGCTTAACCAACTGAGCCACCCAGGCACGCCTCAGTTAGCTTATTATAAAAGAAAAAAAAAAAAAAAGACTATTTGAAAACAAATATAGTTTTAAAAAAATGGACTCATAAACTATTAAGATTGCAATGGAAGGAAAATGGAACAAGAATTTCATTTCCCTCTCATCTTTCTGGAGCTTGCAAAGATGAACAAGAAGCAAGAATTTGTCCAAAATGCAACGATGTTTTCAAAATCTCAGTAAGCCCAAATAGGATAAAGTCCGACATCTGCAATTTGAGAAATGATTTTTATCATTTTAGTGAAGTCTATTTGAGAACATGAGCAGATACCTTTTTTATGCCTCCTGCAAAGCATAACCTCATCCTGTCCTCTAAAGCTTTCATTTTCCCCAGAATGACCTGACAGCTGAAAGGACAAGATGGGCTGCCTGACTGATTATACCCTGGGAATATTTATGTAACTTCTTAATGACAGCAAAATACTGAAAAGAGGATACAGGAGATAAAGTAATGGAAGCTGGCCTAACTTAAGCCTCATGTAATCCCTAGCATCTCCTAAATCACAAGGTAAGATTAGTCAGTGATCAAAATTCTTTAACAGTTGGCAGCTGCCTGAAAGTCTGCATTTTCCCTTTGAGTGGACTGTCAAATTTAGAGAATTTATGACCTGACCTATCAGAGATATGACTTTCAAGTCCTTGACCAATTTAATAAACATTACAGACAACTATTATTATGTGGGTTGTTTTGTGTGTTTTTTTTTTTTAACTTTTATTGTTTTCTAGCTGAGTTACATCCCAGCCAGGTTCAGCTGGTGAATGGTTGAATGCCACACCAAATCATAGTTGCATCTGATCGGGCCAAAGCTCAAGAAATGGTTTTCCTCTTTACTTCTGACTTTTGAATGACTTCCATTCCGAGTGTGAAAAGGAGATGTTTTCCTTTCCTATGTGTATGGCAAAAATAAGACATTCTCTGACCTCTTAGAAATTGTCTCAATTTTTCCTTTTAGGAAATAAGAAATCTTTTATCTTTTTTCTGTAGTCCAAGGAATTATGTTACATAAATCCCTGTGCAATACAATGCAACTTCTAAAAATCTTCATACGAACAAGGATGATTCACAAGGATAATCAGAAAACATAAAACACTGGATATTATGCAAATATATCACTATAATATGCTTCTTTAATGTAACGCTGGTCACTATTGGGATGCCTGCATTATAATATTTATTTAACGGCTTCTACATAGCCTGATTCTTTCACTGCAATGTAATGTGGATATACTAGTCTTAAGTCAAAAGTGCATTCTGCTGTGATGAATCTACCTGGGCTTCTCTCTCCAGGAGAGAGAGAATAGTTTTATTTATTAGATTTCTTCCTAGGTGAAAGATACAGCGAGGGGGAACATTACTCTCTGTTAAATTTAAGAAGCATGTAACGTAACATATCAAATCAATAGTGGATAAAAGCCTAGAAAAATTCTCTCCATTTCCTTTTCTAACGTTGTCCGTGACCTAGCAAAAATACTAGGCTCCAGGCACAATGAAATGCACCTGCTTAGGGGCACTACTAACATTTAAATATGTTATAACAATTTAGGCACAAAACGCCACTACAGCAAAACTGACACTTTCTCCCCTACAATCCTGTAATAGTAGACTCTTAATATCAACCTTAAAAAAATACAGACACAGGAGTTACAGGTTCACCCAGAAGTCAATAATATAACTAAAAAAGAAAATCACAACCCACAGTTGGCTCCAGGGAGTGAGAATTAAATAGAAAAATCCTGTTTGAATTTTGAATTTTGCTCAGAATGGTCTGTTTCAGTTCAGCAGGTGAGGAATGAAGAAAGAGTAAAAAATCCAATTTGAGCCTCACAGTTACAAATGTTAAATGTTTTTTTGAAGCCAACAGTATTTTATTCAATTAAAGCAAAATCCTAATAATACTACTCAAAACATCCATTGTTACAGTTTAATTTCAGACCTAGAGAAAATTAAACTGTAACAATATTGGCAATACAGTAAATGTAAATGAGGAGAATGACGGTTGTATCAGGATCCTAGCAATCTGAGTGTTACAAACTAAGGCATTTTTTATAGATATTAGACTTTACTCCATGGTGAGAGTGTAAGTCCAGTATAAGACAAAGTCTAAGTCCAGAAGGCAAGGGTTGGAGGATCAGCCCCACTGGACAGGAAGGGGACCCGATGAAGAAGTCTATGGATGACTGTTGACTCTCCATTTGTTGGTGACCCCAAAGTCACTAAGGTGAGCAGGGCCTCTAGTGAGGAAGAAAAGCTGGATATAAAAAGGACTAAAACAAGATAGAGTGAAATCTTCAAAGGCGAAGCTAAATCAATGAAACCACCGGACTGTGTGTCTGTCTCAACACTTACCACCTCCATCACACTGGTGACCTACAGAAGCCGGTACTTGTCATCACAGAGCCACATGCGTGCCTGGCGGGAGACTTAGAGAAGCTAAAAAGGTGATCTGGAGGAGCTGCAAGCACAGACGACGCCCTACTCCATCCAACAAGATGAGCCAACAGACCAGCATCTAAACTCCCTATTTGCTGTTCTGCAGTAGAGGTTAACCACTATGAGTACATCTTATATTAGAGAGTAAAGGAATAGAAGAGGATTGTATATATGCAATACACACACACACACACACGTACATATATACATGTATATATGCATATACATGTATACACACACATATACACACACGTGTGTGTATACATTAAATAAAATGGGCAGCATAGTGGGTTAAGTGTTGGCTCTTGGGTGTCAGCTCAGGTTGGGATCTCAGGGTCATTAAATTGAGCCCCACATCAGGCTCTGTGTTCAGCATGGAATCTGCTTGAGATTTTCTCTCTTCTTCTCCCTCTGCCCCTCCCCCCACCTGTGCTCACTTCCTCTCTCTCTAAAATAAATCAATCTTTAAATATGTGTATTACAATTGCTAACATATATGGAAACAAATTCATATCAAAATAAGTAAGAAATCAGCATAATTATCACAGTTCTTATTTCTAATTCCTCATATAGTTGTAGCTGGTGTGTGTACCTTCCCTCTTCCACGACCCATCACACATTCCCTTTGCCTCAGAAACAGTTTGGCTACTCAAGTTTCCTCACCTGATGAGGTGACTCAAACCTTCATTCTTAAAGTGTTTGGGCCTGGATTAGATTATTGTGTTTTTTTCACTGACTCTTATCACAGGTCATAGAAGTTTCTAAGAGGTATTCCAAGGATATCTGCACTCCACATATATTCTTCCCAACACCACACAGCACGGTAGCAACACCATTCTGCTCTTAACAATCAAGATAAACAACCTAGCCACCATAGCACCCTCCTTCTGTGGCGGCTGATTCACTAGCATGAGAAACCCAAAGTGGCTGGTCTCAAATTCCAAATTAAGGGAACCAGTACCGTGTCCCTGGTAGAAGCATTGTTCCCTTGAGAACTCAGACTTCTAAATCAGCAGAACCTAAAGTCACTGCGACAGGGAGCCAACACTTCACTAGTGGATCACTAGGAGAACTATGAGACACAATCCCCTCCCATCTCCACTCCTCGATTCCAGGACCCATGAATCCTGGATTTGGGGGAAACAGGACCTGTATTGGACACTGATGAAAAGCATATAACACTACTGGGGCACCTGAATGGCATAGTCGGTTAAGCCTCTTAACTCTAGATTTCAACTCAGGTCACGATCTCAGGGTTGTGAGACTAAGGCCCGCAAGGGGGCCTGTGCTTAGCGGGGAGTTTGCTTGAGATGCTCTCTCTCCTTACCCCTCTGCCCCTACCCACCGCCTGCTCTTTCTCTCAAATAAATAAATAAATATTTTTAAAAATTAATAAATAAATGCAGAGAGTGTTCTCTGGACCCTCCTATTAAACATAAATCGGGGTTGGGTGCATAGATCTTACATGACATACCACCTCTTACATTACAATTTCCCAAGCCCTTCCTATGCCTACATTACATTAAGGAACTCCTGCAATTTCAACTTCAATTAGTGTAGGTCATCTTTGGACCCATGTTTCAATAAACTAACCAAGTATTCTTAGAGCCAAACTAGCTGCTTAAACTAAAACATGAAATCCAGAATCTCTTCTTATTTCATACATTTGATAAATTCAGTCCAATCCATGATTGTATTTCTCTCACACTGTTTTCTACTTTAGAATTCATTCCTATACAGGTGCCCCAGGATTCTGTCAATAAAAATTGGTAAAATCAGGGTGCCTGAATGGCTCAGTTGGTTAAGTGGCTGCCTTCAGCTTAGGTCA
>CM053614.1:62570976-62612860 GCA_028646535.1 Procyon lotor | reverse complement strand
CTCATGCCTTCTTCCTCTCTCAAACAAATAAAATCTTTAAAAAATAAATTAAAAATTTTAAAAATTAAAAATTGGTAAAAATCTTGCAGTTATCTTTGTGTGGTTGGCACCATTTCATGTGTCGTATTTTGTACCTAACCCCCAGGGCTGGCCCCAGGATTTCAGTCTAGTTATAGATCTAAAAGATATTGAATGTAGATAGGTCTTGAGAAGGATCAGCAGTGCTTTGCAAGGCTTTTACCTTAGAGACTTTATGTTCTTCAGAGAAGTAGACACCAACCTCCACACACAATGGATGAAAAGCCTCTTCTAGCAAAGGGGGCTAAATGGAATTCAGAAATCCCATGTCCTCAGTTTTATTAGGATCTGTCTATACGTCCCCATCTCAATTTTTTAGTTTCTACTTCGTCCAAATCCATGTAACCAACATAAAAAAATCTATAAGGTGGTGAATCCAATTTACATTAAAACCCAGGCAATTTCAGGACTAGACTTTAGGTTTGGTTTTGGAAATCTCAGCCCTCTGTTTATGTTAAATAAAAGTTTATTTAGGCTGGTCAGATGCATTCTAGTCCATCTGGAGACTTGAGACCACCATTTTCTTTCTTCAAGTTCTTCTATACACTTAGAAACAGCCTAGTATTTAGCAGAACACTGTGCAGTTACCAGTTCCAGGGAAGGACTCCAAACACTTCCACCCATTGCATCTTAGCATCTGAGTTATGAATCACCAGAGAAAACAATGCAGTCGAGCACTGGATGCAACAATGCTTTCCTCACATAGAGAAGAGAGAGAGAGCAAGATCAGCTTCAATAGTGCGTGTTGGTCCCTCGTGGGTGACTCCTGGCAGCCAACACAGGGCAATTTGCTCATATATGTCCCCCTTGTGCCTCAGTGGAAGGACCCCAATCTCTCCTCTCAGATGACAGATACAGCAGTGAGGTTAGCCAAGGTCCATATGATGCTGACTCTTAAGCAGAACAAAGAGAATACTTTGGATTCACAACAGAGAAAGATATCCCCCAAGAGATGATGAGCCTGGCACAAGCTGTGTGAGCTCTTTGACTCCTGGTAAGGAACTATCCAAGGCCCAAGGCCCATTCTTATGAGACTGAATGGGAGGTGGAAAGCATGGAGCATCAACATTTTGCCCATAGCATGTCATGGACTGCAGTGTCCCCTCTCTTTTTGGTAACAGTGCCATTAGTGCCGTTACATTTTATCAGATCAGAGAAATACTTCCAGATAAGCCAGAACCAATAGACAGACTCATCCTCATGGTTCTATTCCTATGGAAGCTCAAAAAAGCACGGGCCACATTTGGCACCACTGTGTTAGAAGTAAAGGAGAAAAGCCTGCTTCAATTTTGCATTTTGTTCAGAGTGATCTGTTTTAAGTAGTAGGCAAAGGTTAGAGAAAAAAAAAAAAAACTAATTTAAACTTCAAAGTAACAGATACTGAACATATTCTTAAAGCCCACAAAATTTAATTGAGCAAAAATATAAACAATATTCAAAATCTCCAATGTTTTCTTTATTAAATCTTTCAGGTCTAGAAAACATTTTTTTCAAAAAATTAAAGAAGTGACAATGTTTTCAATATATTAAGTGTTAGTATTACTGACTAGCTTCAATGCCTAGACAAATCCTAAAAAGGAAATAGATAAAAGATGGCTACACCAAGCTTATCAGGAAAAGAGATTTTCACAAGGCAATGCACTTGATTAAGCAGAGCATATGGTGTAGATGGCAATTAATACAAGCCCTGTGGTGCAATATTTGCCTGTATGTGTGTGGCAAAACATCCTTTTTCACATCATCCTCTTACAATAAAATGCATTTGCAGCAGAAGTTAAGTGCACCGTCAGCCCAACAAAAGCCAATGACTGGTATCTTTGCCTCTCTTTCAGTACAGTAAAGATTTCCTCTCTCCTTTCTCATAAGCTTTTAAAGGCACAGTTAAAAAAGAAAAGAAAAGAAAGGAAAAGAAAAGAAAAGAAAAGAAAAGAAAAGAAAAGAAAAGAAAAGAAAAGAAAAGAAAAGAAAAGAAAAGAAAAAAGAAAAGAAAACTGCATAAAAATCCTCTTTGAGATTGTTTTTAACTTGATTAGCTGACATAAAAGGATTATCAGATATTGCCCTGGAAAGTCATTAGGCATACTTAGGCATCCCTTTCAGGTCCTGAGAAACTCTTATCTTCAAAATCAACTCAAACTACTTGAATAGAGAAGAGAATTGAATATGGTTATCTAAATGATGCTCTCCTTAATATCACACAAAGCCCTAGCATCCAACTTGTCCCTTTAAGTGTCCTACTCACAGTGCCAAGCAAATTCTGGCACTCCCTCCAAGGGTATAGATGCATGAAATAGTGCCAACGTATTCACTGTGACTTGGCTCTTTGCAAATGTGCTCTTTTAATGCATTGGATTCACCAACAAATGAATATCCCAGTGAATTTTGTCTGGTATGTCAATTCCTTCCTAGGAGACAAGAATCTTCCACTCTACTCACTTTTGTTTATAAATGCAAACTTTGCTTAAGTCTATTTTTTTTAAAAAAGCACATTAGTGCACTTCAGAATATGATCCAATTATACTAGTTTGTCTTTTGGGTCCATTCAACCTTTTCAAATACTAACTTTCGTCAAACACCCTCGAAGTATAGAGTCACATTTTAAGACAGCAGGATTAGTAAAGTGCAAGGTCACCCTGCAAAATCAGTATTAGAAAGAGCAAAGATTCTCAAATTAACTGATTTCTCTGCTCTTTGGTGACCTTAGAAATGCCCCTTCTTCCCCACCAACTCCCCCCAACCAAGTCAAAGATCCATCTCACTTCCACAAGGGCCTCAATCCCATCAGGTCTGATACTAATGAGGAGGGAAAGAGCTTCATCCAAGTAACCTCATCACAACACAACAGACATCTTACAAGTTCATTATTATGGCAAAGGTCAACGAAGTCTTCTATAGACAACTGGCACACGTGAATGGTACAGCTCATCAGGGATGTTCAAATGTTCATGATCACCTGCACTATCCTGCAGCTATACAAAAGAGAGAGGCCTCACCAATGCATTTTTAAGTCTCTTCAGGTTTTTTTTATTCTAAAGTAGTCTCTTCCTTGTTACATAGGAGAGAACAATATATATAGAAAAGTGCTGAAATCATGAATGTATGACTTGATAAATTCCCACAAGCTGAATACACCAGCGATCATTACCCAGATCAAGAAACAGAACACTACCAGCACCTGCAATGCCGACTTCCCCTTCTTCTGAACCGTGATAGTGAGGCTGGTTCCAAAGGAGTCAGCTGGCATACTTCACATACTTGAGTTATATAAGCTACTTATTGTAGACTAGCATACAGAACTTTCAGAGGATGTAAGTTATACATCAAAATATATCCAAAATGCTACCACTTCTTGTCATCCCACATTGTTGCCGTCTCTCGACTAGAATTTTACAGAGACCTCCCAACTAATAATCCCTGCTCTTTTTCCTCCTTCAGAATATTCTCAAAGTATCAGCAAAGGTGAATATTTGTAAACGGACATCTCATCACGTCATTCAGATCATATCATTCCCCACCGTTAATAGTGATGTTTCTCAATCTTGGCTGCACACTGAGTGATTCAAAACAATGGACGCCTGGGTTTATTCCCCAGAGGTTTTGATTTCATTGGTCCAGGGAGTGCCCTGAGCTTCCCAGATGATTCTACTATCCAGGGCTTACAGTGATCTCAAGGCCCAACAAGAGGCCCACATTCCCTCTCTAATTTTATCTCTTATTCCCCTTCCTCATTCACACCAACCAGACACACTGGCCTCCTCTCTGATCCCTGAAGACACTAGGCAAGCTCCTACCTCCGAGAATTACACTTGCTCCGCCATATTCTTCAGTGCTCTTCCAGAAACATCCAGCTCCTTCACTTGCTTTAAGTCTTTACATAAAAGTCTGTTTCTCTGTGACCTGTTCACTGGCCACCCCTGACATTTTATACCTCCTTTTCATGATTTATATTCTTAGCAGTGATCACTGTCCAACACACAGTATACTTTCCTTCTTTCTCTCATTCTTCCGGAATAGGGCTTTCTGCCTGCTTCTTCTGTGCTATGTCCCAACTGATAGAACCATGAGTACCTAGCACACAGACTCAGCACAAGAAATGGTTATTAAATAAACAAATGGTGTTTTCAAGTAATGAAAACCCCGCTAAAGAGCTTTGAGTCAGCCTCTAACAGCCAATATGAGACACCAGTTGCGATCGTAAGCATTAAGTACATTCTAAACCAAAACTGGTTAAATGAAAACAGCCCAGATAAAAAGGTGTAATTTGCAGCAAAATAATGATATGCTCTCTGCACTTCGTGCTTCAGACAAAAGAAACCCTCAGAGAGAGATCTTAATCTTCTTCCACAGAGCTTTTGGGACTGCCAGACACGTAAAAGCTTCCAGAAATATATATCAGAAGTGGGGAATGGATTAGAATTAATCTTTCTCTTGCATATTTATTTATTTTTTATATTTTCTTTGTAATTCACTCATCTTGGGTATTAGAAACTGTTTAACATATTATTATAGAATTGCACTCATTTGCAGTGACTGCTTTAACACACGTGGCATGGCATCCACTTCACCCACCAACTCTCAGCTGCCTCAAGAGGACTTTTCCTAGAGAAATCTATCCCTGATTCCATTTTTTTTTCCCGAGAAATAAATCTTGAAATAAGAGCTCCTGAGCTTTCTACTCTGCCTAAAATATTAGGCTAAAGTGTTTTCCAAAGTATCAAGCTGATGAGAAAGAAAGAGACGGAGAGAGAAACTCATCAGTCCAGAAGAACAGATCAGCAAATACAGGGCTGTTTCCAGTTATACCCGTCGGCACCGTGGAAAAGCACAAAGTCAAAATTCCACTGAGTCGAGCTTTCCTCTTGCCCAAAGGAGCTAATCCACTGTTCATTTCCACCTGCCTCAGAGACAGTCAATTGCTAAAGGTTATATTTGAAAAAATTGTCACAGTCTCTTGATATTTTGGTGTTTTTATTGTTACCACTGTTAATCATATAAAAGAAACTGTGATGCTTTGTAGTTCTGATGCCTAGTCTATCTAAACACTCTGTAAAATTCCAGGTCATCTCAATAAATATTTGATAAAATAATAAAGCTCTCAAAGTTCTGAAATATTTTCAACATTCTGCACATTCAACTTCATGTAGGAATTCCTAATTATAGGAATAGCATAAAAAGAGGCCTCTGAAATTTGGATTCCTTCTTATGAAAACCCTGTTTTCATAAAACAGTCTGTTCTAAGGAGAAGTTCCATTCTACTAAGCTATAAACCATACAATTCATTTTGCTTCACTTTTCCCTTCTCATGCTCCCATGAAAATTCTATTTTCTAATATCTTATCAGTTAGAATGTTCTAATGAATAAATATTTTAAAGAAAAAAAATATTTTAAAGAATAAAAAATAACCAAAAGCTCATCATTTAAATTTTATCTTCAGAGGTAACAAATGCTGCTGAGGGTGTGGAGAAAAGTGTACCCCCTTGCACTGTTGGTGGGAATGCAAACTGGTGCAGCTACTATGGAAAACCGTATGAAGAGTTCTCAAGAAATTAAAAATAGAACTACCATGTGATCCAGACATCCTACTGCCGGGTATACATCTAAAGGAAATGAAACCATTATCTTAAAGAGAAGTCTATAATCCCATGTTAATAGCAGCATTACTCACAATAACCAAAGTAGGAAACAAATTGAGTGTCCAGCAACAGATTAATGGATAAAGAAAATGGGATGGAGATATATGTGTATTATTTATATTTATATTTACATTTATATAAAATAATGAAATATTATTAAATCTTAGAACTAAGAAAGAAATCCTGTCATTTGCAACAACATGGATGAAACTGGAGGGCATCATGCTAAGTGAAACAAGCCAAAGAAAGACAAATACCACCAGGGATCACTTATATGAGGAATCTTAAAAAAAAAAAGTCAAACTCAGAGAAACAATGTATAGAAGCTTGGGGGTGAAGGAAAAAGGGAAAGGTTGAAAAAGGGTACAAATTTTCTGCTATAAGACAAATAAGGTCTAAGGATCTAATGCATAACTTGGTTACTATACTTGATAACATTTTACTGTATAATTAAAGTTTACTAAGAGACTAGAACTTAAGTGTTTGCACCAAGGGGAAAAAAAAGGAAATATGTGAGGTGATGAATGTATTAACCGGTTGGGGGGAATCCTCTCACAACATATACATACATCAAATTACAATGTTGTATACTTTAAATATCTTACAATTTTATTTGTCAAGTATTCCTGGTAAATGAATGAAAAGGAATAAAGGAAAAAATAAAGGAATAAAAAGGAAAAATGGAAAAAAATGAAGCTCATCATTAGCATAGTTTATTCAAACTGGTAGAGTAAAGTACCAGATTATTCTCTCCATTCAAAAAGTATTATTAAGCTTACATTATGGACTAGGAGCCTGGTAAAAATGGTGAACAAAATATATCTGACCAATGTTGTCATGGAGTCTAATGAAGAAGACAAACTTTAAATAAAGCCACCAATAGTGAAAAATTTCATGAAGGACACTAACAAGTTTCTGTAAGAGAGAAGAATGAATTTTTGCAACCTGAGAATATGAGACGGTTGGTGCAAACGCTGTGAGTAGGAAATTATATGCTGACTTGAGAAGTCCTGTGAAACTAGAATAGTAATGTCTGGAGAGAATATTTTGAGATGAGGTAGCTAGAGATCATTTAAAACTGAAATAATACATTGCTTAAGAATATGGAATTCCTTCAGAATCATAGATCATATTTGTCAGCATTGTATACTTATCAATCCATGTACTGCCTCACAAAGAAGCTTGCATGAATTTTTTTTTAATTTTTTTAAGATTTTTATTTATTTATTTGAGAGAGAGAGACAGATCACAAGTAGGCAGAGAGGCAGGCAGAGAGAGAAGGGGAAGCAGGCTCCCCACTGAGCAGAGAGCCCGATGTGGGGCTTGATCCCAGGACCCTGAGATCATGACCTGAGCCGAAGGCAGAGGCTTTAACCCACTGAGTCACTCAGGTGCCCCTTGCATGAATTTTATCTTAAATGATTTCATAGTCCAATGGGTGAAAAATTCCAGCTTATACAAAATTATTTTCCTTTCTGCAAATCTTCTCAAACCCTTAGTTAATTGTAAATATTCATATGGAGAAAGAGAAGTCGCATTCAACAAGCATTATAAAATGGCATTCCTTTTGCAGAGTATCTCAGCAGACTATTATGTACACAGAATATACACTGAAAAACAATAGATTAATGCATTTATTCCAAAAAATATTTATTTAGGACCTACCACATTACATTCCATATTCTGATTTCCAGGGACATAAGGAATAATGAGTAGAGTAGCTGCCCTGGAGAAACAAATCACCTAATGGGAGACAGTGATACCCATAAATCGGACTACTACATGATATGACTATTACTCTAGACATATGCGCCAGTTCATATGGTAAGGCACAAATGGGAATATCAAGGATTTATCTATTAGAGTTTAAAGAGGATGGATTTTGAATTGAGACTAATTTTTTTAAAATGGTAATCAATGTAAAGTATATTCCAAGGCAATTTATTTTTTAACATAGGGAATTATAAAATTTAAAAACTAAACAAGGCCTTGGAGATAATCTATCTCAAGTTTCTCATTTACCCATAGGAAGAATCAGGTTCAGCTGAAACACTTTATTTACACAAGTTAGTGATGGGGTCAAGATAAAAATCTCTTGATTTCTAGTCCAGCGTCGAAGGCATTTTATTAATTCTATCCCATCATAGTACCAACATACATGACATCAGATCATTTTCTCTACGTGTTTTCAAGACACTGAAAGACATTCTTTATTTCTTAGCTAAAAATTCCCACATTTTTTGAGCTACATTTCCAGTCAACCCAGCCCCAGGAAGCCCTGGTTTGAGGCACTTGAGACTATCATTACTCACCATCATATAATCACCTCTTCCTTGATCCCGAATTCAAATTAACAACATGCCTTAGGAGATGAATAGTTCCTTATTAGAGGCTAAAATTTTCCTTTGGGTTTGGGGTTTGTGATAAATTTAGGACTCTAATCTTCCTGTACACATAACCAAATAGTACATAAACGTCAACACTGGCATTTTCCAGTTCACAGAATGAAAAGAAAATTGTCAGTAATAATTATTGACATTATATCATTTAAATTGTACTGGAGTGCACTAGAAATGAAACAGAATGATCCAATTGTGACATATTCACATCTTTTAATAAAAAAAAAAAAATGTGGGATACCTGGCTGGCTCTGAGTCAGAAGAGCATGTGACTCTTGATCTTGAAGTCATAAGTTCAAGTCCCATGTTGGATATAAAGATTACCTAAAAATAAAAATTTTTTAAATCATCTTTAAAAAAATTGTAAGCATAGGGGCACCTAGGTGGCTCAGTCATTAAACGTCTGCCTTCCGCTCAGGTCATGGTCCCGGGGTCCTGGGATCGAGCTCCCTCATCGGGCTCTCTGCTCAGGGGGAAGCCTGCTTCTCCCTCTCCCACTCCCGCTACTTGTATTCCCTCTCTTGCTGTGTCTCTCTCTGTCAAATAATAAAAAATCTTTTAAAAAAAATTGTAACCATATGAGTGCTTTTTAAAATTTCTTTACTTACGAATGATCAAAGGATTGAAGCATGATTTTTTCTGTCAGTAGAAGAGCAGTACTCCAAGTAACATAAAGATCCTGCCATCCTATTTTGTTGTTAAAACTGTTGTGGTAGGCAAAATACTAGTAGCCCCCAAACATGCCCACACCATAATCATCTGGAACCTGTGAAAATATGTTACCATATATGGCAAAAGAAATTGTGCAAAGTAATTAAGGTTGAGGACCTTGATGGACAGATTGTCCTGAATTATCCAAGAGGACCCAATCTTCTCACATGGATCTTTAAGAGCAAAGAACCTTTCCAGGCTGTAATTAGAGAGAGTTGTGGGTAGGAAAATGAAGTTAGTGAGATGTAATGTTGTCATCTTTGAAGATGGAGAAAGACATCACCAACCAAAAATGCAGGCAGCCTCTAGAAAGTAAAAAAAAAAAACCAAGAAGTGGATTCTAATCCGGAGCCTCGCAAAGGAACCAGCCCCACAACACTTTCCTCTTAGCCCACTGTGACCTGTATCAGATTTCTGACCTAGAAAACTGTAAAATAATAAATCTGTATGGTTTAAGCCACCATATTTCTAGTAATTTGTTACAATTGCAATAGAAAACTATGTCATACAACTGCATTTTAATACAATATTACAATATACATTAGAGTACTCAGAACAAAGATGACATGACATATTTGCAATGGAAGAAAATGCTATTACCAAGTCAAACATTAATTGCTTGCTTTTTTTCAGAGGGGGTTGGGGGGAGTTTTAATATTTTATGGACCCTAGTCTAAAACCTGTCTAATTTAAAGAGGGATTGGCAGTGCTGATAAAATATCCATAAAGAGAGAAACAAATAAAAGGAAGTGAAAAGTAGAGAAAACTCGCTGATCAACTGCCAAACATAGACCATCACTGACCTGGTTCTAAAGACCAGTAGTAACTCCTTAGACCCAACAAGTCATTGTAGCAGGGGTTACAAAGCTTTGGGTATCTTTCTTTAAATTTTCTAAGTTCTCTTTCAGTATCAAAGAGTGGCTCGGTCAGGTAGTGTTGTCCAAGCAGGATGCCTGAGCTGAATAGGATGGGGATCTGTGGAGGTCAGGACCCTGCTTCTGTTTTTTGGGACACTGACCCCCTTCTATAGCATGGAACCAACCAGAGCCGCAGAAGACCTTTGAGGTGTATCATGTCCCCATGGATGGCCCAGTTCCAGGACCCTTCCCACTAACTGTTGTGGTACACAATTTGGGGTGTCTCACTCAAGTCTAACTACGGATGAATCTGGGAATATGGGTCACCTGAAGTCCATACCAACCCTTGGGCTGAGCCATACATACTACTCATGTATTGTTCTTGTCAGTTCCAACAACACTGCTTCAATCTACAACACCCAATATGATAGGGGTGGTGGCAGATATTGTTTACCCTGTACCCACACATACCTGCCCTGGCAGCAAGATGTAAACCTCACCTCTCCTTGGCCTGACCACAGATAGCTATGCCCCTCTCCAGTGAAGACCTTTTGAGCTCTTGCTTGCTAACACCAACAAAGTGCTTCCATTAGTGTCCTTTGTAGCCTCCCATCATGATGACATCATGATTTCCCCTACAAGTCCTAAATCATTCCAGATGAGAGATGAACATTTCTTCCATCCAAAACTGCTCTTCTCACCACTGCAGCTATCCTCCCATGAATGGCAGTGTGGGGAGACAGGAGTGCCCAGAAGTCAGGGGTGAGGTCACCATCAAAAGAGATCACTTTCTAGGAATGCAGTAATTACAGCCTAAAGAGTTCAAGTAAAGACATGGTTGGAAGATGTGTTTGTTCTGTGTTTATTCTAAAGCTTTTGAAAGATAAATTTAGTATGTATGTCCAAAAAATGAATTAGGTGAATTTCACCTAATGAATTTCACATCTTCCTGCACACTCTGGCTATGTCTTGCCTTTGTAGTCATTATCAAGGAAACAAAGTAACAACCTTTGAAAAGAGTCACGGGACACCAGTGTTTACACGCGGCATAACTTATGATGCTGCATCTTGAATAATGATGTAACCAGCTTCACATAAATGGCATTGGAAAATGGCAGAAGCAAGATCTATATTATTTTTAATACAAACGAAAACATGACATCATGAGTAACAACAGTTTTGCTACCTTCTCCTTGTAAAATATAAAATTATCCAGGAACATTCCACCCGAAAAGATGGTTCATATAAAAATATATTTGCCTCATGTATTTGTTGGCTGGGGTGTCATAGCAAAATACATAGAATGGTAGCTTAAACAACAGAAATTATTTTCTCAGAGTTCTGGCGACCGTAAGTCCAAGACCAGGGTCCCAGCAGGGTTGGTTGCTGGTGAGGTCTCTCTCCCTGGCTTGCAGATGGCCACATTCTCAATATGTCTCCATGTGGCTTTTTTCTGGGTGAGCATGCACTCCTAGAGTCTCTTTCTCTTCTCATTAAACACCAGTCAAATTGGAATAAGGTCCCACCATCACGATTTCCTTTAACCTTAATTACCTCTTGAAAAGCCTTATCTCCACAGATAGCCACATCAGTGGTTAGGGGTTCAACATATGAATTTGAGGTAACTCATTTCAGTCCATCACACCTAAGGACTGAGCACCCTAGCAACAGCCTTGCTAAAAATACTCCTTTTATATCAAATCAAGATACCTTACACTACCTAATAATTGTAATTTGGCAGCCATAGAAATATTTCTGGAGTGTTTCTGGGAATTAAAAAATAAATTTTTTCTAAGTTAAAAGGCCAATGGAACAAGCCATACATGATTTTGAAAGCTAAAAGCAGTCCCCACCAGCAATTCTGCAAGTAGCTACACAAAGCATGAGCACACTCAGACACAAACATACTGAAGTAAAACTTCAGGATTGAATGAGCCACTCAACGTCCATGATTAGAGCTGAAATTTAAAAACAAAAACACTGTTACAGAAAAAAGGAACAGGGCCAAAGTGAAATCTTTGTGAATTGTTTAAAATTCTTTGAACATATATTTTCTATATCCCTGTACTATTTTTTTGAACCAAGTAGCAAATGGATATATCTTTCTGCAGAGCCAAAAACAAAAATTAAATAAAATTAAAGTTCTCCAAAGTACCATGATCCCCTTTAAATTTGTGATAGGGATATCATTAACTAATTTATCTCTTTAATAAATCCTGATAGAATTTATACAACTTGAAATTTGTGAAGTAGTTCAAGAACAAGAAGATTTTGACTGGTTGAAATGATATATGAATGATATATATATGACCGATAGCACTATTGTCTGAGAAAGCCATATATTTAGGACTGACCCTTAGATCTCTGATCTTATTATCTATCAGATGTCTCATCTGTCATACTGTCTATGTACTAAATGAATAACTTTATTTCCCAATAAAAGTTATATTGTAAGGCCTTTATTGAAAGTGTTGAGAATAATATCATATCATAAAAGATTAAAAAACCGGGGCGCCTGGGTGGCTCAGTCGTTAAGCGTCTGCCTTCGGCCCAGGTCAGATCCCAGCGTCCTGGGATCGAGCCCCGCATCGGGCTCTCTGCGCGGCAGGGGGCCTGCTTCTCCCGCTACCATTCCCTCTGCTTGTGTTCCCTCTCTCGCTGTGTTTCTCGCTATCAAATAAATAAAATCTTTAAAAAAAAAAAAAAAAAAAAAAAAAAAAAAAAAGATTAAAAAACCTTTTTAGGGAAGACATCAGAGCTTCATGGACATTTGATCCAAAAAGAAATGAAGCACTTTAACCTGAATATTGAATTTCATGTTTGTCATGATTCTAAGAAGAAACATAAGTATTTGATGGATTTTTATGCATAAATTAATGTTTCCCTTGTGGGAAATTATGAACAAGATTTTTCAGGTGTTAGAAAGGCAGAGAAAATGATTAAATTTGGAATTCAGAGAGTACAGAAACATATGTTTCTAAGAAAACAAGTCAGAAGAACAGAAGTAGAATCTTTAAATCTTATGTCAGATACCAAATTTCTTTTTATAGTAAAGTTCTTGATGGACTAGGAGGCCCTAGAATCTTGAAGAAACAAAACAAACAACTGTCTTGTAATTCTTTGTCCAGAAGGAAACAAGGTCAGGAGGAGCTAAGAAGTCTATGACCTTTCAAACATAGAAGACTAATGAGCACTGGGTGATATATGGTGTCTCATACACCTGAAACAAATATAACACTGTATGTTAACTAAATGGAATTTACATAAAAACTTTAAAAAAATAGAACAGTAAATAACCTAGCTAAGACTACAAAATCATGGGGCGCCTGGCTGGCTCAGTTGTTAAGCGTCTGCCTTTGGCTCAGGTCATGATCCCAGGGTCCTGGGATCGAGCCCCACATCGGGCCCCACATTGGGCCCCACATCGGGCTCCCTGCTCAGCAGGAAGCCTGCTTCTCCCGCTACCATTCCCTCTGCTTGTGTTCCCTCTCTCGCTGTGTTTCTCTCTGTCAAATAAATAAAATCTTAAAAAAAAAAAGACTACAAAATCATTTTTGGTTTAATATTATCAAAGGCATAATAGAAGAAGCAAGTCCTTGGATACAAGCCCCATAATCTGTTTTAAAATCATAAGATTATAATACATAGAATAGAATAATGATATTTAAATGTTATATCTTAAAAACTTCACTATATTTTAGCAGACTTCACCTCATATCTTGGTGCAAATCTATGTAATTTCTGTACATCTTATTAAGCTTAATATATATGCCTACTGACAAAGAGAGAGCAAGGGGGCGGGGGGGGAAGCAATCTTTAAATGCCAGATTGCTCTTGATTCACATTTTTGCTTAGCACCTACTTCATACAGTTCTTGTTTAGGAAAATGTGTGCTGTTGTTTCCAGATTGTTCTAACTTATAAGCAAAGCTGGAAATAAATCGTGTGTACATGTGTGCCTGGACATACGAGTGCATGTGTGTACATGTGCATGAAAACTCACACCTTTAAATGATAGCAAATTAACCAAATTTTAAAAACATAAGATGAACCAAGTAAAAGACATTTATGGTTCAAATTTGACCCCGGATTGCCACTTTCCCCACTTGGGATTATCGTTTCTCTCTCCAATTCTGTGTGTCTTTTAACTGCCTGACAGCTCTCTCTTCTATGATAAAACTTCAGGGTTCAGATCACAGTCTTCCCATATGTCTCAAGCATGGCCATCAGCCTTGGTGGCTTCCACAGGAAAAGAATTTCTCACGCATCTCACTAATCCCATTAGTTTTTAACATCCTCAGTTGCAGTGACTTCCACTTCATCTCCACGCCCACAACAGACCAGGAAGACCTCCTTCTCGGTCCAGCTTTACGTACGAGCCACTGATCCACCCCGAACCTCCTAAGATCAAATATTAACCTCTCTAACCACAACCTTCTTTCCTCCAAGATCTCGCACACCGTTAACTTGCACAGCATCTGTTCTTTTGACTTATTGAGACCACTGGTCCTCGATCCTTTCAGTGGAGGCCCCTCATCTTCAGCCTTTACTTCCTTCTCCATTATCCCTGGACATCACACTTCATCACATCAATAACTCTCTTGCCATCATCTGCAATGCTTGTTTTCTGTTTCCCTTCCAACAGTCTTTGCGAACTGCCAGTGCCCGAACCCGCCAACTTCTCGTCTTCTCTGTGCCTGCACACACACTAGTAGGATTTCAAGCGAAATGACACGGATAGGCACACTGGTCTCATGACACACTGGAGGTCTCCAAGGGCACAAAGTACTAATTGCAGTCTTCATGTTTCCTTCTTTAGCTTTTTCATTCACTCTGCAAAGTATGTATTTCAAATCTCTCCGTCACCATCAAATGCCACCAAATCCTTCATCATTCAGTAAATGGCCTGCCTTCCTCCTCTACTGAGAAGGACAGAACCTCAGTTCTCTGTATCTCTGCCTACTCTTCTTCCTATTCCTTCTCATAAATTAACTTCCTACGACTAATGCCGCCCTCCTAATTACTGATGATCCCTCCTGTGGATCCAGCCACAGCTGCCTCTTTGGGGGGCCTCTTTCTGTTTATACCTTCTCTCTTTTTCCTATGATACGTTTTCTCTTGTTCTGTCATTCATCCAAAGAAAATTTTAACATGCTCTTATTTCTGCTATCTTACATGAAACGCCATCATTTCTTGATGTAGACAGTGTCATGCTTTCCTGATGACCGTAGCTACTTTTTCTCAGACGGGACAGGCAGGGGGTGGGCCTTTCCTGTTCATCGGTTAAATGTCGATAGTCTAGGACCTTGCCCTCTTTTGGTCTACAAACCTTCTCCCTAAACAATCTCGTTTATTCTTATGGTCATGATTACCACCAGTAGTTCAGTGTCCCTCCTAAGTTTCAGGAAAGTTACGCAATTGCGATGACATTTATCCATTTCAATGTCTCAGTCTCTGCTTGTACAAAAATAAACCAATAACGGCTCCCACAAATGTGTTCCTCATTCTGTTTCCTATCCTCACGCAAAGCAGAAAAATCCTTCTAACGAAAACTGTCCTGTGTTTCCCACCCCAGGCAAAAGCTATAAAATTCCCACTAGCTACTCAAGCCAAAAACCTGTATGTTGTTTATAACTCTTCTTCTTCCTATCTGGTTGATTCCACCTCCTCAAAATTTTGCAAAGCTGACACTTCTATTGGTCTTTGCTGCCAAATCCAGAATGCCATGATCCCCTTGTGTGATCCATCAAACAGCCTCCCACATGATCTCCTCACTCTGTCTGCCACCACGCCCACTACCACCCACGCCTTTCTCGGGCTGCAGCTCGAGTGACCTTTCAAAAGCGCAGGTCTAATTACATCACTCTCTGGCTTAAAATGTCTCAAGAGCTAATGACTTTTCCCTGGATGAAAGGCTAACACCATAGAAAAGCTTAGAAGAACTGAGGAATGTACACAGGTGAATGCTTTCCCTACTGCAACCTTCCAAGTGATTTTAGGAGATATTTAACGATATAAAGCTCCAAATCCTATTACCTGTCCCCAAATAATAATGATGCTTAACATTACATCATACTTCTATTTATAAAGCACTTCCATATATATGATTTCATTCGTTATTTTCAAAAGCAGTTGAGATAAGGATCATCATCTCCATTTTATAAATAGGGAAAGGGAGAACCCAGGGGTAAGAGGGCTTACTCAAGGTCAATTATCTTTAAGTGGCATGCCTGATACTCAAAACTCAAATAAAACTAAATTACTCGGGGCGCCTGGGTGGCTCAGTTGTTAAGCGTCTGCCTTCGGCTCAGGTCATGATCCCAGCGTCCTGGGATCGAGCCCCACATCGGGCTCCCTGCTCAGCAGGAAGCCTGCTTCGCCCGCTACTATTCCCTGTGCTTGTGTTCCCTCTCTCGCTTTCTTTCTCTCTGTCAAATAAACAAAAAAAATCTTAAAAAAAAAAAAAAACTCAATTACTCTATAGAAGAGATTGACTTAAAGCATCTTTTTGGAGTTTCAGTAAACAAATAGTTTAGAATAAGACTGAAGCCAGAATCATCTTAGGTTAAACTGAGATAGATGATAAATAGATGAGATAGAGAGACACATAGAGAGACAAAAGTCTATAAAGACATCCCAGTGTAGAATTAAAATAAATGTTGGGGCGCCTGGGTAGCTCCATGGGTTAAAGCCTCTCCTTCAGCTCAGGTCATGATCTCAGGGTCAGGGGCCTGGGACCAAGCCCCTAATCTGGCTCCCTGCTGAGCAGAGAGCCTGCTTCCCCCTCTGCCTGCCTCTCTGCCTACTTGTGATCTCTCTCTCTGTCAAACAAATAAATAAAATCTTTAAAAAAAAAAAAAAGAATTAAAATAAATGTTTAAAAACAGAAATCTGATCACCAGTACTCTGAAAGAATTGTAAATCCCAGCCAAGTGGGATTTATTGCTGGGATGAAAAGATGTTTCGACACTACATGCAAATCAATCAATATCATACACCACATTAACATAATGAGTTATAGAGACTATACCAGGTGGAGTTGTCACACAAAGGAAATTTTATGTGCAGCAAATATCGGGGAGTAATTTCCAAAGCCTTGACTCCCTGAGTTGGGGTGACTGGGTTCCTTTTAATTAGGGTTAGAATGAATATTCAGAACGGAGTTTTTGGTTTTGTTTTTTTTTATGTTTATTATGATGATGATGATGATGTTATGTTAGTCTCCATACAGTACATCTTTAGTTTTTGATGCAGCGTTCCATGATTCATTGTTTGCATATAACACCCAGGGCTCCATGCAATACAGGGAGTTTTGTCATCAAACGTAAAAGCAGACAGAAGGTTGAACAAAACACTAAGAAAATAGGCTCTTACAGGCATCCTATTTATGTTAATAAAGTTTGTGCTCCTCCTTGGGCAGAGTTTTTAACATTACGATGAGGCAGAGGTTAACTGTGGGACTAGGGGAAGGGGCTGTGGACAGGCCTGAGAGCCCGCCAGTGTAAACTGAAAGGGGTCTGGGCTCCTTATCTCAGGTAAGAATGCAGGGCTTTGCTTACTTTTGAAACAGCACGGGGAGTTTTACCACTAATTTTATTGCTAGGTTATTTCCTGGCCTGGTAGAGACTGTTAGTTTTTGCATTCCCTTTGTTCCCTTAAAATCCTTAACTATTGAAGTTTTTGTATTTCTTTGTAATTCTGACACCACCAGGGAAGTTCCTCAAGAAGTGAGCCAGTAAGGCATAGAAAACAGAAAACAGCTGGGGGCCTAAAGTGACTTCTTTTTCTTTTTCTGGGGACCCCTAACTGTTTTTGCTTACAAAAGCATGCTTTTGCTTACAAAAGCATTTGACATCCATTCATGATTAAAACAAAACAAAACAAAAAGCCTCTCAACAAAAAAAGTAAAGAGGCTTATCTCAACACAATGAGAACCGTATATGAAAATCTACAGTTCCCATCATAATCAATATGGAAAGCTGAAAGCTCTTCCTCTCTGATATAGTACAAGTCAGGGATACCCACTCTCACCATTTCTATTCAACAAAGTATTGGAAATCCTCCTCAGAGCATGTAGAGAAGAAAAAGAAATAAAAGCCATTCAAATCAGAAAGGAAAAAGTAAAATCATTTCTGTTGGAGGATGACATGATTATATATGTGCAAAATCAAAAGACTCAACAACAACAATTTTAAAAAAAAGATAAAAATTATCAGAACTAAAACTCATTGAGTAAAGTCACAGGACATAAAATCAACAAACAAAAATCAGTCGCCTTTCTATATACTAACAACAAACTATCCAAAAGTGTATTTTTAAAAATCCCATGTACAACAGCAACAAAAAGAACAAAATACTTAGGAAATAACTTAACCAAAGAGGTAAAAGATGTTCACACTGGAACCTTCATAGTGATGAAGGAAATTAAGGAAGATACAGATAAAGGAAAAGAGAGCCCATATTATGGACTGCAAAAATTAGTATCACTAAAATGTCCATACTATCCAAAATGATCTACAGATTCAGTGCAATTCCTATCAAAATCCCAATAGCATCCTTTACAGAAATAGAAAAAACAACCTTAAAATTCATATGAAAACATAAAAGGTTCCTGATAGCCAAAGTAATTTTGAGCAAGAAGAAAAAAGCTGAAGGCATCACATTTCCTAGTTTCAAGGTATATTACAAAACTACAGAAATCAAAACAGTAGGATACTGACATTACTGGCATAAAGAAAGACATATAGACCAAAAGAACAAAGTAGAGAACTTAGAAATAGATCTACACAATTAAGGTTAACTTATCTTTGACAAGGGTGCCAAGTAAACACAATGGGGAAAGCTTAGTCTCCTCAGTAAATGGTTTTGGAAAAAATGAATATCAATACACAGAAAAATGAAATTGGACTCTTGTCTCACACTATATTAAAAAATCAGGGGTGCCTGGGTGGCTGAGTCATTAGGTATATGCCTTCGGCTCAGGTCTTGATCCCGGGGTCCTGGGATGCAGGCTCCCTGCTTGGCAGGAGGCCTGCTTCTCCCTCTCCCCCTCCCCCTGCTTGTATTCCCTCTCTCGCTGTCTTTCTCTCTGTCAAGTAAATAAATAAAATCTTGAGGAAAAAAATCAACTTAAAATGAATTAAGTACTTAAACCTAAGACCTGAAACTGTAAAACTTCTATAAGAAAATACAGGGAAAAATTTTCTTAACATTTGTCTTGGCAATGATTTCTTGGATATAACATCAAAGGCACACACAACAACAATAAAAATAATAATTAATAGTTATTTTATAGTTATTTAGTTTGAATTGCTTCAAACTAAAAAACTTTCGCAGAGCAAAGAAAACAATCAGCACAGTCAAAAGCCAATATATGGAATGGGAGAACATAATTGCAAACCATATAACTAATAAGGGGTAATATCTAAAATATATAAGGAACTCATACAACTCAATAGCCATATATATGGCTCAATAGCCATATATATATATATATATATATACCCAGCAATTCCATTTCTGGGTATATATCTTTTAAAAAAAAAATGTAACAGATATCTCTAAGCGATATCTTGCCCTCCCATTTGCAGCTTCATTCACAATAGCCAAGATATGGAAACAAATTAAATGTTCATTAACAGATAAGTGCATTTTAAAATGTGATACACACCTACATGCACATGGTGGAATATTATTCAGCCATGAAAAAGAGGGACATCCTGACATTTGTGAGAACATGGATGAACCCAGAATACATTCAGTTAAGTGAAATAAGCCAGATACAAAAAGACAGACAGTGCATGATCTCCTGTACATGTAGAATCTAACATAGTCCAACTCATAAAAGCAGAGAGTAGAACAATCATTGCCAGGGGCAAACGGGAGAAATAGATATTGGTCAAAGGGTACAAAGTTTCAGTTATCCAGGATGAATAAGTTCCAGAGATGGCAAAGAGAGTTGATGCTGTATTGTATAACTGAAATTTGCTAAGAAAGTAGATTTTAAGTGTTGTCACCACAGAAAGAAAGAAAGCAAGCCAGAAAAAGTTAATGCAGTGTGAGATGAAGGGTATGTTAATTAGCTTGATTTTGGTGATCATTTCACAATGTATACATATATGAAAACATCAAATTGTACACCTTAATTTTATACAATTCTTTTTTTTTTTTTTTTTTATTTGACAGAGAGAAACATAGCGAGAGAGGGAACACAAGCAGAGGGAATGGTAGCGGGAGAAGCAGGCTTCCCGCAGAGCAGAGAGCCCGATGTGGGGCTCGATCCCAGGCCCCTGGGATCATGACCTGAGCCGAAGGCAGACGCTTAACGACTGAGCCACCCAGGTGCCCCAATTTTATACAATTCTTATTTGTCAGTTACACATTGTTAAAACTGGAGGAAAAAACCCAGATATCTGGTATTTATGATAAATATTATCCCCAGGAAGGATAAAGTTATTTTCTAGCTTCATTTTATTTTGTCAAAGACTAAGTCTAATAATAAATTCAATGCAGGCAATAGATAGCAGAAAATATGGAAATTTAACCAGCTGAGGCTTTATCTTATTTTATCTTTTTCAATGCTAGTGTTGACTCTTAGAACTAAATTTTGAAAAGGCAGTTCCTGCTATAAAATGACCCAGTTACCACTAAATAAAAGGTGTTGGACTGCAGTGAAGGTTGGCTGAAGGGTAGCTGAAGAGATAAAGGAGGAGATTCAGCATTGTCATCACAAGACACAAGCACGCAGCACAACTCCACATGGGGAACTCCGCCAAGAACGAAATGAATGCCCACCGCCAAGACCACCTGACAGAAGGAGTCACAGGAGCACATGTGAAATAAAAGACAAGAGAACAGAGCCAATTCAGGTCAACCAGGCCTAATGAAAGACCAGATGAGAGAAGAGATAGAAGCCAGCCAAGTGGAAATGCCTGTGTAGATAACAGCAAATGAAAGAACCCACTAAAATTAACTATGGACAAAAGGTTGTCCTTATAGACCAACCCTCCAAGTGATTGAAATGCAAATATTTTACATGAAAGCAGTCCTCCCCAAGCAGACAGAAAATCCAAAATGAAACTTTTCATAAAATCACCATTTTTAGAGATAAAAGGAACCCTGAAACTCATTTTGGCTTAAGGAGAAATTGCTTAATACTCTGCTAGTTCCCTGGATTTAGTGAGAACCTTTGAAAAGAAAAAGTCACAATAGTAGTTGATGGTCTTTTTCTAATAACTAAACAACAACAAACAAATTGAAACAAAAATAATAATAATAAAGAAAACCTACCTGAGAGGAGGAATCACATTATGACCAACCAACCAACCAGAACCAGATTCCTCCACTGAAGCAGGTGTGGCTAATGGAACAATTCAAAGACCATCCAATTTTGAAGGAAAGATTTTATGCCTACCTTGAAATAATAAAATAAAGTCATGGAGTAAAATAAACTTTTGTAAAACTCTTCATTTTGTAGCTGTTGGTATAAAGATCACTATTATTTTGCTAAACCTTTCACCCAGACAAGACTGGAAAATATATCAAGCATTAATACCTATAATAACCAAATTCATTTGCAGCAAAAGTTTTAAGAGTTACTACATGAATAAAAATGAGTTGGCTAGAAAATAATTTAAAAATCACAGCAGACATCAGGAAAGTTTTCTTCCAAGACAAACTAGAGACACATGGAGTGTCTCTCCATGTTTCCAAGAAAACAAGCAGGATACAATGTCAGACAGGCTACCTCTGGTTGATATGCATCTACTGCTTTTTTTTTTTTAACGATTTTATTTATTTATTTATTTGACAGAGAGAGAGAGAGAGATCACAAGTAGGCAGAGAAGCAGGCAGAGAGAGAGGGGGAAGCAGAGGCTCTCTGCTGAGCAAAGAGCAGAGAGCCCAATGCGGGGGCTTGATCCCAGGACCCTGAGATCATGACCTGAGCTGAAGGCAGAGGCTTTAACCCACTGAGCCACCCAGGCACCCCGCATCTACTGCTTTTGAATAACCAGGAGACAAACTCTTTCGCTCAGCTTTCAAATCCTCTATGGTTATATGAAGGAGTACCTTTCTATTGATTTACTTTGCAAATGTCTCACTAAGCAGTTTACACATGTCCAAAGCCCTAAGTTTGCCATCATATAGCAGAAACTAAAGGACTAGTAAAAGCCAGTTCTGATCAAAGTATGGGAAGAGTCACTCTGGCTTATGACTTATAGAACTGTAAACCACCTACAAGCTTTTATTGTGGAATTGGGCAAAGTCACCAAAATTTAAAATGTAGCTGCCCTTCTACCCAGCAATTCAACTTCTGAGAATTTATTCTGTGTAACACTCACTAAGAGATATATGCTTGAGTATCACACAGCATTATTTACCCTGGCAAAAGAAAAAAAAATCTAAATATTCATTAATCAGAGAGTAGTTGAATAAATTATGGTCCATCTACACGATGGAATTACTACACATTGACTGTAAAGACTGAAGTAGAGCTATATTCATTGCTAAGAAAAGCTCTTCAGAATGAACTAAATTTAAGAAGTCTGGTTTATCATGTTGTGATAGCATCCTTCCTTTCATGATCAATTTCTACAGAATATTTTCCTATTGGCATATAAGGATGTATTCAGGCGCACAATGTTTTTGTGGAAGCATACATCAAGACAGTTCCAAGAGTAGCAAACTTCAGGTTTGGGATGTGAATGGGAATGGGAGGGCAAATTATCACTTTTACTTTGTTTTATACTTACTAGACCATCTGAAGTTGCTGACTGTGTATTTACAACATTTTCTAAAATGTCTGTGAAATTTATACTAAGAGCTGTGGTTTGGGACCACTTTGAATTTCTTTTTTGTTTCTCTTTGTTTTCCTGACAAAAGTTAGGGTTTTAATACAAGATCTGTCCAATGTGGAAGAAAAGGAAAAGGTTAGCCATGGTTGGGTTTCTTTGCGCAAAAGGAAGGGTAAACAAATACTGGTACCTGACCCATATCCCACCCACAGTATTGGCTCCTGTGATCACATTCTCTTCCTCGCTCCAGAGTAAGCATGTTCAGTGAGGCACAAGTGTTTAATTAAGAACAAATTTTCAAAAGCTGGATCAGGCCCCACTAGACATATAAATGCAATATACGTAGCACCATAAAGTTTGCTAATAATACACATCCATAAGGTAAAAGCCCTTTTAGAGCAGAGTATTAGGTTAGCTGGAATCCAATTTTTATGAAAGAAACTCCTGTATATTCTCATTGGTAAGCAATAATGCATTTCAATTCCATCCTGACACAAAATCTCTCAGGTTCCTTTATGTTCTTTTAAATAAGTATCATAAAACATTAATAGAAGTGCTCTCCTAGGTCTCTATTCAAATGTTCTTGATTTGTAGATTTCATTAACAAAATCAAGAAAATTTTCTTTTGCCAGTATTACAGAATAGGACAAAGCTGCTAACACTTCCTTTGTGAAAACTTGCATTTAAGAACAACTTTGTTTAGGGGCTTTGTCAAAATCAGAAATGATTTCTTCTCAGGACTAGGCCTATTTTGATTGTCTTCTTAATAAGCATGGATGGATGTCTCAGCACACCACGAGACCAAAAGCAGTCAAAGGAATATTCTATTCTTGCCTTCACTCCTTCCCTTGAAGCAATGCTTTAAAAAAAATCAATTATGATATATCTCACATTGCATTTCAGCCTTTTGCTGAAAAAGGAAAATCCCGAGCAATCTAGGACCTTCTCCAGTCTCTACCGTGAACTGGCCTCCTTGGTCTAGGAGGCAGACGCAGAGAACACTGCCTGCAATTGACAATTTCACTTGAAGGTGGAACAGGAACTTCAAAGGCAGGATTTATTCTGATCATTTTATTATATACTCTGGAGAAGAATTAGGAATAGGGATGATAACCAATCCTAACTCACTTCCTCACCGGGGCAGTTTCGGAGGACAAATGTTCCTTTTTCCAATGGCAATATCAAATAGCATCCAGCCCTAATTTCTCAAGGAGCATTTCTCATAGGAATTTTATAAGAAGCAGCCATCACGAGAAACAAAATCTGGCCGTTTGCAACGACGTGGATGGAACTGGAGGGTATTATGCTAAGCGAAATAAGTCAGAGAAAGACAATTATCACATGATCTCTCTGATATGAAGAATTTGAGAGGCAAGGAGGGAGTTTGGGGGGGTGGGGAAGAGAAATGAAACAGGAAGGGATGGGGAGGGAGACAAACCATAAGAGACTCCTAGACTCATGAAACGAACTAAGGGTGGCTGGGAGGTGGGGGAGAGGGTAGGGATAGGGTGGTTGGGCTGTGGACATTGGGGAGGGTATGTGCTATGGTGAGTGCTGTGAAATATGTAAGCCTGATGATTCACAGACATGTACCCCGGGGCAAATAATACATTATATGTTAATAAAAATTAATTAAAAAAAAAAAAAAGAATTACATGTTCTGTTTGCAGTAATATATGTTGTTTTCTGGGAAAAGTACACACAGATAATAGCCCGATTGTAAGACTTACTTATGAACAATAAAAATTTGTCGCCAAATTACTGTTTACGCCCAGTTTGGAGAGTTTGGGAAGATTTTAGGCCAATGAAGGGCCATTTGAGCATAGGCCTCTCCGAATAATGCTAAACAGAACCACTAAAGGGAAACTTCACATTTCTATGAGAACAAAAATTCAGGTTTTCACTCGTATATTGACATTCAATTCACCCTCACCAGACAGAAATAGCAGCATTCTAAAGAAAAATTTGAACTATAGAACTCAAGTGGAATGGGAAAAAAAACAAAAACAAAAACAAACCACCTTTTTATTTTAAAGTCCCAAGGAACGACTGAAAGTGTTATAGACCTCAGAGAACTTTGCATTTTAATAATATGCAATAATATTTCTAATTAACATACACATTACTTATCAGCACAAAGTATTTAGACACACAAGGTATCTACACACAAAGTATTTTGTATGTGTTTAAAAACACATTCACGGTCTTAACTCTTATATGAACTCTATACAGTCTCTACAGCTTATTCACAAATATTTTATCTCATGAGATTGCCATCGGAATAAAGCATATATGACAGCATTTCCATTGTGTAAACAGTGGGGACAGAGCCTGAGAAGGAAAGAGTTCTTAGGATCACACAACAGGTTCAGAACTTGAATTGGATATTTTTGCCTCCAAATCCTGTACCTTTCCATTGTTATCTTATTTATATGCAATTAAATGAGACATTACATTAGAAATATTGTGAGATTTATGCTTTATATACATTTCAGCCATAGGATACAACTCCTATCTTCAAATGATATACCTGTGTTTCAGTCAATCAGTTAACAAGTATTTATTGAGCACCTACTACATGCCAAGCACTATTTTAGTGCCATAACAGTAAATATGAAGAATCCCTCCTCTTACCTGACATTCTAGGAAGAAAGGAACAAAAATTAAACAAAATATGATAATTTCAGGTACTAACACTTGCTAAGACAAAGCTGTATTAGCATAATATAGTAGAAAGTGGACTGGTATGAGAGGCCATTTCAGATGGGTAGTCAAGGAACGCCTCTTTGAAGAAATGGCATTTGAGTCACTGATCTCATTGAAGAGAGGGAAGTAGTCATGTTTTGATCTGAAGGAGAGATCAATCCAAGCAGAAAGATAGCAAGTGCAAAGATTCTGATTTGTCTGAATTCATGGGTAGAAAAAATCCAAAGGGACTGGTGCCAAGTAAGAAAGGAGAGAATGTTAACCAAAAACAAAAAACAAAATGAGGTTGAAGAGATGAACAGGAGCCAAGTCAGGTGGTGACTAAAACTGTGGCTTCATAAAGCAAAGATTTATTTCTTATACATATCACATTCCAGTAAGAGTTGCCTGAGGTAAGTGGTTCGCTCCGTGGAGATGGAAAAAGCCATCCTCCTTTCATCTTGTGGGAATACCATCGTCAACATAGAGCTTCCAACTTTGCCACACAACAGGAAGAGAAACCAGAGGATCCCACATGGGAAATTTGGTGGGCAGGGAGCCTGGGAGTGACAATCACCTCCAATGACATTCCATTGTCCAAAGGCAGCCTGCTTCCAAAAGGGAGGAGGGGAATGTAGTTAAGCTACATGCCCAAGAAGAGAAGAAACCCGGATGCTGGGGAGTGCTAGCATTCTTTGACACTGTATACACTGTGTACTTACTTTGTATACAGACTTTTAAAAATGAACATTCATGTGTATACAGACTTTTAAAAATGAACTTTGGAAGCTTTAAAGTAGAAGAGTAACAGGAAGCTATTGTAGAAATCAGGGCAAGAAATTAGGGTTGTTTGGACAAGTTATGGCAAGGTAAATAAAGAGAAGTGGTCAGGTTTAAAATACAGCTATTTTGGAAGAGGTGGGTAGAGCTTGTTGACAAATCGCATGCAAGAATAAGAGAAACAAAAGAGTCAAGAATAACTTCTTGGCTTTTTTTCCTCTTTTCTTCTTTTAATTGAGCAATTGGCATAACTGATGTATAAATTAGATTTGAGATTGAGATGGAGCAACTAGAGAGTCTATGTCTATCAGAAACATTAAGTTTGAAATACCTATTAGATCTCCAAAGATATCAAATAAGAATTTGGATACGTGAATGTGGAGCTTGGGAGAGTAACTCAGTTTGGAGATAGAAATTTGAGATCATCCGTGAAGAGACGGAATACAAAATTCAGAAATATCATTTTCTGATACTTGCAAGGAACTAACGGGATAATGTTTAAATACATATATATTGTTTTAAAGATTTTTACTTATTGATTTGATTGAGAGACAGTGAGAGAGCAAGTGAGTGAGTGGGGAGAGAGGCAAAGGAAGAGGGAGAGAGAATCTACAGCAGACTGTGCTGAGCACAGACCTGACAGAGCTCAATCTCACAACCCTGAGATCATGACCTGAGCTGAAATCATGAGTCAGATGCTTAACTGCCTCAGCCATCCAGGCGCCCCTACACACATATATCTTTTAGTGAATATTTATAACAGACACAAAAATTTAGAAACCAATTCTTTACTTTTAAGGAAAACCATGTTTTGGAAAGTAACAAATTAATAGAATCATACTATGAATTTACATTAGGATATGGATATAATTTCTTGCTTGCAAGTAATGCAATAAGATGTAATAGCTTTTCTATAAATTGTCTTTGAAAGGGATAGATGGCAGTATACAGGTATATGATGTATTTTCTGATTTTAGCTCTTAGAAAAACTAAAAATCATGGCTGAAAATTTAAAGTAACATATAGAAAATCAGATTTTTTGATATTGCCCACCAAAATCTAAAAATTTAAGGCACTAAAGGTACCTGGGTGGTGCAATTGGTTGAGCATCAGAATCTTGGTTTCAGCTCAGGTCATGATCTCAGGGTCCTGGTTTGGAGCCCCATAAAGGGTTCATAGCTCTCAGTCTCTGCTTGTGACTCTCTATCCCTCCCCCTCTGGCCCTCCTGCTTGTGTGCTCACTCTCACTCTCTCTCTCCCCTTCACTGTCTCAAACAAATAAATAAATCTTTTTAAAAAAGATTTTAAAAAATAAATAAAAATATTAGGCTCTGATAGAACTAGACCCAAGTACTGTCACAAGGATTATTTGATTTTCAAAGGGTTTATTCCAATTTGGAAACTTGATTATAAAATTGTGCCATCAAATAAAGTATTTCATATTTTAGGGGCACCTGAGTGGCTCAGTCTTTAAGTGCCTGCCTTTAGCTCATGTCATGATCCCAGGGTCCTGGGATTGAGCCCCACATAGGGCTTCCTGCTCAGCGGGAAGCCTGCTTCTCCCTCTCCTACTTCCCCTGCCTGTGTTCCCTCTCTCGCTGTGTCTCTCTCTGTCAAATAAATAAACAAAACCATTTAATAAACAAACAAACAAGTAAAAATTTCATATTTTATTTTTAGTTCACAATGGCCCACATAAACATTTTAAATGTTTTATTCAATGAATGAATAAAAGTTAAAAAGCCTCAGTGTCTTTTTCTTTAAAAAAAACCCCTACATTTAAATATTTTAAATGTGTCTTTCTAGCTTGAACTCAACATAGCATAAAAATGTTTACCATCATGTGGGCTATTCTTTGCAATCCTATTTTGGTTCTTTCCCAGTGTCCTAGGCTTATACTTTATTACCAGTTTTCACTTGGATTCTTTGAGGAATGGGATGATTTCTCTTCTGTTTCTTTACTAAGAATTGCTTAATCCTGAAAGTCTTACTGGAGGATAAGGCAAAGGCAAAACCAAGTGCACTCACTAAAATGGAGAAAAGAAAAAGAGGGCTTAGGTATATTTTATAGATTATAGATTGTTTTCTATAATGGACTAATGAGTTTATTTTACATGTGTTACCCACACAACCAAGCAGCCAGTCAAGTAGCTGGTTTTAATAATTTGTCTTAAAGAGACAATTTTTTTGGTCATTTTTAAAAAACGTTATTATGTTAGTCACCATACAGTACATCATTACTTTTTTATATAGTGTTCCATGATTCATTGTTTGCATATAACATCTGGTGTTCCATGCAATACGTGTCCTCCTTAATACCCAACACCAGGCTCACCCATCTCGCTACCCCTTCCCCACTAAAACCCTCAGTTTGTTTCCTGTAGTCCATATCTCATGGTTCGTCTTCCCCTCTGATTTTCTCCCCTTCATTTTCCCCTTACTTCTCTTAATGTCCTTCATGCTATTCCTTATGTTCCACATGTAAGTGAAACCATATGATTATTGTCTTTCTCTGTTTCACTCATTTCACTTAGCATAATCCCCTCCAGTTCCACCCATGTTGATGCAAATACCAGGTATTCTTTCTGATGGCTGATTAACCACTCGTCTGTTGAAGGGCATCTCAGCTTCTTCCACAGTTTGGCTATTGTGGACATTGTTGCTATGAACATTGGGGTGCATCTGGCCCTTTTTTCCACTACATCTGTGTCTTTGGGGTAAATACCCATTAGTGCAATTGCTGGGTCATCAAGTAGCTCTATTTTTAACTTTTTGAGGAAACTCCACACTGTTTTCCAAAGGGACTGCACCAACTTGCATTCCCACCAACAGTGTAAGAGGTTTCCCCTTTCTCCACATCCTCTCTAACATTCGTTGTTTCCTGCCTTGTCCATTTTTGCCATTCTAACTGGTGTAAGGTGGTATCTTAGTATAGTTTTGATTTGAATTTCTCTGATGGCTAATGATGTTGAACATTTTTTCATATGTCTGTTAGCCATTCAGATGTCTTCTCTGGAGAAGTGTCTGTTCATGTCTTCTGACCATTTTTTACCTTGATTGTTTTTTGGATGTTGAGTTTGAGAAGTTGGTCTTGGACACCAGCCCTTTATGTGTAGTGTTATTTGCAAATATCTTCTCCCATTCTGTGGGTTACCTCTTTGTTTTGTTGACTGTTTCCTTTGCTGTGCAGAAGCTTTTTATCTTGATGAAGTTCCAGAAGTTCATTTTCACTTTTATTTCCCTTATCTTTTGAAAGAAGTTGCTGAGGCCAATGCCAAAAAGGTTATTGCCTATGTTCTCCTCTAGGATTTTGATGGACTTCTGTCTCACACTGAGGTCTTTCATCCATTTAGAGTTTCCCTTTGTATGTGGTGTAAGAGAATGGTCAAGTTTCATTCTTCCGTATATAGCTGTCCAATTTTCCCAGTACTGTTTATTGAAGTGACTGCCTTTTTTCCTTTGGATATTTTTTCCTGCTTTGTCAAAGATTAGTTGACCATAGAGCTGAGGGTCCATATCTGGGCTCTCTATTCTGTTCCATTGATCTATGTGTCTGTTTTCATGCCAGTACCATACTATCTTGGTGACCACAGTTTTGTAATATAGCCTGAAATCAGGCAACGTGATGCCCCCAGCTTTGCTTTTCTTTTTCAACATTTCCTTGGCAATTTGGAGTCTTTTCTGGTTCCATAAAACTTTTAGGACTGTTTGTGCCAGACTTTGAAAAATGCCATTGTTATTTTGATCAGGATGGCACTGAAAGTATAGATTGCTCTGGGCAGCGTAGACATTTTAACAATGTTTATTCTTCCAATCCATGAGCATGGAATGTTTTTCCATCTTTTTGTGTCTTCTTCAATTTCCTTTATAATTGTTCTATAGTTTCTAGAGTATAGATTATTTATTCCAAGATATCTTAAGGTTTTTGGTGCTATTGTAAATAGAACCAATTCCCTAATTTCTCTTTCTATAGTTACATTGTTAGTGCATAGGAAAGCAACTGATTTCTATGCATTGATTTTGCATCCTGCCACATTACTGATTGCTGTATGAGTTCTAGTAATTTAGGGGTAGAGTCTTTTGGGTTTCCCACATATAGTACCATGAAGAGACAAATTTTTTAAATTAAGTAGCTGGTCAATACAATCACTATTTAGAAAAAGGAAAGAGCATCACCAAAACTTTAGATAAAAAAAGAAACTTGAAATGGAAAAATATAAAATTCTTCCTATGAAGTTAAATTGTGTTATTAATAATTTCTAATAACCTTCTTCTTGAGCATAAATACATTATCTTTAATTAAAATCCCAGTAAGCGGTCTTTATGGCACTACTGATCTCCTCTCCAGTGACTATTTTAAAGAATCAGTATCTGGAGTGGAAACAAGAGTACTGAATTACACAACTATCAAGATATCTCCAAACACCCCCGCATGATCATATAAACAAAGACTGTCTAGGACATCATAATCAAGAGAAATTTCTTTTTTTTTTATAATCAAGAGCAATTTCATCAATATTAAGCCTCTTATTCAAAAAACTTAAATGTCAATCCCACCTCCTCTTCAACCAAAGAAGAAAATAAATTCATTATTATGTTACATCTGCTTCCATTCCTCACAATTAAACCAAGTCCCTCATCTATGGGAAACAGTTTTAAGGACACAGTCCTCAGCATGATAATCACAACCCTCCTTGATATAATACCTTAAATCTCCCTTTACCCCCAACAGGTCCCCTAGGTGTACTTTGTATGAGTCCTAATGCATAACTCTTTGTTTCCCCAACCAATGGCTTTATCTGCCATCTTATTCCATCTCATACACATACCAAGGTCTATTTCTTAGGATACATCTTCCTTATAAATGTCAATGACCTTCTGATATGTTTTGCTTTGGGTAAGCACTCAGATACACACACACACACACACACACACACACACACACACACACACACACACACCATGCCATGCCCTTTGAATTTCCACTGCACTGCCACACCTCTGCAAAGAATTTATCACATTCTATTTTTTTAAGTTTAATTTTTTCAGTGTTCCAAGATTCATTGTCTCACATTCTAAATAGCAGTTATTCCATGCTCATTCTATCCATTCCGAGTAGGAAAAGGGCTTCTTGAAGTCTGGCACAAGGCCTTGCTCAGAGGGTGAAGGAGTAGAAGAGGATCCACCGGGATAGGGGTCAAAAGACTTGAATTTAGAGCCTACTTACTGGCAGCTTAACCTCTTTCTCTCTCTAAACTTCCTTTTATTCATCTGTAGAATGAATGTATCAGAAATTATTGTGCCATATGGTTATAAGACTGAGATTATCTTATACGTATGAGAAATCTTCTGCCATATAAAGCAGATACAAACATAAAGCATTATCATTTTTCATCATCATATTTCAGAATGAACCAATTTTATGGTCAATAAAAAATAAAAAAAAGAAAGCAAATTTATACTCATCTCTCTTACAACTGGAGACCAGGCAAGTCAGATAAAGACTTCAAAGATGCACAAGTTTGTTGGTGGTAATAAAGAAACGCTTCTACAACCCCTCGCCCATTCTCTCTTGTCAGAATGACATAAAGGGACACCGTACAGTTGGAAAGATGTAAGAAATTATTCTCCTGATATGGATGAGGGCTCAGATGAAAGGGCTGAAGCCCCTAGAAATTAGGAGGATGAGCCGTCTTGACCACTCTGCAGTGTACTTGCCATCCACAAGAAAGGTCCGTTCCACCCAAAAGAGTTAGACTATACAGAAGGGAACATGTAGTTTTATTCTAAAGGCAGAAATATGGGTCACAGAGAAGATGACACCTGAAAGTCCACTATCAAGAAAAGAAACTGAAGAAAATGTAAACTTAGGGGCGCCTGGGTGGCTCAGTCGTTAAGCATCTGCCTTCGGCTCAGGTCATGATCCCAGGGTCCTGGGATGGAGCCCCTCATCGGGCTCCCTGCTCAGCAGGAAGCCTGCTTTTCCTGCTACCATTCCCTCTGCTTGTGTTCCCTCTCTCGCTGTGTTTCTCCCTGTCAAATTAATAAAATCTTTAAAAAAAAAAAAGAAAAGAAAATGTAAACTTAGAAGATAGTTTATGGAGAGCGAATAGCCCTATACACCTTGGTATATAATTGACATTCATAATAATGATCCTGAATCGTCATTAAGTCTGCTCTGTATTCTTTACGTAATTAGGCAGAGATGTTTGTAATACTTTGCAGAAAGATTTCATACAAAACTAGACAAAAAAGAAGACATTTCAGTGCTTTCATCATCTGGAAAACTCACTCTTGTGAAAATAATCATTTGCGACAAGAACAGATAAATGAAATGTTGCATTAATTAAATAAGACATTTTGTGTAATTCAGTGTAAATGTACTAGGAAGTTAAATAAAGTGTTCAAAAAGTGCTGGAGTTTATCCATTCATCTGTTGATTCACAGACATGTACCCTGGGGCAAATAATACATTATATGTTAATAAAAAAAATAAATAAAATAAAATAAGGAAAAAAAAAAGTGCTGGAGTTGTTAGGGAAGATTTCAAGAAGTTGGTAGTTACTAGTTGGAAACAAGCAGGAGAGGAAACAGAATTCTAGAACAAAGGAACACTACTATTAAAGACGTGAAAGAATGAATACATGTGGCATGCTCATGAAACCATACAGAGACTGGTCTGGAGAAAATGAATTTAAGAGCTACCACTGTAACCAGAATGTAAAAAGAGACTTAAAAGCCACATTGAGAAATTTGGTTCTAACACAACACAAAATAGAGTCACTCACTGAGCTTCTGAGCTAGAAGCAGTCTGATAAAAACAGTACTTAAGCAATCCCGTTTTTGTTTGGGTTTTTTTTGTTTGTTTGTTTGCTTGCTTGATTGTCATCATTTGTTTTTTAGAAGAAATTTTTTAAAATTCCAAACAAGGAAACTTGTCTTAAGGTTCCTGGTGTCACCCAGCCATCAAGTTCCTAGGACATGCTGGAAAATGATCTTTACTTCCTTCCTTTAAGTGTGTACCCGGTACATGAAGTAATCCTGTGAAAAGAGTTTTACCATCTAAAGAGCATTGAAACTTACATGAAAAAAAAAAGTTAAAAAAAAAAGAAAAAACAAAAGTTACTTATTAAGAAAACAAAAAGAGTTTGAGTTATTACTAGCATAAGTAAAATCATTGTTTTTCATGGTAATCAAGGAAAAAACTTGAATTTTCATAAAATTATTTTTTGATCATAGTTTTTTCTTTATCACAACACTACTCTGAGTCTAAATTTTAGGGCCTTTTGAATATTATGCTATAGTACTGAAATACCAACTGCTAGAATAAAAAAGAACATATCAGATTAAACTTTGATGAGCCTCCCAGAAATGATCCTGACATAAAATCATTTTCTAAAGAAAGAAAAATATCCTGCTCTGAGATAGATCGACAAAGGAAGTCTTTCTACTAATTTTTTTTTCCTGGAACTCAAGAAAAAAAATTTAATAATTAGTACTGATGTTGTACCATATAGAGAAAACACAAACATACTGACAAGCCCCTTTATGTGTGGCCAACAAAGTAGCTGGTGAGACTATGACCCACTTAAACAACAGCCCACACCAACATCCCTGTTTAATGATGTGCAGTATGTGATATACATCTATTTCACAAAGATATTGTAAATTCTTAGGAAAAAAGGAGTGTATTTCATTCATTCATTCATTCATTCATTTATTTATTTAGACTGCATGTGAGTGGGTTGGAGGAGAAGGGGCAGAGAGAGAGAGAGAAAGAGAGAATCTCAAGCAGGCTCCATGCCCAGCACATGAAGCCCAACATGGGGCTCCATCTCATGACCCCAAGATCATGACCTGCAAAAAAAAAAAAAAAAAGATCATGACCTGAGCCGAAATCAGGAGTCGAATGCTTAACCGATTGAGCCACCCAGGTGTCCCAGGAAGAAATTATTTTTAATTCCAAAAGCCTAAGACTGCATATGATAAATTATTTTCCTAATGAAGCTGGTTTTATACTTGTTGAGTTTTATTTAACAGTTTCAGAAGAGAGAGTAAAGACAATCCTCTTAACATAATTATTTCCTTTTGTTTTTTCCCCCACATGAACAGATCAAATGCCAGAAGATCCCAATCTAAGCCTAACTGCCAGAGAAAAAGCGACAGAAGTAAGAAAGCAGGAACGGTTGACTGTTTTCTCCCAGCACTGTAGGTAACAGCCGTGACATACAAAGGTTCTGACCTCTGAACATCTCACACCCGCTGCTCCTCAGACTGTGCCCAGTTGCTAGATTGGACTTTTTGTAATAGTGGATAGGGAAAAATAGGAGTTGCTGGTAAGAGGAGGTACTCAAGTATCTAAATACTCATTAAAATCCTCATTTGTAAACTGTAACTCCCTCAACAGAAATCGCTGACCATCTGTTGGGCTTAATGAACTGCCAATAAAAACTATTTTGATCTTAATTGGACCTCATTGTGAATGTTTCTTAGGAAGAAACAAATTACAAGTTTCTCTAAATGCCAATTTTCCCCATTGTTGCCTTTTCAGTGACTTTTCATTAAACCTCAGCAACTGATTCATCAAATCAGTAATATTTAATAGGCTTCTTAATTTCTCTAATTCACTAACTTCTCCTTTCTCCCATATTTTTGATTACTGGTAAATTCAGGAATTATCTGAAACCTGCTGGACAGACTCAGTAAAACTCCTTGAAGTTCTTCCCTAACCCCACTGAAAAGAAAAATAAACATGTGTCTCTTTCTTCACAATAACGAAAATGTAAAAGAGGAAAGATATTTCATCTTTTTTTTTAAGGGTGGGTTCTTGGAAAATAAACCAGAATAGAATTTGCCTACTTATGCTAATAATGTTATTATGACAATTTCTCCCGGTTTGAGAAAAACCAAAAGGCCTATCTGTCCACTCCACTTAATTTTTCAAATATTCATGAAGTGCCTCTACAGAAAATATATTCTGCTAAACACTGTGTGGGAGGTTTTGAAAATAGTAATATACCTTTCTGTCCTAACTGTAGAAATAAGACATATTAACCACAACAAAAAAATTTATTTCAAGACTGACTGTGTCAAGGGGAGCCATCAGAAAAGTCCCATGAATGGTTCAGAAGGTAAAAGGAATCACCTCCATTTGATGAGAACCAAAAATAACACATCCTGTCAGTGTAGTTCTGTGATAAAAGCAAGTGACTCCAGATCAGTTTCTTTAATCATAGAACACTCACAATAAAAAAATAATAACAGGGTTTCTGGGTGGTTCGTTTTGGTTAAGCATCCAACTGGTAATTTTGGCTCAGGTCACGATCTCATGGGGTCTTGTAGTTGAGTCCCATGACTGGGCTCCATGCTCAGGAGGGGAATCTGTTTGTGATTCCCTCCCTATACCCCTCCCCCCACTTGCACTCATGCTCTCGCTCTCAAATACATCATAATAAAGGGAATACTAATTATTAATGATCAATTTGCTAGTTGAGAGCAAGGTCTAGAGAATTTGGATTCAGGGGCAGGCAAGTTTTATTAAGGCTCTAACGTGAAGAGGAAAGGTTTGGTTGATTACAAGAGTTATAGCGGCATTATAGCGGCATTGAAGGAGGTCATTTGAAATGATATCAAAGTGTTGAGTTTTCAGTTCAGATTCACAAGGATCAGAGATGTTATCAGAATTAAACCATGCAAATACTTTCAAGAAGACAAGAAATCATGAGAAAAGAGGATGGAGAAATCTGGAAGAGCCAGCACCACCCCCAGGTCCTTTTGCGGCTGCATTAGTAACTGCTTTGCTCTAGATTTAATATGTGAGCTATAAATGTTGCATTCAGAAGCATTGCTTACACTGAAAAATAAAAAGGTATTTCGGTCATGAAACGTCTCCAATTTTCTATACAAACAGTTACATAGCTTATGTGATATTTTCCAGGTAGCCATGCCACATAAATTGGTGCATTTCTAGGTTTTATATAAGCAATCTTAGACCATATACATGTACTAAAGTACTCATGTATAAGAATTCTCCTGCTAGTAAATAACATTACTGTGTTCGTCAGAAGTTCTTTTTTTGGAAGTGCTATCTTTATAATGTTCACAAAGGCTTTTCATTTATCTTTCCAGAGGCATCTCACACCAAAGGGAGAAAATGACTTGCAGGTCTAAGATTAACATTTTCCTTTCCGGTCCACACTCTGACATCAGTCAAATCGCCCTTAACACTTATTTTTCAGTTATCTTTTTTATTATGTGTCTTAAAATATTCTATTCAGAAGAATAAGCCAACTAAGATCCTGAAAACTACCATAATTTCAGCTCATCCGATGAAGAATAGGAATTTCCTCCTCAAGAATGTGATTGTAGCCATATTTCTTCACAGGTCTTTTAATTCTCTTACAATTCTGATTACTCATTTTCTTCCATCACCTATGGTTATCTGAATCATTTATATGTTTTAATGAAGGTATTTAATTGTGTGTGATTATTTCTAAAATCAGCCTAGATTCATTCATATCTCTGATCAACTTGTTTCCATGCATATCTTCTGTGGGCTTCACATAATCCTCCCAAAATATTTTCTAATCATAGTATAATTCTATCAATTAACTAGTCATTTGTTATACTACACAGCTTTGGCAGAGAGATAAAAGTCACACTTAATGCACCATGAAATAAGTTAAAATTATAGTGTATTTCTCCATTTCTTTACAACAACATTTTCCCATGTACTACACATTCCCAGTGATGAGGATGGTGACTTAGAAGGTATTATTTGGGACATTATAGATTCCATTTGGTTTTTGATATAACCATATCCTAGATACCAGCATCCAGGTATCTATAGACACAAATTACCATGTATCATTCCCTAACATCACTTCCCATCTCTGATAGGTAAACATAGTGTTTTCATCATCTGTCCTACCCAAACCAATTATAAAGGGAAGACAAATTCATTTTGTATCCATGATACCTGGGCTATTAGAAAACAATGATAAAAGCCTCCCTGTCTAGTGACAACCTGCCGTAATTTAGAATTATCATTTTTTCCCAACCCAGCTCTTCAACATCGGGGGGCCATTGGCCTTTAAAAACATCAGATTCAGTAGTGACTAGAACATCTGATAGTCCTTCGTTGGTGGGAGCACAAAGCCTCTCCTAGTACTGTCAATGATTATGTTGCTGTGATTGAATAATTATTCAATTAGTTTCTTTACTCAGAACTTTAGAATCCTCTCTACAGTGATTTCTGGGAGAGAGCTCCCTCTAGTGTCACTGTTCGGGTTAACAAGTCTTTTTCATCATCAAGATGATGATCGTCCAAGAACATAATTTCAAACTGAATCAATATCCAAAACCATCTCCTAAAACCTCTACAGAACATCTGGAATGGCAAAGCCATTGCTTATTAAGCTTCCACATATGCTGCAGCCATTTAACATGTCTGAGATTTGCTCAGTTTGGAAATAGAGTCTACAGTGAAAAATATCGTATGGCCCATGAGACTGTTGATTGCATATATTCTACCCTCAAATACAGCTTCATCCGAGTCCACTGCAATGGTTCCCATACACATCCTCTGTGTACTTCCAGAAGAGGCTTGCTGTAACATTGGATCACTGGGTTCCATCCCAGCTTTCTTTAAATGCATTTTACGCATATTTACATTTGATATCCTCAAAGGGAAATATCAAGCTCTAATATACTTGGCAGAAGGCAGCAGTCTGTTTTCCATCATACCCAGGCAGCTGCTGGAGCAATGCATCCCCATAACTTATGCCCAAACAGAATGCTGAAGCATTTCTACCCGGTCAGATTCATTGGTAGTATTTTTCTCAGGTCATCTGAGAAATAACCAGAATGGTAAACACAATCTGTAAACAATGAACTAAAGGAGAACCTTAAGTTACCTGGAAGTACGTTGATTCACGAGAGGATGCTCCATCACTTCTTTTCTCAAATTAGGAAGGTGGAATCCAAAACAAAACAAACAAATAAAATTAATAAAAAAAAAAAAAAGGAAGGTGGAATCCAATTTCTTTTCTTTCGAAAAAACTGATCACTAAGGGTATCTCTACCGAGAGGGATCACTAAGGGTATTACTCCCTTGCTTTCAGTGAATTCCTCCCTAGAATTGTGCCCCCATCTCATTTGCTATAACAATCTTCTGTTTCCACTTATTACCTGTTTGTGACCCCATCCTGTTCCCCATGGTTGGATTTTCCAGCTCAGATGCATTGTGTAACCACAGCACTGGCAATCACAGAATCATTCTTATTGCTTCTCCTTGGCTCACTTCCTGGAATAATTTGTCAATCTATAAAATCTCCTCCATTCGACAGTATCTAGATTTAGTGATATGCCCCTCAATTATTAATTTTAAGAATCTATGACAATAACTTGAGACTCTATTACAGGCCTATCACCAACACTCTCCTTTTCATAGCTTAAGGGAAATAGCATGGGAAGAAGGAATGAGTCCAATGAGACTATGCCAATTAAGAGAGGCAGAAGTGTGAGTGCCAAATTTCAAACTATTTTGACTTTGCCCAGGATCAAACTATTAAAATAATGACTCAGTTTTCATTTCAATTTTATTGAAAGTTTATGAAGTTTCTTTTCTCAAATAAATTTTATTGATAATGAAATAAATGTGTAGGTAGGTTTGAGATAAAACAGTAAACTCTAATATTTCTCTTGGCATTCTATAGCAGACATATGTATCCTATGAGATTTTTGGACGAACTTCCTTCTATGAAGAGGTTCCATAGTAGATGATGAGAAAAGGGAATAAAATTGTGATTGTGGGAGTCGAGACCCTGCAGTCCTCACCTTTGCACTGAAGTGCTGGGAAGCTCTAGGTAAGTCACTCGCTGTCTTCGTGTTTGCTTTCCATCTAGGAATAATGTTGGACTAGGCTTTTTTCTCATTATTTGCTATATTTTAGAAAGATAGTTACCCTTGATGGTTTTCTGTTACCTACAGAATCAAGCCCCAACTCCTTAGTAAAGCACAGAAAATACTTCACAATCTGCTTCCAAATAATGCTCTCTTTTGACTCCGGCAAAATTTTTTCAAAAGGGGCCAGAGAGTAAATATTTTTACCTTTGCAGGCCATATGGTCTCTGTCACAACTATGTAAGTCTGACATTTTAGTGAAAAAACAGCCATACACAATATGTAAACAAATGAGTATGGTCACGTTCTGAGAAAATTTTACATATGGATACTGAAATGTAAATTTCATCTAATTTTCACATGTCACAGAATATTATTCTTCTTTTGATTTTTCCAGCCATTTTGTACAGCTAATGGTCCAAGACAAAAATGGACAGTGTGCTGGATTTGGCCGGTGAGCCAGTCTGCCAGCCCCTCCTGTACACTGCTTGGACCACACTGAATATCTCACCACTCTCCAAATAAAGTATTTTTAGGGTGCATTGCTGTTGCATATAATGACCTCTTTGCTCAGAACATCTTTACTTCCATGCCCTCGTTTTCTCCTGGTGAATCCCTACAGGACCATGAGAGTTTGCTCACATACTGTATTCCTCCCCAAATCTTCTCCTACAATCTTCCCATCTTGATAAGCAGCTGCTTCAACCATTCAAGGACTTAACCCAGATAATCCACGCTTGATTCCTTCTCTCACATCTCACATCCAAGCCATGAGCAAATCTTTCTAGTACTTTCTTGAAAAATATGTCCCAAATCCTACATTTCTCTCCATGATGGTCTGCAACACCATTTTCTCTCATCTGACCTATCTGAACCCCTCTCCTATAGAGGGGAGAAGAAAACACAAGCCACAGTGTTTTCCAACACAGAAGTTGGGGTGATTCTATAAAAAAATATAAGTAAGATTATTTACTCTTCTGCCCAAAACTATCTAGGGTTTTGGAAATAGAGTCTACAGTGAAAAATATCGTATGGCCCGTGAGACTGTTGATTGTATATATTCTACCCTCAAATACAGCTTCATCCGAGTCCACTGCAATGGTTCTTAATAGCCTCCTATTTTACTCAAAACAAAAGGAAAAATTCTCATGGAGTCTAAAATCCCTACATGGCATAAAAAGCCCCACTTATTATCTCTCTGATCTCATCTCTTGCTACTGTTTGTTCCTCCCACTCATCCACACCTGCCACGAGGTTGCCTGGTTATTCCTGAGAAATGCTGCACAAGTTCCTGCCTCAGGACATTTTTACTTGCCGTTCCTTGTGCCTAAAATGCCTTCCTACAGCTATTTGCAAAGATCACTCACTTCTTTCAGGTCTTTGCTAAAATGGCAACTTCTCGGGGGCCATTTCTAAACTCTCTATTTAAAATTTCACACTCCTGAGGCGGCTGGGTGGCTTGGTCAGTTAAGCATCTGCCTACGGTTCAGGTGATGATCCCGGGGTGCTTAGATTGAGCTTCTCCCTCTCTCTCTCCCACTTGCCCTTGCTCACACTCATGCTCTCTCTCTAGTAAATAAAGTCTTTTTAAAAAAATAAATAAATAATAAAATAAAATTTCACACTCCCCAGAACTTTTGTGTCCTCCTTCCTTGTTCATTTGCTCCACCATCCTTACACTGTTTGACATAGAATATGTTTTACTTTGTGGTTTATCACCTGTCTCTCTCCATCAGAATATAAACTTCAAGAGGTCAGGAAATTATACCCATTTGTTCACCACAGAACCTCCAATGTTTCAAATGGTACGCAGAACTTGGTAAATGTGTTACTTTGTGCCAGATTCTACTACTGAATCCTCAATGCCAATTTAACCTTTCCTTGCTTTACTGTCCCTTCAAAATGTATCATTATAAGACATCCATTAAAATCAGAGGAAAACATAACTATATATGGCACGACCATATCAACAACAAATAACGAACTCTGCTCTAGTACAAAATTTGCCATGAATACCACCACAGCTTTGGGACTTCTAAGGAGGTTTTTGAATATCAGAGGCATAAACAAATAGTTACTTTTAAGTATTTAAATCAAAATAGAAATATACAATGCATTTTAAAGACTTTAAGGGGGTGAGAGTATTTATTTAGGTTAGAGTTTCTTTCTTTGGCATACTCTCTTTGCTATAATCTAAAAATCTCAGCTGACATTTTTACTATATTAAAAAGTCTTACAAAACAGTTACCCATATATAAAATTCCTTAATCAAACTACCCACTCATTTACTACCTCTTGAGTATGCTTTTGAAAAGCTCAATTAGCAGGATGCCTGAATGGCCCAGTTGGTGTCTGCCTTCAGCCCAGGTCATCATCCCAGGGTCCTGGGGACTCTGCAGGAAGCCTGCTTCTCCTTCTCCCTTTGCTTGCTGCTCCCACTACTTGTGCTCTCTCTCTATATAACAGATAAATAAATAAAATCTTGGGGAAAAAAAAGCTCAATTAGCGGTGGGTGGGGCAGGCAATGTGGCGGACAAGTAGGAGATCCTGTTGCAACCTGTCCCCTAAAGTGAGCTGGATATCTACCAGAACACGCCGAATACCCATGAAATCAGCCCGAGGAGCAAGATTTTTCATTTCTGGATCTCTACGGGAGCAGAAGACAGCAGTGGAGAAGTAAAGCAAAGTGGGAACACTGGAACCGACATCAGAGGATAAACAAAAGGGGGAGGGAGATGCCAGAAGCGATCCAAAGACAGTAATACCCCAAAGGAAAGTGCCCAGTGGTCAGGGACCAGCATTGACTTAGAGTCCAGTTAAAAACACTTAAAAAGGGGCGCCTGGGTGGCTCAGTCGTTAGGCGGCTGCCTTCGGCCCAGGTCAGATCCCAGGGGCCTGGGATCGAGCCCCGCATCCGGCTCTCTGCTCAGCAGGAAGCCTGCTTCTCCCGCTACCATTCCCTCTGCTTGTGTTCCCTCTCTCGCTGTTTCTCTCTGTCAAATAAATAAAATCTAAAACAAAAAACAAAAAAAAAAAAAACAAAA
>CM053614.1:62526036-62570476 GCA_028646535.1 Procyon lotor | reverse complement strand
CCACTTTGGAAAACAGTGTGGAGATTCCTGAAGAAATTAAAAATAGAGCTACCCTATGACCCTACAATTGCACTAGTGGGTATTTACCCCAAAGAAGCAGATGCAGTACAAAGAAGGGCCACATATACCCCAATGTTCATAGTAGCAATGGCCACAATAGCCAAACTATGGAAAGAATCAAGATGCCCTTCAACAGATGAATGGATATGGTACATATTTACAATATATAATGGAATATTATGCCTCCATCAGAAAGGATGAATACCCAACTTTTGTATCAACATGGACGGGACTGGAAAAGATTATGCAGAGTGAAATAAGTCAAGTGGAGAGTCAATTATCTTATGATCTCACTTATGTATGGAGCATAAGGAAAAACATGGAGGGAAATCGGAGGGGGTGAAGAACCGTGAGAGACTGTGGACTCTGAGCAACAAACTGAGGGTTTTGGAAGGGTGGGGATGGAAGCTTGGACGAGCCTGGCGGCAGGTGTTGAGGAGGGCATGTATTGCATGGAACACTAGGTGTGGTGCATGAACAATTAATCTTGGAACACTGAAAAAATAAAATAAACGTATTTGGGAAAAATAAAGCTCAATCAGCAAGAAAGCCATTTTTTCTACTGTCAGCACATACAGAGCCATTGACCCCGAATAATGAGCTATGTGCAAACTGAACTAAGCCTTCAGTACATAAACAAATTAGTGCTCTTATGTAGCAAACTTGTTGCTATGTACTGTAAAATTCGTTTGGTTGAGTCCTTTGGATCCATTAGATCTATGCTTCTTCTTATGGAGAGACCTTCATTATGGAATAGCACTTCAACTAATTAAGCTTAACTTCTCTCCAACTTTGCCCCATCCAATCCACTTGACCCAAACTAAATAATAAAGATAACATAGCATTGAAACAAAGCAATTCAGAAGCATAAATTCACCAAATGTCAGATACTAAATTTACACCCAATCAAATACCTTATATATAAGTAAAAGAAACCAAATGTTTAGTAAAGATCAGAAGATATAAAATTGATAAGAAATCTTAACTCAGAAGTAAGATTTAACTTAAACATATACCCAGAATTGTTGCTGGTATTGAGCAATTTGAATTGCTTTACACAACCAATACAAACCATCTTTTTTAGAGTAGGCCAAGGCCAGAATTGACAAACTGAAAAGCTACCAAAGACTTCAAGGTGTCTCACCATTACCGTTTTTTTGTGCAAATTTCCATTATATAACAGCAAATCCTCAGTACCCACCACCCAAATTAAAAGTTAAGAACCCTATCCATCACTGCTAGGGTGAGATAAGTTAATATATTTAATGGGCTTGGAACAGTATCTGAACATATTGAACATTTAATAAATGTTGGTTATTGCTGTTTCGGACAATGAGAACAATAGCATCACGAAGTGGAAAATACACACACACCCCTCGTGGACTGATATTCCAGGGTGGGTTCTCAAAGCTACAGGACAAATCCATATCTTTTCAGAATATCAATTTTACCTGGAAGGAAATAAAGCAAGTAATTAAACACATTTTGAGTAAAATGTAAACATGGATACACTGTACAGTTGAATACAACATTCAAATGAATATTTTAAGTACTACGCTACATTTTAGATGACTTTTCCCATTCCTGGAGAGCTTTGAGCTACAGTCACAGACTCAGTTCAAGCTCTTCCTCCGAGGATATTTTGGTGGAAAAAATCTTTGACAAGCACTGCTTTACAACAACTGCTTTGTTCCTGTAGATAAACAAACAGCACGTGTCTACTCTCAATTTCCATGTAAATGAAGAATGAACTCAACACCTTGCTCTAACTTTTTATTTTCCCCCTCTAACTTTTCATGGACCAACATTTTTTCTTGCTGCCCTCCCCGACAAGAAGTCTTTAGACTCTGGACAAGTGGAAGCAAACGTGAGCTACTCCTCCTATCCTCCTTTCATTTTCAGTATTGCGAAACCAAGACTAATACCTACCTGTGAATTCCTAAAATGAGGCTGTTTTTTAACATTTGATTAATAAGTTATAATTAGGAAATACTAAGTACCATGTATTTGCATCTTAATGAAACTATTGGAAAGGAGGAAATCAAAATAATGATTTCTTGTGTTCTTAAGAAGTTCTATAGAATTTAGTGTTTATGTCTTGATTACAAAACCTCTTCACAATTCACAAAATGTTCCTCAGCTCTGCCTCCCATTTAAATCTGATTAATCCAGATGACCTTGTTCCAACAGTGGGTGGTTTACTGTGATTTATTTTTGGAAATTGCTAAATTTTTGGAAAAGAAAAATTTAACTTTAAAATATCTGTGTTGTAGGAAAATAGAGGGTAACTTTTATGAGACCAAATACTTGAGAATGATACTTAACAATCACATTTATGGCTTTCTATACTGAGTTGGAAAATTACTGAATATCCACATCTCATAGAAAGACTTTAAAAATAAGTGCATCTAAGTAATAACAAAACTTGAAAATGTATACTAAAGAAACCATAATTTTTCAAATTAACTTATAAACACTTCCTGTGTATACCTAATTATTTATATTTGTAATTTTTCTCTCTATATATGTGTGTATGTGTACATATATATACATATATATGTATATATGCATAAAGTTGTAAAAATTTACCAAAAAAATATAGTTTAATGTAATATATTTCTACCAGAAGAAACTAATTTTAAATAAGCTGAAGCAAGAGAGGAAATGTCCTGTATTTCTATTCTTTTTATAATATAATAAAATAAAATTAATGGCATTGGGAAAACAATATTGGTAAGAAAAATAATAATCTGACGTCCTCCCTTTTGGAATTGCTAAAGCATTTTATAACTGAGTCCCACATCATCCCTGTGAAATAGTCATTTCAAACATTACATCATCACTATTGAAATAGAAATTCCAAAAAATTGCTTCCTTTGGCTAACACCACTCTAACTGTGAAAAGCAGATGATCCCCAAAATTAATTTAGCATTAAATGATATCCTTAAACATTTTCAAAAACACAGCAAAAGAACAACAACAAAAAGGTTGTGACTAGTCTTCCAGGTCCTTCCCCACTCATTTGTGACTTTACAGATTCCAGGAGTTGGAAGTTAAGTCCAGTACAGAAATAAGGCCTACATTTTTCTGTAAAAGTATCAGAGAAGGTCAATCTACTCTTCATAATATAGAATGAAACCTCTCCCAACTCATAATCCCAAAAAAATGCCAATGCATGAGTCTTCCTGAATCCTCTCCACCACATGGATTAGTTCAATACAGAATCCACTGGCAGCCATCCTTGGGGGATGCTGATGTAGGAGCATGATTGCAGAAAGACTCCTTGCACACACCTGTGGCCAGTTACCTGTGCTTCTCACTTCTCCCTGCCATTAATACCTGCCAACTTCAGACTCTTAGAACTCAAGACAGCTGGATGAAAAGTAAATCTCTTAGCATTGTAAGAAGTTTGATTTTTCCATAAATCACACCTTTTCTGTCTTCAGATGTGATAACATTGGATTGGGCAGTTCCAGGATTGAATGTCAAATCTACTTTAAATGTGCTGTTTATTTCATGCAGACCAAGCTACTATGAAGGGAGACAGGAATTCCCTTTCTTTAAATTTATGAAAACACTACTGGGGTTTTGGGGGTTTTTGTACCTGTTCTGGGTATTTCCAATGCTTGTCAATAATTCCAGTTTAGGCCGCAGACACTTTTGTGCTATTTCACTTAACATGTTTGTTGGTACAGAAATGTGATAAAGTATGATTTTATTTTCACTTAAGTTTTTCTTTTACATCCTTCTCTCCCACCACTAAACCACCCCCCAAAAAAGGCATCACGACTCTTTCCCAGAGAACTACTGACATTGTACAGATTCAGAAGATAATTTCCCTTTCCAATTTTCCACCTTCATCCTTGAGTCAAATGGGTCTTTTTCCCAGCTTTATTGAGATATAATTGACATACAATGTATACTTTTAAGGTGTAAAATTTGTTGATTTATTACACTTCAATGTTACAAAATGAGGGGCACCTGGGTGGCACCTCTGCCTTCGGCTCAGGTCATGATCTCAGGGTCCTAGGATCGAGCCTCACATTGGGCTCTCTGCTCAGCGGGGAGCCTGCTTTCCCCTCTCTCTCCATCTCTCCTGCCTGCCTCTCTGCCGACTTGTGATCTCTCTTCTCTCTGTCAAATAAATTTAAAAAAATCTTTAAAAAAAAATTACAAAATGATTACTATCATAGTTTTGGCTAACACCTTCATCATGTCACATAATTATTTTTTGTGTATTTAATATTTTAATTTAATATTTAATTGTTAATATTATCAATTATTAATAAAATTAATATTTAATTTAATGTAATTTAATATTTAAGATCTACTTTCTTAGCAACTTTCAAGTATATAATTCAGTATTATTAACTATAATCACCATCTATGCATTAGAGCCACAGAATTTGTTCATCTTATAACTGGAAGTTTGTACAATTTGGCCAACATCTACCCATTCCCCCCATTCCCTAATCCCTAGTAACTACCACTCTACGGTTGCTAGAAGTGTTTTAGATTCCACACATAAGTGATATTATACAGTACTTGTCTTTCTCTGACTTTTTTCACTTAGCATGATGCTCTCAAGTTTAATCCATGTTGTTGCAAATGGCAGGATTTTCTTTTTTCTCATGGCCAAATAATATTCATATATATATATCTCACATTTTCTTTGTCACATTATCTGATTATGAACACAGCTTATTTACATATTTTAGCTACTGTGAATAATGTTGCAATGAATATGGTGGTGCAGATAGCTCTTCCTGTTTTTATTTCCAAAGTGGAATTGCTGTATCAGTTGGTAGATCTGTTTTTAATTTTTCGAGGGCCTTCGTACTGTTTTCCAAAGCAGGTGCACCAATTTATACTCCCAGTAACAGTGCATAGGTGTTCCTCTTTCTCCACAGCCTCACCAATACTTGTTATCTCTTGTCTTTTTGATGATAGAGATTCTAACAGAAGCAAAGTGATATCTCACTGAGATTTTAATTAGCGTTTTCCTGATGATTAGTAATGTCAAGCACCTTTTTCTGTATCTATTGGTTATTTAAATGTCTTCTTTTCAGAGAGGTCTATTCAGTTTCTCTGTCCACTTTTTAATTGTTTGGGGGTTTTTGTTATTGAGTTATATGAGCTCTTTATACATTTTTGTTACTAACCTCTTATCAGATACATACTTTGCAAATATTTTATCTCATTTTTTAAACTGTGCAGCTTTTCAGTTCGATGTAAACCCACTTATAAATTTTTGCTTTTGTCTCCTGTGCTTTTGAGGTCATATCCAAAAAATCTTTGCTAAGATAAATATCAAGTTGCTTTTTTCCTATATTTTGATCTAGGAGTTTTATAGTTCAGGTCTTAGGTTTAAGTGGTTAGTTAATTTTGAGTTAATTTTTGTGAGCGGTGTAAGATAGGGATCTTTCATTCTTCTGCATGTGGTTATCCAGTTTTCCAACACCATTTATAGAAAAGACTATCCTTTCCCTTTTGCATATTCTTAGATCTTTGTCAAATAGCTGACCATGTATGCAAGAGGTATTTCTGGGCTCTCAATTCTCTTCTATGTGTCTATGTGTCTATTTTTACATCAACACCATATAGTTTTGTTTATAATTGCTTTCTTCATAGCATACTTTGAAATCAGGAAGTATGCTGCCTCCACCTTTGTTATTATCCCTCAGGGTTGCCCCAGCTCTTCGGGGTCTTTTGTAGTTCCAATACAAATTTTAGGACTTTTGTTTTCTGTTTCTGTGAAAAATGCCATTGAGATTTTGATAGGGATTGCATTAAATCTATAGATATTTTTTGGTAACATGAGCATTTTAACAACACTCATTCTTCAAATCCATGAACACAAGATATTTTTCCATTTGTTTGCACCTTCTTCAAATTTTTTCATCACTGTCTTGCAGTTTTCATTGTGTAGATCTTTTACCTTCTCGGTTAAACTTATCCCTCAGTATTTTGCAGCTTTCGATGCTATTGTGAGCTGCACTGTTTTCTTTATAGCTGTTTTAGTTGTTTCATTGTTAGCATACAGAAATGCAGCTGATTTTCTGTATATTCATTTTGTAGCTTTGAACTTCCCTGAATTCATTGATTAGTCCTAACAATGTGTATGTATGTGTGTGTGTGCATGTGTGTGTGTGAAGTCTTTAGGATTTTCTACATGTAAAATCATGTCATCTGCAAACAAGGCTAATTTTATTTCTTCCTTTCCTATTTGGATGCCTTTTACTTCTTTTTCTTGATTGATTACGTTGCTGTAATACATTGAAATAAACACTTAAGACATTCCTGTCCAAAGCATTCTAGGAAAAATTGCTAAAGGTAAGAACATTTTTTCTCCACAGCCACAATGTGAGTATATTTAACAAAACATTAATATATTCTTATTAATATATTATTAAATTATTAATAATACGATTACTGAGTTCATTTTCAAAATTCCTCAATTGTCCTAAAAATGGCCTTTATGAATCCTTTGTTCAAATAAGGATCATAGCAGGATATACATGTGGCATTTGGTTCATGTGGCATTTGGTTGTTGTAGCTTTTGTCTTTTTTAATATAGGGTAGGACTCATTCTAACACTCCTGCCACACACACACACACACACACACACACACACACACACACACACACTTTTTTCCTTGTCCATTGACTTGTTGAAAAGACCAGGACAGTTATGTAAGTTGTCCTACAATAGGAACAATGCCACTGATTTTTATTATTTTTTCATAGTCTGGTTTAGAATTTTTCCTCTTCATGCCCCGTGTGTCCTTAAAAAATACAAGTTAGATGCAATGGCTTTTTTTAGCATGGGTTTAATTTTGTGGGCAGAAATCTTTGATAGGTGATGCTGGTTCTACTTATATCCCATTCGGAGATATAAAACATTTGGTTGTCCACTGTTAGTGTTGCTGTTGTTGATCACTGAGCTTGAGCACTCAGAGCCTGATTGCTCCATTGTCAAGTCAGATTTTTACTGCTTGCAATCATAAAATAATCCATAGGGTAGTACTTTGTCACCATACAAATACTGAGCTCCTCAGCCCCTCTCCCTAGTGGGTTAGCATACACTGATAAGCTTTGCCTGAATAAATTGTTTCAATATGAATTGCAAAAATTATTTTTTAATTGTATTACTTAATCCATATTGACTAGTTTCCATTCAAAAAAAGAATCTCTTTTTAACAGAGACAATTTGGCTATCCTAAAATTCATTTCCAATTAGAGTGGAAGAATAAATTCTTAATCCTTTCTTCTCAATTAATAATGTACATGTTAAGGAATTAGTGTAATAGTCATCTCCCTGATCACAAATAAGTCTTTTATTTTATTTTCTCTTTTTGGAAATCATTATGAAGTATATCCGTATGTTTCAATCTACTATAGCCATTTTTCTTTCAATGGTAAGATCATTCCAGCTTTGGTCAAGAAGCCCTTGGTTCTTCTGCTATTTTTGACGATACTCAATCAGGTCCTGAAAGCCTCCTTGGTTTCAGGCAAAACAAGCCCTCTTTGGCTCAACCTTTACATTACCTGTTTCACATCTGGAAATTGCTATAGTCCCTAAGGAACCTTTTTATTTGCTGGGAACTGTATTTAGAGACTAAAATCATAGTACTACACAAGCTCATTACTAAAGGCAACATTTTCTCCCTCTCATGAAAAGAGGTAGGAAATAAGATTTGTTATTAGAAAAAAATGAGTACATATGGTTATTTCCAATACACATTGAACATTACAGGATTTTCATTTAGATTATTTCTTTTATACTTATTTCTTTTAGCTTACATAAAAAATTAAATAATACTACTCTAAAATTAAAACTGAGTAAAATTAGTATATTGAAGAAAAACATAGTTTTTTAATTCTTAGAATATATTACTCCAACATATCACAAATAAAATAAAATGGTATCCACACAAAATTATTAAATATAGACCAATAGAAGAAAATAAGGATTTCAGAAAAATTTTAAAAGGCATTTCAAATCAGTCTGTTTGGGATGTTGTAATAACACACGATAAATGAGATCACTTATAAATTACAGAAATTTATTTCTTACAGTTCTGGAGGTTAGAAGTCCAAAATCGAGGTGCCTCATTCAGCATCTGATGAGGGCCTGCTTCCTGGTTCAAAGATTACCATCTTCTCATTATAACCTCATATAGGAATCCAGTGAGGGAGCTCTCCAGGGTCTCTTTTATAAGGGCACTAATCCCATTCATGGGGACTTTGCCCTCATGACCTAATCACCTCCCAAAAGACCCACTCCTAGTATTAGCATCATACTGGGGGTTAGGAACTCAACCTATGAATTTGGGAGAATACAAACATTCAGTCTGTAGCAAGTGGTGAGTATATCAACATTCAATAAATGTTATGCATATATCCAGCCACAGACTTGGAAAAAAATTTGTTAGAATCCTCTGTCATGAGTATCACATGCTCTCTGATATGAAGAATTTGAGAGGCAAGACGGGAGTTTGGGGGGGTGGGGGAGAGAAATGAAACAGGAAGGGATGGGGAGGGAGACAAACCATAAGAGACTCCTAGACTCAAGAAACGAACTAAGGGTGGCCGGGGGGGGGGGGGGGGGGGGGGGGGGGGGGGGGGGGGGGGGGGGGGGCCGGAGGTGTGGGTGGGTAGGGATAGGGTGGACATTGGGGAGGGTATGTGCTGTTAAGTGCTGTGAAATGTGTAAACCCGATGATTCACAGACATGTATCCTGGGGCAAATAATACATTATATATTAATAAAAATTAAAAAAAAAAAAGAATCTTCTGTCATAATATATGCAAAAGTAAATTTTACCAGGCTTCAAAAGCTAAATGCAAAGAGCAAAAGTATTAAAATAAATATATTTTTTAAATTTTCTATCTTAAATAAAGGAATGCCCTCCTAAACAAAATGAAAAACCCTGATTCAGAAAACAGAAAGATTAAAGACTACTTGAAACAAAAGTATAGGATATGGAACCCTATGTGAAAATATTTTCAAATGCATTTTATCATTATATAATAATGAAGGACTCCTATAAATTAATTTTTAAAAACCAAGTTTCAATTAAAAAAAGAAAGATGTGGAGCACCTGGGTGACTCAGTTGGTTAAGCATCTGACTTCGGCTCAGGTCAAGATCCCAGGGTCCTATGATCAACCCCCTCATCAGGCTCCCTGCTCAGCTGGGAGCCTGATTCTCCCTCTCCCTCTGCCTCGCCCCTGCTTGTGTTCTCTCTCTTTCTGTGAAAGAAAGAGAGAGAGAGAGGAAGGAAGGAAGGAAGGAAGGAAGGAAGGAAGGAAGGAAGGAAGGAAGGAAGGAAGGAAGGAAGGGAGGGAGGGAGGGAGGGAGGGAGGGAGGGAGGGAGGGAGGAAGGAAGAGAGGTGCCTGGGTGGCTCAGCTGTTTAAGCCTCGGACTCTTAATTTCAGCTCAGGTTATGATCTCAGGATCATAGGATCAAGCTCTGCCATGGCTCTGAACTTAGTATAGAGCCTGCTTAAGACTCTTTCTCCCTCTCTTCCTCCTCCTTTGCTCATACTGTCTCTCTTTCTCTCTCTCTCTCTAAATAAAAATAATAATTAAAAAATGTGAACATGTAATTTACAAAAAGAGAAATACAAACAAATATCTGAGATGTTGAGCCTCACTAATATGTAAGAAAATACAAGTTAAAATAAAAGCAAAAGGTGCGCTTAGGTGACTCTGTCATTTGAGCATCCAACATTGATTTCACCTCAGGTCATGACTCAGGGTTGTGACATGGAGCCCCCAGTTGGGCTCCATGGTCTGCGGGGAGTCTACTTGAGATTCTCTCTCCTTCTGCCCCTCCCACTGCTCAAGATTTCTCTCTCCTCTCCCAAATATATAAATAAATGTTTTTAAAAATAATATAAATAAATATATAAATAGAAGCAAAATACCATTTTGGCAATATGATATTGACAAAAGTTAAAATAATTCAATATTCACCAGGATACAGGAAATGGAAATTCTTTAAAAAGTTTTGATGAGGCGCCTGGATAGCTTAGTCGGTTAAGAACCTGCCTTCAGCTCAGGTCATGATCTTAGGTCCTGGGATCGAGCACCTGTCAGGCTCCCTGCTCAGCGGGGTGTCTACTTCTCCTTCTCCCCCTGCCACTCCCCCCAAATGGTGCACGCTCTTTCCCAAATAAATAAAATCTTTTTTTAAAAAGTTATGGTGAGAATGTACACTGGTACATCTTTTTTGAAGGGCAGTATGTTAATCAATGTTGAATCTTTATAGAGCAGTAGTTTCATTTCTAGCCTTCTAAGCCCTTAGAAGTATACACAGGCAAAATGATTTTTGTGCAAGAATATTCATTAAAGCATTGCTTACTATAATGAAAACTTAAATAATCTCCTTGTCTATTGATGTATAAGTAGTTAAAATTTTGTGGTATATTTATAATGTGATAAAAACATGTATATTGATTTGTGGAGATATTTATGTTACAAAATATGTGTGGTATAATCTAGTTTATACTTAAAAACATATATAGTATATGTGTTCCACTATATATGTGGACTTGGTTTTTGACATATAGTAATATGAATAGATAGCATCTCTATGTAGTGTACATGACACACAGAGAAAAAGTAATAGTCACAGGATTTGTTTTACAGAGAAAACAATTATTTTTGAAAAAAAATCTGATAAGCACTTGAAATAAATAATAAACCCACAGGACAGATGTTGCTTTATTCCAAGATTTCACAGAATGAGGCAATAACACCATGCATAACCCAGGAGAGTAATATTCCAGAGGAGGGGAGGTGGCAAAACAGATAAGAGAGAATGAAGGATGAGAGGAAAGAGCTCCAGGAAAATGAAAGACAGGGGAGGGTGACCAAACATAAGTGGTTAAGTGGCCAAGAAGAAATAGTTTAAAGAATTTCTAAAATAAGATTTTGAGATGTTTGCAGCATTATTCAAAGGGATTCTTCCTGGTGACATACAACTCATTCAAAATCTGAAATACCATAAATACTCTATGTGGGTGAAGTTATTGTATTAGGAAAAAGAGAAAGAAAGGAAGGAAGGAAGGAAGGAAGGAAGGAAGGAAGGAAGGAAGGAAGGAAGGAAGAGAAAGAAAGAAAGAAAGAAAGAAAGAAAGAAAGAAAGAAAGAAAGAAAGAAAGAAAGAAAGAAAGAAAGAAAGAAAGAAAGAAAGAAAAAAGAGCCCACAGTGAAGGAGCTGGTGAAACCTCTAGGGAACGCAACATTTAACAGTCATATGTAGAGAAGGATCTAGACACAAAGATAACACTATTAACAATAATACAATAAAGAGACTCCAGGCGTCCAGAGAAATCTTACTGAAAGCTATGGAACTACTGCATGGGTTGGAGTTTTAAATCATTTTGCTGAGCTCTTGATGGCCCAAGAGACCCCACCCAACATCTGATTTATACATGCTCTGGACTGCTTAATATTTTTTACTGTGGAAATTTATTAATATTCTATAAAGAGAAGGGAGAGAGGGAAGAGGGACAAATAAAGAAAAGAAGATGTAGAGAGCTGGCACCCTGTAATTGACTAGACCCAGGAACAAACCTAGATAAATAAGGCCCAATAATCATTCATCTTTCCTCCACTAGTTCCAACTCAATATATTCATTTCAGTTAATAATGTTACTGTTTAACCAATCAGTTCACCTTAAACTATCTGTATTTTTCATTCCCCAACTTTACCTTCTCCTTTACGTCAATTAGTTGCAATGCCCTGATAGGTCAACCTTGATTGACAATAAAAATCCCTGGGGCATCTGGTTGGCCCAGTCGCTTAAGCATCTGACTCTTGATTTTGGCTCAGGTCATGATCTCAGGATCACAGGAATGAGCCCCACAAAGGGCTCCATTCTCAGTGTGGAGTCTGCTTGAGATTCTCTCTCCCTCCACCCCTCCAGCTCATTATCTCTCTCTCTCTCTCTCTCTCATAAATAAATAAATAAATCAGAAGAAAGAAAGAAAGAAAGAAAGAAAGAAAGAAAGAAAGAAAGAAAGAAAGAAAGAGAAATATTCCCTTTCATTTGAAAAAGGTATCCTCTTCACCCCAGAGCTTCAGAAAGAAAGTCCACGTTCTGTAGAAAAAAAGATGAGATGCTCATCTAACCAGCCAGATCAAGGATAGTTAAGCCTGGTATTGAAATAGTGACAGATAATGCAGGATGTTCAACCTCATATCCAAATCCAGTGTCATATCTGCTATATGCAGCCATTCATTTCCATTCTGACTGTCACTGTCCTCATTCAAGTGACATCACTTCTTTTTAAAGATTTTATTTATTTGACACACAGAAAGAGAGAGATCACAAGTAGACAGAGAGGCAGGCAGAGAGAGAGGGGGAAGCAGGCTCCCCGCTGAGCAGAGAGCCCGATGTGGGGCTTGATCCCAGGACCCTGAGATCATGACCTGAGCTGAAGGCAGAGGCTTTAACCCACTGAGCCACTCAGGCGCCCCAAGTGACATCACTTCTTCCCTAGATGATGGCACACACCTACTACCTATTCTGGCATCTTGTCTCTACCCACTCCACTCCATTCTGTGCAAAGATTTTTGATGAATATTTGTTTCTGTCATGTCTAGATTGTAAATCAATAAAACTGACTTGGTCTAACTTAAGCAGAAAAAGTATTATACACAGACTATCAGGAAGTCCTTAGAATCAGTTGGAAGACTACTGAGCCAAGTTCAGGAAACTGGAATCCAAGAGGGTGACAAAGTGGGAAATATCATTAAAGTCTTGTTACAAGAAGAGTTGGAGGAGGAGACCTTGCTGTTGCTATGACCACAGAACACTCACCCTAAGTAGATACATTGGTAACATGATAGGTCACTATATCTCACTACATCATTGTGTTAATTCCTCGAGTTAAAGAATTGTATAGGAGTTTCTAATTGGCTGAGTCAAGGTTTTGTAGCTCCAACTTCAAGTAGGGATAAGAAATATCTAACTATCTTTGGTTTCCACAGTGGAAAACAGACCTCAGCCTCCAACTAATAACTTAAAATAGGGAATTCCCTGAAAATAGCAAAAACGATCAGGTTCTGGGTAACCACAAAATAAGAATAATGTTAACTATAATCTTCTTTAAAGAAAACTCTGACATCAACTAACCTCCAACAAAGGAGGCAAGAATATACAATGAGGAAAAGATAGTCTCTCCTTTTTTTTTCCATTTGGTAGTGAACAACTTTTTTTTAAAAAAAACTATGTTAGTCACCATACAGTACACCATTAGTTTTTGATGAAGTGTTCCATGACTCATTGTTTGCGTATAACACCCAGTGCTCCATTCAATTCATGCCCTCCTTGATACCCATCACCAGGCTCACCCATCACCCTTCTAAAACCCTCAGTTTATTTCCCGGAGTCCATAGTCTCTCATGGTTCATCTCCCACTCCGATTTCTCTCCCTTCATTTTTCCCTTCCTTCTCCTAATGTCTTCCATGCTATTCCTTATGTGCCACAAGTAAGTGAAAGCATATGATAATTGACTTTCTCTGTCTTACTTATTTCATTTAGCATAATCTCCTCTAGTCTCAGCCATGTTGATGTAAAAGTTAGGTATTCATCCTTTCTGATGATGGGAATGCAAGGTGGTGCAGCCATCAGAAAACTGTGGAGGTTCCTCAAAAAATTTAAAAAAAGACAGTTTTTCAATAAATAGTGCTTGGAAAACTGGACAGCTTCCTTATGCCATACACAAAAGTAAAGTCAGAATGAATGAAAGACCTAATCATGAGACCTGAGACCATAAAATTCCTAGAAAAGAACCTAGGCAGTCATTTCTTTGACATTGGTCTTAGCAATATTTTTTCTACATATGTCTCCTCAGGCACAAGGAAAACAAAAACAGAAATAAACTACTATGACTACATCAAAATAAAAACCTTTGCACAGGAAAGGAAACCATCAAAAAAACAAAACAAAAAACAACAACAAAAAAACCCCAACCTACTGAATAGAAAAAGATATTTGCAAATGATATATCCAATCAGAGGTTCATACACAAAAAATATAAAAATGTACACAACTCAATACCAAAAAAAAAAAAAAAAAAAACAAATAATCCAAATTATTTTCAGACCACAATGCTTTAAAACTTGAAGTCAATCACAAGAGAAAATTTGGAAGGAACACAAATATATGGAGGTTAAAGAGCATCCTAGTAAAGAATGAATGGGTCAATCAGGAAATTAAAGAAGAATTTAAAAAATACATGGAAATAAATGCAAAGAAACATGACAGTTCAGAACCGTTGGGAAGAAGAAAAGGCGGCCCTAAGAGGGAAGTATATAGCAATACAGACCTTTCTCAAGAAACAAGAAAAGTCTCAAATACACAAGCTAAACTTACACCTAAAGGAGCTGAGAAAGAACAGCAAATAAAGCTTAAATCCAGCAGGAAAGGAGAAAGATTAGAGCACAAATCAATGATATAGAAATTAAAAAAAAAAAAAAAAGGCCAACAGTAGAATAGATCAACAAAACTAGGAGCTGGTTCTTTGAAAGAATTAACTAGAGTGATAAACCCTAGCTACACTTATTAAAAAGAAAAGAGAAAGAACCCAAATAAATAAAATCAGAATGAAAGAGGAGAGATCACAATAAATATAACATTGTATGTCAACTATATTTAAATTAAAAAAATAAGATAAGGAAACTTTTACCTTTGCATCCATGTGTCTAAATTTGCATCAAGGCAATAATCACTCTATCTCTGAATTAGCTTTCTAATCTTCTCTTCTCTTCTTTCTTTTAATTCATTCTTCATTAAATAGTCCCCATTCCCACTGCACTTCTCAGGTATTATTTCTGCTGGCAATCATCCTTCCTTATTTCTACCTACACCAAAGATAAACCATCTTCAAGACTCCTCCTCAAATGCAACCTCTTTCAAAAATTTTCCTTGTTTTGGGGCACCTGGGTGGCTCAATAGGTTAAGCGTCTCCCTTCAGCTCAGGTCATGATCCCCAGGTCCTGGGATCAAGCCCCACACGGGGCTCCCTGTTTAGCAGGGAGCCTACTTTGCTCTCCCTCTGCTCTGCCTGCTTGTGCTTTGTATCAGATAAATAAATAAAATCTTTTTAAAAATTTTTTTCCTTGTTCCCAGATTTTTCCCTTTTTGGAGGTCCCAATTTATAATACTTACATTCTTTCAAATTTACATTTTAATTATTTGCATGCATTCTATCTCTCCCTCTAGGTTACAATCTCTTTAAGAACACAGTATGATTTGTTTTTTACATTTTTACAAATATCTTCAACATTAGGTGCCAAATAAATGTTGAACTAATTATGCAAATGTAGCACTCACAAGCAGATCTGACATAATAATTCACAAGCAGAAATTGGTTGCAGAATTGCTGTGGAACAAAAAGACAAGGATGTAATAACAATAGACATGACCTCTACTTTAAGAAAGATCTATGTAAACATAAAAATTTGAATTTAAGGTATCATCCCTCTTTATACATTTACCTAACAAAAGCATTCATTTTCGAAAAGAGTCACTGTAACCTTAAAAAGGTAAACTTGGTAGGAGTATTAAAATAACACTTAATTTGCAAAAATATGTTTTTAAATATCTGTTGTATAAAGAAAGCTGCACATATACATAAATCCTTTCATCAAACTCCTACTCTTCCAAAAATATCTTCCCTGGCTCTGTGATCTACAAGTAAGCAGGAAAAAAAAGGAGGGGGGTGGGAAGGCGGGGGAGAGAAAGCAGGTCTAACAGAAACTACAAATGGTGATTGAAGGGTTTGGGAAAAGATCTATTAAAGGAGGTCAAGAGAATGGATATTATTCAGCATGAAGATTAAAGGTTGATTTGAGACAATTTAATAACAATCTATAAATACATGAAGGGCTCTCACACAGGGAATAATCACCAGCTTCTCTCTAACTTCGATTTGGACCAGAACAAGAGAAAAATTATGTTAGATAAAAAGAAAAATTTTGATAGTAGTAATTACTTAATACCAAAATGGATAGGTAAGGAGAATTATGTACTTTTATTCCCTATAAACTGGTCTTAAAATGTGACTCAAAACACACAACCTGCCTAGAGGTAAAGAAAGACACTAGATAAATTTTCAAAGTTCCCTGCAATCTCTAGAGTCAGAAGTTTTAAACTTATTTTTCTTTCATAAAATCTTACTGTTTTTTTGGATCCCCTGTTTCACCTGAGAAAGCTATGTTGAAAGAATAATTTTGGGACTTTGTTATATTCCAAATTTCTCCCATATCCATCTAAAAGTTTTGGTTTTGATGATTACTTTCTGGCATCTATCTGAGTGTTAAAGACAAGAAGAACCCAAGAAGGTTCTAGCAAAGCAGAACTCCTCCACCTCCATAGCTCTACCTTTTCCCATGCTCCAAATCTCATTTATATTTGGACCACAGAATCCCTTCTGTCTCTGTTGTAACAAACTGGTAACATTGATATAGGTCAAGAAAATTAATAAAGGGAGAGAGAAAAATTGTGTGAAGATAGCCTCAAGGTTAACCATGTTACATCTTAGGTTAAAATTTCAATTTGTTTCAACTGTCTTCAAATTAGCAGAGGAAACTAACCAAGTATGTTGCAAGTCTCAGAACTTAAAGAAAACGAAATAAAAAATTAAAAGATCTCTATATACTAGGAATACATTTAATTACAGGAAGTTAAAGTATTGTTAAAACAATTTTATCAGGGTTCTCCAAAGAAGCAGAACCAATACAATGTACACAGAGACAGAGACAGACAGAGAGAGAGATTTTAACAAAGAGATTTTCTCACAAGATTGTGTGAGCTGGCAAATCTTATATCAGCTGGTTGGTAACTCAAACAAGAGTTGATGTTAGAGTCTTGAGTCCCAGATTTGTAGGGCAGGCTGGCTGGCTGGAAATTCAGATAATATTTCTGTGTTATTGTCCAAAGAAGGCATAATTCCTTCTTTGTTAGGAAAGCTCAGTTTTTATTCTTAAGGACTTCAATGATTAGATGAGGCCCACTCATATTATGAAAAGTAATCTCCTTTACTTAAAGTCAACAATTGTAGGTGCTAATTACATTTACAAAATACTTCACATCAACATCTAACTAGTGTTTAACCAAACAACTGAACACACTTAGCCTAGCTCAGTTGATGCTTAAAATGTAACCATCACAACCAGTTTCCTTGTTTTTAAACTTAGTAGGTAAGTGTTTTTATCGATTTTGTTCTAAAGTCTGAATCTCTTTAACAAACATCTTTGATAATAGCAATAGATGACTTGCAAATAATTTGATTTGTGTATTCATTCATTTAGTCAACAAATATTTATTAAGCATTCATATGCCCTGGCACTGTTCTAGGTACTAGGGATACAGAAGCAGAGAAGATAGACAAGGCCCTTGTTGGTTTGCAATATCAGGAGTTCCCTGGATGAAATTCAGCAAGGGCTCCCATACACAGATGGCAAGGAGAAAATCAAGAAAAAGGCAGACCAATCCAGATTGGCAGATGGCAGTTTTAATAAGCAAGAGAGCTTACATACAAGGCTTCTCCTGAGGGGCCACAAAATGAGTAAATATCTGCACCCACCTGACAGAATCTTGAGAGTTTATGTAGATGCTTTAATAAGACTTAGTCACATATACTGTCCAGATGATCTCAATAACACATTACTCTCTTATCCTTGCATCCTTGGAATATAACCAGTATAGGGACAGTGGGCAGAACATACATTCCAAGGATAGAAGAGGAAGGAAAGAGCCTCCAATTGCCTGGGTCCAGTTTGTAGGTCAATCGGCCAACATGCCCTCTTGATGACATTCTCCTATAGCTCTTGCCATCTTTGACCTTACGTTCCTTTTATCTAGAGTAATTATTACCACTCAATATTATAATTCATACATTCTAGTTTATTTCTTCATTTACCTTCACAATAATATTATTTCTCATAACCTGGGAGCATTTTTGGTGTTTTTTTTTATTGCTTTATGCCCAACACATATGGGTCCAGACTGATAACAGATAGCCAACACACGTGCTAAATAAATTAATCTGTAGTCCAGTACAGTCTTTCCATCTTGCAGATGATAAGACAAGGACCCAAAAAAGTTGATTTACTTAAAGTCATACAATTCAACTATTTAAACAGAAATAAACTGTGGCTATCTAGGTTCAAATATCTTCTAATAAACTACACATGTAAAAAGCACATTCAACAAACATGTATGAAAACCATGTCAATTTACGAAAATAATGGTTCCAAAAAAGAGCGATTACACTCATGAATTAATCCAAAAGTATCATTCATTCATCTTCCTTCCTTCATAAAATTAACATTATTTTGACTACTTTCAATCTTGAGTTAAAAAAAAAAAAGCCTTGGTATTTTAGGAGAAAAGCATAACTAGAACTCCACTAAGAATTGCCAAAGAATTAGCATCAAGAGCTTGAGTCCTGATATAAATTACTCTATCAACCTACTCTAACTTTGATACACGTAGTTTAGCACTTAAACTAAACTATAACCATCTGACAGTCTAGCTCGAGATTTCTCCAAAAGTAACCCTGTTTCCAACTGGAAATTAATTTCACACCCCCAACTCCTGTTTTTCCTTTTGCACAGGTGCAGGAAGGAGACCACAGACAGAACTAATCATTCAAAGAATATTATTTATCAGAAAATGGTTCAAAGAAGGTACATGTCCCGCAAAGGGCCCATCAGAGGCCATCTATGAGGTTCCTCTGAGGTCACTAAGTATAAAAACCCTAAAGTTTAAAGCTACTGGCAATAATCTTTTCAGTCATGTGAGGAGAGCTAGCCTATAAATGATATCAGTAGAGAGATTTAGTAGAGAGTAAAACTAAAATATGGAAGAATGAGAAACAATAATATAATTTGGGGACACAGATCCAGTTATGTCTGAATTTTGCATTTTTCATTATGTGTGTAAATAAATATATATTTTTACTTAAGGATGTTTAACAAGAAAAGTTCTGATAAATACAGTCCTATAACTCTAAGCTCTATGAGTGCAGACATTTTCATATATTTTGATTCACTGCTCTATCAGCAACTACAATGGTACCTTAACATATAAAAGACATTCAATAAACATGAAAAATAATACATCCATTGTCACCTATGCCTATGTCACCATGGTTAAAATCTACAAAGAAAGTCAAGTAAGATTTCTGTAACTTATTAAATCACAAAGAGCAAAAGAGCTACTATGCGCTGTGATATCAGTTATCTCATTAATCTTAATAACACAGGAGATAGGCATTATTATCCTCATTTTACAAATGAGGAAATTGAACTCAGAGAGGTTAATTAATTTGCTCAAGGTCATGCAGTAAATGATGGAGCTGAGATTGAAGCCCAGGTGTTCCATCTGACTCTAATGTCTACACTTCTCTAAAATTACAATATCATACTTTTATATTTTGAGAATATTTTTTATCAGTGTCCTTAGTCATTTGACACAATAGGGCAATGTTAACCCAACTTTTATTTTTTAATAAAAATTTCAAAGAACTAAAGGTCAAACACCATACCAAATCAAGCAGCAAGTGTAGGAAGACTGTAAATAGATTGTTAGATTCACCACTTGCTGTTAAACCCCGTCTTTACCATTTTAGGCTGATATAAGAGAATACTGGATCAGATAGTATAAATAGCAAATACTTATTTCTCACGGTTCTGAAGGCCAGAAAGTTCAATACCAAGGTGTTGGCAGATCCAAAGTCTAATGAGGACCCACTTCCTGGTTGGTGGACAGCCATCTTTTTAAGCTAGGAAACAGAATATCAATAAACTCTAGATTCTGGGTAATTACTACTTAAGATAAAACCAACCAGAACAGAACTAGAGAAGGAAGAAGGAAAATTCAAGGTAAAACAGGAAGTGGTGCAGTCTTGGGCCATAAAGTTCTCAGAAATCTCCCACAAATAACTACTTTCAGAAGGAGAGGGCCTTAAGTAAACAGAAACTTCTAGAGCAGCTCCCCAAATAAACAGGATAGTATTGCTGGGGTCATAAGAGCAATAAAGAGAAAATCTTGATGAATGTTGCCAAACAACTTAAATAGTAAGTCCCTCACTCTGTCAGTTAAAGGCTATGAGGAGATGTGGGAAAAACAAATAATAAAGGCAGGAGCCTTGCTAAATCATATCAGGATCTGAGGGCCAATGACCCAGAATAAGAGTCTATATATTCAATACCTGACTCTAACTACAGAGGACAGAAGTGTTGAATAATGCCCCTTTCCAATTCAAGTCCATCCTAAAATAACCTCTCATCACCAGATCAGGAAAATCTACCCAATTCAAAATGCATAACATAAAATAAATTTGGTCTGGTTCCATACAAGCAGAGGATGAAAATAAGTAACTAAATTTTACAACAACTGATGAAAACTCATCAAAAAAATTTGTTTTGAAGCAGATGAAAATTTTAATATAACATTCCCAAATAAACTTCTAAAAAAATAATCCTTCAGGAAGCAATAGCTGTTGTGAAAGAACACAAAACAGAAATAGAGGACTCATAGAAGAAAGAACCATAAAATATGCAGAACTCAAGGAGGAAACTGAAAAAGAAATTAGAAATAAAGACAAAATTATATAAAGGCCATAACAGAAAATATAGACTACAGAAAAAAATCACTAATTGACAGAATATAAAAAAGAAATGTGAATAAAGTAAAACATATATTGAAAAAGAGAAGAAGGTTTCAGGGTAAGTAGATAGACATAAAAGAGAAGCAAAGGAGATCCCACTTGTATTTAAATCCCTAAAATTAAAAACAAAAATCATGGAATAAAGAAATATTTGAAACTTTTATTAAGAAAATTATCTGTGAGGGATGCCTGGGTGGCTCAGTGGGTTAAAGCCTCTGCCTTCGGCTCAGGTCATGATCTCAGGTCCTGGGATCACGCCCCGCATCGGGCTCTCTGCTCAGCGGGGAGCCTGTTTCCCCCTCACTTTCTGCCTGCCTCTCTGTCTACTTGTGATCTCTCTCTCTCTCTCTGTCAAATAAATAAATAAAATCTTTAAAAAAAAATAAAATTATCTGTGAATTAAATATCGATAATAGTAATAATAAGGCAGAATGAAGAAATGATACATTATGTACCTGGGAAAACATCCAGACTAACAACAAGATGTTCCCCAGTAAAATTATTAGAAACCAAATGGAAAAATTACTTTGACACTTAGCAAACAAATCAAGACATGAATAAATGATAGAAAATTAGAATCACATCAAATTTCTCACTGCAACATTAACACCAAGAGATAGTGAGAAATAGCTACAAGTTACTAAAAAAAAAAAAAGAAGAAGAAGAAAATGGAAGATGAACATTTTGTTTTCACCTAAGCTTTCCTTTAAGTATATAGGCAATGGTCCTCTGAACATTAAAGAACCAAGGGGATATTTTACCCAGTTGTCTTTTCTTGGAAATCTATTACAGAGCAATCTCTATACAATGAGGAAATTATAGGATAAATTTTGCTAAAAGGAATGATGGTGCACAATAATTATATTCAAAATAAAATTGAGACTAAAATATGGGGATTGGGGGAAAGAATACTGTGCAAATGTTAAATATGACCTGGTAATTTAAAAATAGCACAAAATAGAGTTATACCTGCAAGATAAAAGGATAGAGCATTCCAGCCTTCATGCTTCCAGAGAAATACAATTTTGACAACCAGATACTTCAGTAAGAGCACTGGAATCCAGGTGAGAAAGTCCAGCACACAGGAGCACAGAAATGAGGAGAGATGAACTGAAGAGACACTGAGAAGGGCAGTTTCATTTTACCTGTATTACCTCTCCTTCAAAAGTGCATAGAGCAGTACCAAGAGAGATCCCCCTAGCCTGGGAGTTCTTTTATTAGGGAAAGAGAGCAAAGCAAGCATCCAACTTCATGAAAGACCCAAGCTCCAGGCTTTAAGTACCCCCAAGATAACAGCACCAGTCCCATTCATGGACCTCAGCACCTGGCCCACCCAAAGACCCCAACATCAGACCCTCCTGTGAACCCTAGCACCATGCTCACCCATTTGCAGACTCTAACACCAGGCCTGCTTACCTGGCAGACACCAACATCAGACCCATCCATGTACTCTACCAGCTGGCCTAGTAAGAATTCCTGACTTTGCTAACTGGTGAAGGTTTTGCCCTGCCAAAGCCAGTAGATACAGACTGGGAAAAAAATTACTTTTTCAAATGTATAGTTATCAAAGCAAAGCTATGAAGATAATGAAAAATCAGGGTGCTCTGAAATTACTAAAGGAATAAAATAAAGCTCTAATAATCAAACCTAAAGAAATGGATATCTGTCAACTACTTGAAATGAATTCAAAATAATTGCCTTAAAGATCAGTGAGCTACACATAAACACAGATATGCAGTGAAATAAAATCAAGGAAACAATACATGAGTAAAATGAGAAGTTCAAAATGAGATAGAAATCATAAGGAAGAGCCAAGCAGAAATGATGGAGCTAAAGAATACAGTAACTGCACTGAAAAATTCAATATAGAGCTTCAACCACACACTTGATCAAGCAAAAGAACGAATGAGTGATATTAAAGACAAATAATTTGAAAATACAGTCAGAGGAACAAAAAGAAAAAATATAAAGAGTGTAAGAAACCTATGGGAGTTATAGGATACCATCAAAACAATCAATATGCATGGGAGTCCCAGGTGGCATAAAGAAAGAGAAAGGAGTACAATCTTATTTAAAAAAATAAAAGCGAAAAACTTGCCAAATCTAAAAAGAGAAATGGACAACCAAATTCATGAAACCTAAAAGACCCCAAGATGTTAAAACTAAAGAAATCTACAATGATACACAATAAAATTAAATTTTCAATACTCAAAGGGAAAAATTTGAAATCAGGATAAGTGACTCATTTTATACAAGGGAACCCCCATAAGACTATCATGAATTTTGCTGCAGAAGCCCAGGAAAACAGTGGGATCATATATACAAAATGCTAAAATTTTAAAACCTGCAACCAAGAATACTATACCTGGAAAAATTATCCTTTAACAATGAGGCAGCGTGATGCCTGGGTTGCTCATCGGGTAAGTGTTCAACTCTTGATTTTGACTAGGTCATGAACTCAAGGTCATGGGATCAAGTGTTATGTTGGGCTCCACGCTAAGCATACAGCATGCTTAAGATTCTTCCTGTCTCTCCCTCTTCCTCTGCCTCTTCCCCCACTTGTATATGCTCTCTCTAAAAAAATAAATAAAATTAAATAAGGGATAGATAGTCGTTCCCAGAAAAACAGAAACAGAAGTAAAGGGAGTTCAGTATAATTTGTTCTGTCTTATAAGAAAGGTTAAAGTGAATTTTTAAAGTTGAAATGAAAGTATATTTAAGAGAAACATGAAAGTACATGAAAGTATAAGTCTCACTGGGAAAGGTAAATATATAGACAAATACAGAATAATGCAATATTGTAAAAAGTGTTGAGTAAATCACTTATAATCCATTATAAAAGTTAAAAGACAAAAGCATTAAGATTAACTATAACCACAATAATTGGTTAATGAATACACAACAGAAAAAAAGTAAATTCTGACATCAAAATCATAAAGTGGGGGGAAGAGTAAACACATAGAAGCTTCCTTTCAATAAAACAAAAAAAGCTCATATTTATTCTTTATATCAGATGACATCAATACATATGTCTTTCTTTCACACATTCAATTTTACAGCTTTTAACCTTTAATTCTATTTTACTTATATGAGTAAGATATAGGATTTCAAAAATTTGTTTTAGAATTTAAATTATCAGCTGAATAAATACAGGCTACATTGCATAGGATGAATTTTCACTCTGAGAGAACTTGTAGAATTTTGTATGCAATTGAATGTAAATTATCATCAGCTTAAATGAGACATATCAAAAAGTTTTATGCAAGCCTCATAGTACTAATAAATATATCTATAGTAGATACAAAGTGAAAACCTATAGTAGATACAAAAAAGGTAAAGAGAAAAAATAAAATCATTAAATTACAAAGAAGGATAGCAAGAAAGGAAGTGAGGAACAAAAGAACTGCAAAATAGACAAAACAATTAACAAAAGGGCAAGAATAAGTCCTTATATATCAATAATTACTTTACATATAAATGGATTAAACTAATTAATTAAAAGATACTGAGTGGCTGAATGGATTTAATAAAACAAGATCCAAAGACATGCTGTCTATAAGAAACTCACTTTAGTATTTTTTTTTGAGAGAAAAAAAGTGAGAGAGAGAGAGCGCAAAATAGGAGTGGAGAGTGGCAGAGAGAGAGGGAGAGGGAGAAGGAATCTCAAGCAAACGCCACACTGAGTGCAGCGCCCGACATGGGGCTCAATCTCATGACTAAATCCAGAGTCAGACACTTAACCAACTGAGCCACCCAGGAGCCCCAAGAGACCCACTTTAGATTTAAGGACACAACTAGGCTAAAACTAAAAAGATGAAAAAGATACAGCATGCAAATGGTAACCAAAAGAAAGCAAGGATGGTTATACTTACAACAGATAAAATAAACTCTCTGTAAAGATCGTCATTACATTATGATAAAAGGGTCAATCCACCAGAAAGACAGAATAATTATAAATATATATGAACCCAACATCAGAGCACCTAAGCATATAAAGAAAATATTGACTGATTGCAATATAATAACAGTAGGAGACTTCAATACTCCATTCAGAGTAATGCACGATCATCAAGACAGAAAATCAGTAAAGAAACAGCAGATGTGAACATTATAGACCAAATTGATCAACATACATATGTAGAACATTCCACCCAATGGCAGCAGGATACATATTCTTCTCAAGCGCACATGTAACTTACTCCAGGATAGATCACATGCTAGGTTACAAAACAAGTCTTAATAAATGTAAGAAGCCTGAAATCATTCCAAGTATCAAATACAGAAAAATGTGGAGAAAGGGGAACCCCTGTACATTGTTAGTGGGAGTGTAAAACACTAGGTGTAGTCACTAGGCAAAAACAATATGGAGTTTCTTCAAAAAATTAAAAAACATATCTATGACATGATCTAGTAATCCCACTTCCAAATATACATATCCAAAGGAGTTGAAATCAGCATCTTAGAGAGTTATCTGCCCTTCCATGTTCACTGCAACATTATTAACAATAGCCAAGACACAGAAGCATCTAAAGTTCCACTAGGAGATGAAAGAATTTTTTAAAAAGTGGTATACACATACAATGGAACACTAGACAGTCTTAAAATGGAAGGAAATCCTGACGTTGCACCAATATGGATGAACCTGGAGGACATTATGCTAAGTGAAATAAGCCAGACACAGATGGACAAATACTGTATGGTAACTTTTTTTTTTTTTTTACTTGAGTATAGTTGACACACAATATAACATTAGTTTCAGGTGTACAACATAGTGATTCAATATCTTTACTCCTTCTGTTATGCTCAACACAGGTGTCACTACCATCTGTAACCATGCAATGCTATTATAATATCATTGACTATATTCTCATTGCTGTACCTTTCATTCCCATGACTTATTCATTCCATAACTGAAAGCCTGCATCTCCCACTCCCCTTTACCAATTTTGCCATACCTCCACCCCCTTCCCTCTGGCAACCATCAGTTTGTCCTCTGTGTTTATAGGTCTAATTCTGCTTTTTGTTTGTTTATTTATCTGTTTTGTTTCTTACATTCCACATATGAAAGGAATCATATAGTTATTTGTCTTTTTCAGTACAACTTATTTCATTTAGCATAATATCCTCTAGGTCTACCCATGTTGCAAATGGCAAGGTTATATCCTTCTTATGGCTGCGTAATATTGTATGTCTAAAAATAAATAAAATTTTAAAAGCCTATGAAAATAGGACAGAATAAAACTTTAGTGAAAAGAGAAAGAGGAAGGAAACAAACTCTTTCACTGTCTCATAAAGCTGTGGCTTGGAAAAAAACACTACTTAACTGACAAAGCTTTAGTATATTTGAAAGCACAAATATCAATACCATTGTCTAAATCAGCAAATACCACTGACTAAAATTCAATGATAGGAGAGAGAAAAGGGAAGAGGAAAGAAAAGCTTCAAGTCTAAATTCATTCTTCATCATAGTCACAGGGTAAATAAAGGGTACTACTTATATTATTTAAGAGTATTAATGTAAAAGTAAGCACTATAACAAAAATACAAACCTTCTAAAACATTCCAAAAATCCATATATAGAAAGAAGGAAAGGAAAAGAAAGAAAAGAAAAAAGCATGTATCATTGTCATTGTTAAAAGCACTTGCTCTTCTCATATATTTTTTCATATTTACAAACATATATGTGGTATATTTATAATTAAGATTCTAAATATTTATAATCAAGATTCTAAACCAAGAATCAAATTTATATATCATATAAACAAATATAGATTTGGTAAACTTATCTAATAAATAAAAATATTGTCATATTAGTACTCAAAGTAAAATCCAATTTTATGATATACATAAGAGAATCACCTAAAACAAAGTGATTCAGAAAGATTAAAATTAAAAGATTGATAGGCAATTGCAAAGACACTGTTAAGAGCTGAACTGTGCTTGTCCCAAAGTTTATTTATTGAAGTCCTAACTCCCAGTACCTCAGAACGTGATCATATATAGAAACAGTGTCTTTAAATGGGCAACTGAGTTAAAATGAAGTCATTAGGGTGGGCCCTAATCTAAAATGATGTGTGTTTCTGTAAGAAAAGGAATTTAGTTCCTCAAAGTTAAAAACAGACCTACCCTATGACCCAGCAATTGCACTATAGGTATTAATCCAAAGGATAGAAAAATGGTGATTCAAAGAGGCCCATGCACCCCATTGTTAATAGCAGCAATGTCTACAACAGCCAAACTATGGAGAGAGCCCAGATATCCACCAACAGATAAATGGATAAAGATGTGGTGTGTATGTGTGTGTGTGTGTGTGTGTGTGTGTGTGTGTGTGTGTGTGTGTAATGGAATATTACTCAGCCATCAAAAAGAATGAAATCTTACCATTTGCAACAACGTGGATGGAACTAGAGAGTATTATGATAAGCAAAGTATGTCAGACAGAGAAAGATAAACACCATATAATTTCACTCAAATGTGGAATTTAAGAAACAAAACAGATGAACATAGGGGAAGGGAAGGAAAAATAAAATAAGATAAAAACAGAGAGGGAGGCAAACCATAAGAGACTTTTAACTATAGAGAACAAACTGAGGTTTGCTGCAGGGGAGATAAGGTAAAGAGGGCACTTGATAATATGAGCACTGGGTGTTATATGCAACTGATGAATCACTAAATTATACCCCTGAAACTAATAATATGCTATATGTTAACTAACTTGAATTTAAATAAAATTTAAAAAATGATAATAAAATAATAAAAAATTTTAATTTTTTTAAAGAAGAGGAATTTAGGACACAGCTGCTCAGAGAAGAAAGAAAATGTAAAAGACAGGGAGAAGACACATCTTCAAGCCAAGGGGAGAAGCGTCAGAAGGAACCAATCTTGGAGCACCTGGGTGGCTCAGTCGTTAAGCGTCTGCCTTCGGCCCAGGTCAGATCCCAGGGTCCTGGGATCGAGCCCCACATCGGGCTCTCTGTTCTGCAGGAAGCCTGCTTCTCCCGCTACCATTCCCCCTGCTTGTGTTCCCTCTCTCGCTGTGTTTCTCTCTGTCAAATAAATAAAATCTTTAAAAAAAAAAAAAAAAAAGAAGGAACCAATCTTTTCAACACTTTGATCTTAGACTTCTGTGTCCTGGAATAGTGAGGAAATAAATTTCTGTTGGTTAAGCCATTCAGTTATTGGTTTTTGTTATGGTGGACCTAGCTGATTAATCCAGAGACCATTGCTACTGACATTCGCAAGGAGAACAAACCATTCAAACTATAATTTAAAAAAAAAAACAAAAAACCTGTCAGAGAGCTGAAAATACAAAGAAATCTAAAACAATAAATTCTAGAAAGTGATGAGCTCTTCTTAGGAGAAGAAATATTTATAGCTTTGTTTATTCCTAGAAGAACTCTGGGATAAAGAGAAATCCATTCTGGATAGAACAACAGAAAAAGAGTCAAATTAAATCCTGAACTCACCCTCAAAATATCTTTGAAGGAACTGAATCAAAATCAATCTTCAGCAAAACCCAGACCTAGCTCAACTACAAATTAGATTGATTTAGCCCTGCACACACACTTTGTTATGGGAGAAGGGAGTTACCTCTTTTGGGAGCAAAAATTTTTCTGAGTTTCTAATATTGTTTTACAAAACTATTTAGCATACAGTAAAATATTATAAGATATGTGAGATGGAAGAAAATGAAAGAAAATAGTCAATAGAAGCAGACCCAGAGATAATACAAATATTAGAATTATCAGATATGGACAGTAAAATAACCATAATAAAAATCTTTCAAAACCTAGTGGAAATATGAAAACATGAATAAACAGATGGGGAAAAACAAGTTATAAACAAAAAATAATAAATTTAGATATCAGCACCAAAAAATACAAAATAATAAACAATAAATGCATTAGATAAATAGCATACTGGACACAGCAGAAGAAAAATAATCAGTAAATTTGAATATTCAAATTGAATAATTAATATCCAAATCAAAACAGAAAAGTGAAAAAAATGACAGTGTCTGAGATCTGAGACAATACTAAGCACTTAATTTGTACATAATTGAAATCCCAGAAGGAAAGGAAAGAGAGAATGTGGCTAAAAAACATTTTAAGAGACAATAGCCAAATATTTACAAATTTGATGAAAATATGATTAGGAAATTATTAGTAAAAATCATGAAAACCAAAATAATGGGAAGAAAAAGCAGATGGGAGAAACATATTCATTACTTACAAAAAAGAGACAAAAGAATCACAGCTGATTTTTCATCACATTAATATTGTTAAATGATAAAGTAAGATACAGAACAATGGTACAATATGCTACGCTTTTTATAACAAACAACAGATGGAAATAAGGGGAGACAGGTAGATGAAAGATGATAGATAGATTAGACAGATAGATACTCTTTTGCCTTTTTAAACTTGAATCATAATGCACCCTGGTTTTAAAGAAATACATTATAAAGGATTTTCTTTGTGAGAATGTCTTAAAATTATTCAGAAACCAAGACATTAGCATTACTGTTGCTGTGAGAGCCCACTGAAACCAATAGCAAAGGTCTCCTTCTAAATGTGTGTGAATTGCTTTCACTTACAACTTCAGGAAAGAAAACCCGCCAGCACATTACTAAGAGCAAAATCCATTCTTCTGTTCACTAAACCTAAACCACTGCATTAGTGTAGACCAAGACAAACACAAATATCACTATAATGCCTTGGGGGATATACACTTCATTAAAGATAATCCACTACAATATGACAAAACATAAGGTAGCTATTCTTTCTGTAGCGACACAGATGAAGACTTTATTTTAAACCCATAGCAGATTGAATTTTTGCATGATGTTTTCTTTAAACTGCCTTGCTTAATCTAGAAATACATTAAAACACTCATCCACCAGCTGTGCTGGTTTCAGCTGTGGCAAATTGATGATTAGATTCCTCCTGAAAATATTTTCTTGCCACAAAATTTTAAAACTGACTGAAATAATATTAAAATTCAGGAATATAAAATACAACTTCATTATTAAATTTTAAAACTATTTTCTCTTTAAATCATTTGAATGACATATTTGATAAAACTACTAATATTAGAAAACATTAATTAGGTATTAACTTTTTTGAGGGTTTTTTTGAGATAAAAATTTCAGACATATCATCTCAAAGCCAAGTAGACAGGCAAAGCTAGTTGTAATTTCCTGCATTACACTCCATCACAAAACTTGTGATTTTTGCAGTAGTCTGAGAACTTGTTAGGAACTTAAGGCAAACTTGGTTAGAAACAATTTTTCTTTACCTTCTTTCTTATCTGATACAAAAGACTGGTGCTTTCTTTCAGTCATTTCTTTCAGTCAAATACATCATTCTTATATTTAAGTTAATTAAATTTGACTAAAAGAAAATACATGTACATGAGAAGGGTCCTTATATTTAGAAGATTCTAAGCAAGAGTTGACAAACTAGGATTTTGGACAACTGCCTGTTTTTATAGAGTGTTATCAGAACATAGCCACGCCCATTTGTTTACTTTTTTGTCCATGGCAGATTTCACATAATGGCAAAGTTGAGTAGAGCCACAGAAAACGTAGAGCCTTCAAGCCTAAAATATTTATTATCTGGTCCTTTAAGAAAAATTTGTTGAACTCTTGGTCTAAATAAAAAGTTTCAGACCATCTCTTACATCCATTCCATCAAGTTTTGTGTGTGTGTTCTTCCAGAAAGACAAAAAGGATTTTTTTTAAAGAACTCAAAGTTGATATGGTCTCCAGAGTAAATCAACTGCATTAAAATTAATGGGAAAAATATTATTAAACCACCTCAGCATTCAGAGTTTCACCTTTTTCTTTACTCAGCCTAGATGTAGCATGAGTTCTCTTCTTAGCCCTGAGGTATGAAACACATCTATATCATTTTTATTTAAAAAGGCTCCTTTTCCACTATAGTCTCTCACACGTAACCTTCTTCTCACTTGCATTAGTTTGCATTTCCTAAACTTTGTAGTAATCAGTACCAAATAAAGGGAGAGTTAGTGAATTTTGATCCCTTCAACGTTTGAGAGGTTGGGGTTCTGACCCCAATTCCAATGTGTGGACGGTGGATCCCCCGCATCAGGTGGGGGGCCCTTCAAATTGACTCAATTCTGATTCTTCCAATGTGTGGACGGTGGATCCCCCGCATCAGGTGGGGGGCCCTTCAAATTGACTCAATTCTGATTCTATCTAGAGATACAGATATATCCCTTATGGTGAGAGCTCAGTTTCACAAGACTACCCCTCCCCCACTTCAGACACCAGTCACAAGCTCAGGTTGCTATCTGTGCTTCTGATTGACTAGCTATAAATCCACAACCCCTTCTTGCATTTGATTAATCTGTGAATGCAGCTCACGGACCTCAAAGAAACATTCTACTTACTAGATTGCCAGTTTATGATTAAAATCTATAATCTGGGAACAGCCAGGTAGAGGAGATTCATAGGACAAGGTATAGGGAAAGGGCAAGGATCTTCCATGCCCTCTCAAGGCATGTCATTCTCCCCCACATCTCTGCGTGTTCACTAACCCAGAAGCTCTCCAAATATGGTCTTTTGGTGTTTTGATGGCTGTTTCCTTACTTAGGCATGGTTGATTATATCATTGATTATTGGCAATTTCAACCCCTCTCTCCCCTGAGGTCAGGGGGTGGAACTGAGAGTTCCAACCTGCTAATCACATGGTTGGTTTTACAGGAAACTCCTCGAAATCCTTAAGTGCAGTCCAAAAGTCATATCATCAACATAACAAAAGACACTTTCATCGCTTTCCTCACGCCCAAGGGTTTTAGAAGATGTGTGCCAGAAATGAGGATAAAGACCAAATATATATTTCTTATTATAAATAAATATTACAACTTACTTGACACCTAACACATTTAGATTAAAAATTTTCTAAAATAGGGGCGCCTGGGTGGCTCAGTCGTTAAGCATCTGCCTTCGGCTCAGGTCATGATCCCAGGGTCCTGGGATCGAGCCCCGCATCAGGCTCCCTGCTCGGCAGGAAGCCTGCTTCTCCCGCTACCATTCCCTCTGCTTGTGTTCCCTCTCTCACTGTGTTTCTCTCTGTCAAATAAATAAAATCTATTAAAAAAAAATTCTAAAATAATTTATGATCAAAGCTATTACCTGATAGAATTCTACAAGTTTCTATAAGCAGTCATAAGGGGTCTTTGTAAACTATGTTCTAATTGGTAGAGTCTATTTGAGAAATTCTATATGTGCTGAGCACCAACTCTACGAATGAGACTGAAAATCTTTGGATTTTATCTTCCAAACTTTAATTAGAAGAATATTATACCTGGGGCACCCAGTGGGTCAATCAGTTAAGCATCTGATTCTTGATTTTAGGCTTAGGTCATGATCTTGGGGTCATGGCATCAATCCCCACATCAGGTTCCATGTGTGGAGCCTGATTAAGATTCTCTTTCTCCCTCTCCCTTTGCCCTCCCCCCAGCTCTCATACACCCTCCTTCTCTCTTTCTCTAAAAAAAAAAAAAAAATTAAAATTAAAAAAGGAATATTATACCTGAATACCCATTGCTATTATGAGACTTAATAAGTAAATGCAGAAGATAAACTAAAGTCACACATTAGAAACATTTTATACCTTCCATTTGACAATAGAATTAAAGGAGAAATGAAGCACAGAGAAACAAATCCAAATTCACAGAAAGCCATACGTGTCATTTTTTAAGGAAGTCTAGTTGTGTGGGCTCCAAATCTTCCCATACCTCAGCACCCAGGAAACATAAAATAAAACCAATATGGTAGGCCCTCACTCTAGGATTCTGACATAGTAAGTCTGTTGTGGTATCTGGGATCATATAGATTTAATAAATATATCATGCTGATTTGATGCAGTGAGTACATGGACAGATGTTTGGGAAGTGATATAGTTTATATCAGCACAATGTAACAAAAGAAAGACAATCTAAATATGTTCTTTGTTGTTTCTTTGCCCAGCAGTTATCTGGTTTGCAACCAGTGTGGAAAAGTGGAAAATCAGTCTCTAAAAGTTGAAAACTCCTCATTGTTATCCAGTTTTATCACTGTCAAGCCCTGTGACACTGGACAATTCTGTTGGATTGTGCATGCCTCTGTTTTCCCACTGGTTGACTGATAAAGATACTTGCCTAAAAGTGATAAGGACACCTCACAAAATTATGGGATTATATGCCAACATACTTTGAAAAAAGTAAAGGAGGTAAATTGGGTAAATATGGCAGATTAGACATACACATTTAACTCCACTCTCTTCTTAAGTGAAAATAATGACATAAGGAATCTATTTAAAGGAACTGTACCATAAAAACAAATAAGATGGGGAAAGAGACTATATCAACAAAACATAAGGATAAGGATAAGGATAAGTGGTAAGTTAGTACACGTGGAAAAGCAAAATTCTCAATGACAAGGATGCCCACTCTCACCACTATTGTTCAACATAGTACTGGAAGTCCTAGCAATAGCAATCAGACAACAAAAAGAAACAAAAGTATTCAAATCGGCAAAGAAATCAAACTTTCTCTCTTCCCAGATGACGTGATACATTATGTGGGAAACCCTAAAGACTATACCCCCAAATTACTAGAACTCATACAGCAATTCAGTAATGTGATAGGATACAAGATCAATGCACAGAAATCAATTGCTTTCCTATACACTAACAATGTAACTATAGAAAGAGAAATTAGGAAATTGATTCCATTTACAATAGCACCAAAAATCTCAAGATACCTTGGAATAAACTCAACCAAAGAGGTAAAGGATCTATACTCTAAAAATTATAGAACACTAATGGAGGAAGTTGAAGAAGACACAAAAAGATGGAAAAACATTCCATGCTCATGGATCAGAGAATAAACATTGTTAAAATGTCTATGCTGGCCAGAGCAATCTATACTTTCAACATCCTGATCAAAATATCATTGGCATTTTTCCAAATGCTGGAACAATCTTAAAATTTGTATAGAACCAGAAAAGACTCAGAATCACCAAGGAAATTTTGAAAAAGAAAAACAAAGAAGGGGGCATCATGTTGCCTGATTTCGAGCTATATTTCAAAGCTGCGATCACCAAGACAGCATGGTACTGGCACAAAAACAGACACATAGATCAGTGAAAAGAATAGAGAGCCCAGATATGGATCCTCAACTCTATGGCCATAGAGTTGCTTTTCCTGCTGAAAAGTGAAAAAAAGACAGTCTCTTCAATAAATGGTGCTGGGGAAATTGGACAGCTATACACACGAGAATGAAACTTGACCATTTGCTTACACCATACACAAAGATAGACTTGAAATGGATGAAAGACCTCAATGTGTGACAGGAATCCATCAAAATCCTAGAGGAGACCATAGGCAGTAACCTTTTTCAACATCAGCCACAGCAACATCTTTCAAGACACATCTCCAAAGGCAAAGGAAACAAAAGTGAAAATGAACTTCTGGGACCTCATCTAGATAAAAAGCTTCTGCACAGCATAGGAAACAGTCAACAAAACAGACAACTAACGGAATGAGAGAAGATATTTGCAAATGACACTACAGATAAAAGGCTGGTATCCAGGATCTATAAAGAACTTCTCAAACTCAACACCCAAAAAAGAAATAATCAAGTAAAAAAATGGGCAGAAGACATGAACACTTCTCCAAAGAAGACATATGAATGGCTAACAGACACATGAAAAAACGTTCATCATCATTAGCCATCAGGGAAAATCAAATCAAAACCACACTGAGATAGCACCATATACCAGTTAGAATGGCATAAATGGACAAGGCAGGAAACAACAAATGCTGGAGAGGCTGTGGAGAAAGGGGAACCCTCTTACACTGTTGGAGGGAATGCAAGTTGGTACAGCCACTTTGGAAAACAGTGGGGAGAGTCCTCAAAAAGTTAAAAATAGAGCTACCCTATGTTCCAGCAATTGCACTACTGGGTATTTACCCCAAAGATACAGATGTAGTGAAGATAAGGGCCATATGCACCCCAATGTTCATAGCAGCAATGTCCACAATATCCAAACTGTGGAATGAGCTGAGATGCCCTTCAAGAGATGAATGGATAAAGAAGATGGAGTCCATATATACCATGGAATATTATTCAGCCATCAGAAAGGATGAATACCCAGTATTTGCATCAGCATGGATGGGACTGGAGGAGATTATGTTAAGTGAAATAAGTCAAGCAGAGAAAGACAATTATCATATGGTTTCACTTATTTGTGCACCATAAGGAATATCATGGAGGACATTAGGAGAAGGAAGGGGAAAATGAAGGGAAGGAAACCAGAGGGGGAGACAAACCATGAGAGTCTATGGACTCCAGGAATCAAACTGAAGGTTGTGGGGGATGGATGAGCACAGTGATGAGTATTCAGGAGGGCATGTGTTGCATGGAGTATGGGGTGTTATATACAAACAATAAATCATGGAGAACTACATCAAGAACTAATGATGTACTGTATGGTGACTAACATAATAAAAAATGTATATAAAAATAAAACAAAATTTGGCAATATCAAAGTTAAATATTCTTCTTAGGCTAAATAAATAAATAAATAAATAGAACCATAAATAAACTTTACTAATAAGCTATGGGCTGATATTGAAGAAGATATATACAATATGTAAAAGCTCACTATTCAGGCTATAAAATGAACAACTGAAAAAGAATATTCTTTTAAGTAGAAAAAAGAGCAAAGGTTATGAAGGGGCAATTTATAGAAGGAGAATCCACAATAGCAAATAAGCATTTGAAAAGATGCCCATCACCTTTATTAATCTGTGAGATTACATCTACATGACATCCCATATTTGTCAGATTGGGAAAAACAAAATTTTGACAATATACATCCTGGCCTGGATGTGCTAAAAGAAATTCTATAGAAAATTAATTTGAGCCAACATTTTATAGAAGAATTGGACAATTATCTAGAAATGTCTAGCAGAATATATCCATGGCCTCTAACCCAGTTATTTCTTTCCAAAGTATTTTCCCTAAAGAAACCTAAGTGTGTGTGGAGAGAATATAAAAATAAGTAAATCATTTTTAAAGACTAAAAACCCATAAATTGTAAATGGAGATTAAATCAATAAATGAATACTCTTTCACCCATGCAGCATGTTATACATCAGGAAAATGAAGAAACTAGATTTACATGTATATTTGATAATCTTAAATATATAATACTGATTGCCGAAGGAAAGCTACAAACTCTTACATATAACTATAGCATTTATGTACATTTTAATGCACAGAGAACAATAAGAACACAAAATAGCAAATGTAGTTAAATAAGGTAGGAAAAATCCAAGGAATTGGGGAGCAATACAAAAGGAAGTTCACCAGGATCTATACTTGCCTGGAAAAAAACAAATGCTCTGAAACAAGTGTTACACAATCGCAAAATAAAATATGTTGGTGTACCATTTGTTTTTAAAAATACTTCATTCCACTTAACAAAGAATAAGAAAGCATTTGATAAATAAAGGTGTTAATGCAAGTTCAATATAATAACTTTCACTGATATATAGGCTTTGATTCGTTTTTCATATAGAAGAAAAGGAACATAATCATTTCATTTTTTAAGTTCAATCATTCACTCCACATGCCATGTAAGTTCTTAAAAGACATCTCATGTATTCCATTTAAATTCATCTTTCTGAGAGAATGTACAGCTATCTTTTCAATAAATATGTAGTTCTTAAATTTATGTCAGTGAGAGGTATTCAAAGGAACATGGGGGAGTGGTGATGGATTTGCTATTCAGACCAACTATCTTACTGAAAACAGAAATCTGAGGGTGTCAAAGATCTAACAACAACAAACAAAAAAGTGAAGAAGTTGCAGGCCAAAACTCAGGGGAAAATGGAGGCCATGAAGTAAACATTGGCATATGGAGTATCTCTTCATTTGTGACATTGATTAACTCCTGAGAGAACAGCTAAAACACTATGAGATGAAGCAAAACTTTGGGGAACTTTACAGGACAACAAAATAAAGTTAGACTTAGCAGTCTGGAGAACCCTGGTGAAACTCTCTCATTTTGGTTTGGGCTGCCAAAGATCTGCATCCCAGCGGTAAAGATGAACCACAAGCACACAGGCATTCATATGGATTTATATGGATTTAAACTCAACTTCAAATGATCTCAATCTTAGAATCTATTTTAGGTGATCCCTAACAGAAATTCTGAAGCAGATCATTCTGGGTCTTAAAGCATTTTTATAAATAATGTTGCAAATAGAATGTCTTGCATATAATAAAAAATTAGAATGATCAAAAAGACACAAAGATTTTTTTCTTTAAATCACTTAAAAAAACATTAAAATAGGCAAGGTAATCAAGGTACTGGAATTATTAGAAACAGAGTTTAAATACCTCTCTGCTGTATTCTAATTCTGGTATTGGGTGATTAGCTCTAATTGGACCAACCCTCCAGCCAAAAAGCAATTATGAATACTGATTTTGTTTTCAAAAAAGGAGGTATCTAAAAGCATCAAAGAGCAAACAAAAAATAGGCAGATGCTACAAGGAAAGACACTTGAAATTGGAAAATAACATGGGTGAGTTTTCTGATCTTAGAGCTTTTACTCCTAAGGCAGAACCCTAACTGATATTGAGGACAGCTAACACTCTAATATATAATCCATAGACTCCTGGATTGCTACATGAAAGAATTTAGAGTGACTATAGCCAAGAAATCTCAGGAAGAAGAAAGCAAGAAAAAAATTAGACATAATTTCTGTGTATAAACACTGCTCAAATCTCTGGCTGACCCCTGAACCACACCAATGCAAAGCAGACTTCAAAAAGGCCATCTAAGAATAAAGAAAATGAACGGTTATAGGAGCTGCTGCCCACAGCTAAGGAGGGAGTTTTCCAACTTAACTACCTTGTTAAATAAAGTCAATAATCTTCAGGGAAGCAACAAAATAAAGAGAAACTACAAAATATCAATCACAATATCGAGAATACAAGAAATGGGAAAATGTGAGACCCATTCTCAATGGAAAAGAATTTCTAAAAAAAGACAAACATGAGATGATGAAATGTTGGGATTATTTTTAAATGATTTTAACTCAGCTATTATAACTATGCTCAGTAATGTAAAGAAAAGTTGCTCATAATAAATTTTAAAAACTTTAAAATTTCAGCAGAGGGGTGCTGAGTAGTATAGTCAGTTAAGTGTTTGACTCTTGATTTCAACTCAGGTCATGATTTCAGGGTCCTAGGATCAAGCCACACATTGGGCTCCACACTTAGCACAGAGTCTGCTTGAATTTCTCTCTCCCTCTACTCTTTTCCTTCACCTGTGCTTTCTCTCCCTCTCTTTCAAATAAGTAAATAAATCTTCCAAAAAATCTCAGCAGAAAAACAGAAGACATAAAAAAGGAATCAAATAGAAACTCTAAATTCACAGAATACATTATATGAAATTGAAAGTTTACTGATAGGCTAAATAGGCTAAACAGAATAGGCTAAATCCACATTCTGCAGGAAACGACCCAAGGAAGAGTCAACTAACTTAAAGATAAATCAATAGAGATTCTATAATCTGAAGAACAAAAACAAAAACAAAAAATATTTAAATAATAAATAGAACCCTTTCAGGAATCTGTGGGAAAATAACAAAAAGTCTAACATATAGGAAAATAGAAACCCAGGGGGGGAAAAGTGTAAGAGAATAAAGCAGGAAAAACATTTGAAGATACAAGGGCTGAAAATTTCCAAAATTCAGTGACAAACTCACTGTTTCAACATTCTCACCAAACCACAAGAAGAAAAATATAAAAAATATCACATCTAGGCAAAATACAGTCACATTGTTTAAAATAAAAAATGTGGAGAAAGATCTTTAAAAGAGTCAGATACAAATGATACATAGCATACATGAGAACAATCATTCATAAGAGTGCTGAATTCTCATCAGAAATAATAGCCACAGAAGACAGAACAATATGTTTAAAGTGTTTTTAAAAAACCTTTCAACTTAGAGTTCTATATCTAGCAAAATATATGGTAAGAATGAAAGCAAAACATACATTTTTCAGATAAAAAAACTAAGGACCTTTTTTGCAAGCACACAGGAAATGTTAAAAGATATTCTACAGGTTGGATGAATTTTCTAAGAAGACAAAAAAATGCCAGTTAATATCAGATGTTAATAAGTGAATGGTGCTAGTATAATTTCTCAGGAAACCACTAAAAGAATAACAAAAGAGAGTTCAATTTCCAAACCAGCAGAGGGAAATAAATGAAACAATAAAAACATTTAACCAAACAAAAGAAAAATACTGAACAGCATAGACAACATTTAGTGATGTCAGTAATTACATTAAATGTCAGTGGGATGATTGTTCCCATTTAAAAAAAAGAAACATAAATTGTCAGAGAAGATCAGATAAAAACAAAACTCAAAGTTACACTATTTAACAGAGACGCATCTAAAATATAAAGATACAAAAACATTAATAGTCAAAAGATTAAAACTATATGCCCTCAAATACTAGCCAAGAGAAAACTTTTAAAGGTAAATATATATTTGACAAATTAAACTTTATGGCAAAAAAAGAGGGAAGTATAGGAAAACAGAGAGATAGAGAAGAACACTTTCTAAAAAATAAAAGATTTAATTTACCAAAAATATACAAAAATTCAACATGGCCTTGAAAGATATAAATTTAAATGAAACTTTCAAAGAAATAGTTACCTTAAAATTATAGTAGATTCTAATAAACTTCTTCCAAAATTGTGTTGAATAAGTATGCAAGAAATTAAACACTGCATCAAATAAGAATGTATATTCTCTTCAAACACAGAGAACTATTTATAAAAATTGAACAAATTTAGAAGTATTAAATGACATGGAATATGTTCTCTGACCACATGCCATTGAGCTAGAAAGCAAGAACAAAAAGATAACTGAAAAATACCAACATGTTTGAAAATTAAGAAATGTGCATAGAAATAACTAATGGGTCAAGGAAGAAATCACAGTGAAAAACTGAAATATATTTTACTGAATCCTTACAAAGGCAGTGCATATAAAACCTGTAGGATGTGGTTAAATCAATGCTCACAGAGAATCCATGTTGGTGAATGCATACATTAGAAAATAAGCAGAAAAATCAATGAACTATACAACTCTCTTAGAATAATAAACTCAAAGAGAAAATTGAAAAATCTAAAAATTTCTATGAATAAGAGGTCTTGGACATCATGGTGAGGCAAGAAAAAAATAATTTGCCTCTCTATATTTCACCAACTGTTAGAAAATCATGTATTTTTAAAGATACTATTTCCAATAGCATCAAAAAGTACATACTACCTGGAAGTAAAATGAGTATCTCTACACAGACAAGTGTAACACGTTATTGAAAAGAAATTAAAGACTCATAAATTGAGATATGCTAGATTTATAGACAGAAAAACTAAATATGAAAATATCAGTCCTCCCCAAACTAATCTACAGATCCTCTAAAATCTCAGTCCCAAACTAACAGGTATGAGTTGTCTGTAAGAGAGGGAGGGTGTGTGAGTGTGTGTGTGTGTGTGTGTGTGTGTGTGTGTGTGCTTGTATGCATGTGTGTGTGAGAGAGACAGAGAGAGATTAAAACTTGACATTTGACAATTCCCAAAGGGGTTCCAAAATTTCTGTATAAATGTTGTTAACCTGAAAAATAAAATCCAATTATTATTCCAATAAAAATGTGTCTATTCAGAAATAGCAGAGAATTGTAATTGTGGACATATAAGCTATGACAAAACCATGGACAAGTCCAAAAAAACAAAGGAGAGGAACATTATCTAATGGAAAAAAAAGAAGTTTGAAGGGTTTGTTTTGAATAAAAGTCATTAAAGAAAAGCAACAGTTCAGAGTGATGATGGTCTCTCATTGCTCGTGCTGCAAGTATACTCTATATTCTATAGAAGATGAAAATGTACATCTTTTCCTGTTGGGGCCTGTAACTGATGACTTTTTCCTTTTGACTATTCTTTGTTGGGGTCTATAATTTATAATTCTTCCTGTAATTGACATTGAGTAATATAGCTCCCCTTATGAACTTCCCCTTCTTCCAACTTCATTTTAATGAAGTTTTCCTTTATTAATTTTTCAGAGTGTTAAAGGCCAAGAGTAGACAAAACATTCTTGAAGAAGAACAAGATGAGAGGATTTGCTTACTAGATTTTAAGACTTAATATTAAGTAACAGTAATTAAGACAATATAGCTCTGCCTCAAGGAAAGACAGATCAATAAAACAGATTAATCAAATGGATAGTCCAAAAACAGAAACACATTTGTGTGAAAACTTGACTTAAACCAAAGGTTGTATCTTTTTTGTAAAGGTGAGAAAAGAAAAATCTTTTTGATTAATGATGCTGATGTAATTGTACATACATATGGAAAAATTTATGCTTGACACATTAAACACAAAGCAAACAAACAAAAGGAATTTCAAGTGAATTGTATATCTAATGTAAAAGACAACAATATAGCTCCTAGATAATATTATAAATGAATATCATTGTGACCTCAAACTAGGGAGGACTTCTTTAAAATACACCAAAAGAATTAACCATAAAGGAAAGGGATGAAAAATTGGACTATATTAAAATGTAAAACTTCTGTCTATGAAAAGATACCATTATTGGAGTAAAAGGCAAACTCAAGGCAGAAAATATATGCAACATGTAAATCCAGTAGAGGACTCATATCCAGAATATAAAAAGAACTCCTATACATCAATTTCTCAAGACAACTGCTAATGAGATCTGGACAAACACTTCATAAGAATATATCCAACTAGCCTCTTAATTTATTAGTCACTAGGGAGATGCAAATTAAAAATACAGAAAAATGCAACTACACAGTCATTGGAATGGCTAAAATTAAAAGGTTGTAAGGATATGGAAAACATGCATTCTTACATATCTTGCCAATGGGAATATAAATTGGTACAATTTCTTTGAAAATAGTTTTTGTCATCATATGATGGTGAAGGATATGCATAACCTAGGACTAGGAAAACACATTTCTGAATAAATACCCAATGATGTTGTGCTAGTAAGTGTTTCATATCTAGCTCTCTGATGCGGGACGGGATTTCTTACTCATAGTATTTGCTGATTTCTATGGACATTTCTATGGACTTCTATGGAGTAAATACTCCTACCGTGACTGATTCCAAGCAACCAGTAAAATGCTACTGAACTCAGATTTTGGGACAAGTGAGCATAATCAGCCCCTGCAAGTGAGTAAGAGTGAGCCAGCTTCAATATACAATTGTAAATATCCTATAGAAATGTATTCACGTGTCTAATAAGAAACAATAAGAATGTTCGCTAGAGTATTGTTAGCATTAACCAAAAACTTAAAGCAATTTAAATGTTCTTCAACAGTATGTTGGATAAATTGAAGTATGTTAATACAATGGACTATTATACAGGAATGAAAGTGAACAAATCATATTTACAGGGAATAAATCTGATGCATATGAAAAATAAAATATTGAGGGGCACCTGGGTGGCTCAGTTGGTTAAGCGACTGCCTTCGGCTCAGAACATGATCCCGGAGTTCCGGAATCGAGTCCCACATCGGGCTCCCAGCTCCATGGGGAGTCTGCTTCTCCCTCTGACCTTCTCCTCTCTCATGTTCTCTCTCTCACCTTCTCTCTCTCTCAAATAAATAAAATCTTAAAAAAAAAAAAAGAAAATGAAAATATTGAAGGAAAAAAAATTAAAAATAATAAATGCAGAATGGTTTCATTGACTTTTAAAAGTTCACAAGACTTGTAAATTTAAATCTACAGTATTTACTGCATATTTAGGGGATAAAATAAAACTTGTAAGGGATAAAATAATAAAACTTGTAAATTGAAATCTTATAAATTTAGGGAATAAAATAACTAAAAAGCACTAAAATGATTTTTATAAAAGTCAGGATAGTGGTCCCTTCTGGGGGATCGGAAATGGTAGTGATCAAGGAGATTACAAGGTGGAGAGTTCTGGAATGCTGACAGTATTCTCTTTCTTGTTCGAGGTGTTCATTTTGTCCGCATCATGAGTTGTACATCCACATTGTGGACCTTCTTCTGTGTTGCTATACTTTATGATTTTTTAAAGTTTTTTTTAAGTATGCGGCAATCTGATATTAGTATCTATGTTAAAACTTTTTCTTTCCTTACAAGAAGGGAAAGACAGGCACAAGAATAGTAACAACTTGAAGCATCAGGGTGAGAGCTCCAGCAGGCAAGGCTGTTGGAAGAGTACAATGTGTTTTGGGGGGGAGAGGAGGCAAGATGGCGGAGGTGTAGGAGGCACAGAGAGCCCTGGGAATCAGAAGTCCAGCTAAAGAGGAGGAAATCACTCTAAAAGCCGGCAAACCCAACAGCAGAGAGAAGAGAATAAGAACAGCAATTCTAGGAGCAGAAAATCGACCACTTTCAGGACGTAGGACGTGTGGAAAAAGTGAATTTAAAGCGACGGGAAGAGAGACCCCAGGGGGAGGGGCCAGCTCCCAGCAGCCCCAGAGCTGCGGAGCACAAAATCCAGAACTTCTAGTCCGCTCCGCTAAGGTACATCGCTCCACAGGCTAACCGGGGGTTCAGCCCTCGCAGGAACAGTGTGGTTTCAGGACCCGTGGGGTCACCGAGGGACCAGGGGAGCCCGAGTGCGGCAGAGCACCCAGGTATCGGGGCGGAGAAGCCGTTGGCAGAGAAGGAGCCTTGCAATGCCGCATAGGCTTACCTTGGACTATAGGAAATGAGACATACAGTTCATATAGGGCTGCCATACGTCAACTGGGGACCCCACGGGAGGAAGCTCCAAAGACACCCCCTCCTTCCACCTCTAGGAGGAGCGGTGCGAGAGCGCACAGCAGGAATCTGCTGGTTTGGGGACTCCAGACGGGGCTGCGCGCCACAGATAGAGGCGCTCCGCCACAGGCTAGCTGAGCACAGAGCGCCAACTGCAGACAAAGGAGACGGGAGTGATAACAGCTTTCCTCTAAGGGCCTGTGGAGGATCACGGCGCCCAGCACTTGGCTCCTCTGGGCCGGAGACTGGGAGGCCACCATTTTCATTCCCGGCCTCCAGGGTGTACAGAAAGCGCTCAGGGAGGAAGGCTCCCGAGAGCGGACCTGAGCAAAGTGCTTGGCCATTCCACTGGCAAGGGTGGTGCAATTCTGCCTCAGGCAAAGACATTTGAGAACCACAGCAACAGGCACCTTCCCCAGAAGATCAGCGAGAATAACCAGCCAAGACCTAGTTAATCAATCAGTGAAAACTACGGAACTCCAGAGAATCTTTCTCTCTCACCCATCCACTCCTACCTTGACAAAATGACGAGGCAGAAAAACTCACCACAAAAAAAAGAAGAGACAGTACCGATGGCAAGAGACCTAGTCAATGCGGACATTAGTAATATGTCGGAAATAGAATTCAAAATGACAGTTATCAAGATGATAGCAGGGCTCGAAAAAAGCATAGAAGATATTAGAGAATCTCTTTCGGGAGAAATAAAAGCCCTTTCTGGAGAAATAAAAGAAATAAAATCTAACCAAGTCGAAGTTAAAAAAGCTATTAACGAGGTACAATTAAAAATGGAGTCTCTCACTGCTAGAATAAATGAGACTGAAGAAAG
>CM053614.1:62505995-62525536 GCA_028646535.1 Procyon lotor | reverse complement strand
TACCAATCCCTCTGCTTGTGTTCCCTCTCTCGCTGTGTTTCTCTCTGTCAAATAAAAAAAAATAAAAAAAAAGTTGAAAATAGAGCTACCCTATGATCCAGCAATCGCACTACTGGGTATTTACCCTAAAGATACAAATGTAATCCGAACGGGCACGTGCACCCGAATGTTTATAGCAGCAATATCCACAATAGCCAAACTATGGAAAGACCCTAGATGCCATTCATCAACAGATGAATGGATAAAGAAGATGTGGTATTGATATACAAGGGAATACTATGCAGCCATCAAGAGAAACGAAATCTGGCCATTTGCAAAGACGTGGATGGAACTGGAGGGTATTTATGCTAAGCGAAATAAGTCAGTCAGAGAGAGACAAATATCACATGATCTCTCTGATATGAAGAATTTGAGAGGCAAGGAGGGAGTTTGGGGGGGATGGGGGAGAGAAATGAACCAGGAAGGGATGTGGAGGGAGACAAACCATAAGAGACTCCTAGACTAATGAAACGAACTAAGGGTGGCTGGGAGGCGAGGGGGTAGGGATAGGGTGGCTGGGTTGTGGACATTGGGGAGGGCATGTGCTGTTAAGTGCTGTGAAATGTGTAAACCCTACGATTCACAGACATGTACCCTGGGGCAAATAATACATTATATGTTAATAAAAATTAAAAAAAAAAAAAAAAAGAAGGGACAGACACTGCATTCTGTGCTCCATTCCTGTCCTTCCTCCCTTGAATACAGGAAGTGAGAGCTCAAAGTGCTACAGCCAGATTGCAACCATGAAATAAAGTCCAAAACATTTGCCAGAACCTTAGCCCTGATTTGTTGAGCTGCCAAACCAACATCCACCATTGCTTGCCTCTGGACTTTTTGTTATGTGATAAAAAGAAACCATTTTTTTTAAAGATTTTATTTATTTATTTGACAGAGAGGAGAGAGATCACAAGTAGTCAGAGAGGCAGGCAGAGAGAGAGGGGGAAGCAGGCTCCCCGCTGAGCAGAGTGCCCGATGCGGAGCTCGATCCCAGGACCCCAAGATCATGACCTGAGCCAAAGGCAGAGGCTTTAACCCACTGAGCCACCCAGGCACCCAAAAAGAAACCATTATTTAAGAAGACAGAGGATAAAAATGAGATGGCATGATAGAATGTAGTTGCCTTATACAACTAAATGTCTAAATTTCTAAATATGTCAGTTTTCTAACAAGAGTAAAACAAGGGTAATAATAATGGATTTATATAGTCATTATTAGGGTTAAATAATAAGAAATATAAGTAAAACATAGCATAGTCCCTAATATATGATAGGCACAAAAGAAGTTCCATTTTCTTACTCTAAAACACTTATGTTAAAGGCAGGGGGCTTCCATATCAGTCATTCACACATAAAATATTTTGTATGTTTCTGGGTTTTTTGCTTAATTTCATTTTGTTTTGTTTTGGTATCCTTACTGTTGGTGACTGAGGCCATGCTTGTATGTGTTTGTGTGTGTATGAGATGAAGACACTTAAATTTTATGTCATATACTTCATATCAGGGATCTAGGCTATATGAGTCTTATTCTGTGCTGTATTATGATAGAGAAAAAGTCAAACATTAAGCAAAAATGCACTCCATACACTTCTTAATAAATTTCCAAATTACGATTTTCCTAGTTGTCTTATTCCTGTGCAATCTGTTATAACACACACGGATAAACATAAAGCTGATATATTTTGTATCAGTTTTTCATATCCTTTCTTTTAAAAGTTCTCTTGATTTTAGACGTTGTCACTTAAAATTTTTTGAAGAATTTCAGCTAACACAAAGCCAGATGTTAATGACTATGGAAAGAGAATTGCTTAATTTTCTTACCAACTGGGTTCTGTTGACCTAAAGGAAAAGCATGGTTTTCCTGAATGGTCTGAGCATTTTCTGGTTGCCTAAGTTAAGCATGATTTCTACCACCTCTCTTGTTTTCAACACTTTCTTCTATTTACTACCTGTGTCAGCTTCCTCAAAGAATTGGAGCTGACAGTAGCTGAAGGAAGGAATAGAGACACATCCGGGTGGCTCAGTTGGTCCAACACCTGACTCTTGGTTTCAGCTCAGGGCGTGGTCTCTCGGTCAAGAGATGGAGCCCCCATGTTGAGTTCTCCACTCAGTGCACTCTATCTCTAAAATAAAGAAAGAAATCTCTTTTAAAAATAAATAAGTAGATAAAATCTTTTAAAAGTAAATAAATGAAGGAAGGAACGGAAACTCACCCTCGCTTGTGTCTCACAAACTCTCCCGAGCAGAGTGAGAAGTAACCACGGCAGCAGATGTTCCAGTAGAAGTTCAGTGCAGTTGTAGTGAACAAAGACTCAACAGAACAAAATCGTCATTCCCCCCATCAGCCTTTGATATGCCCCGCTATACCCTATTGATGAATCCTGGACGACTCCCAAATTTGCCCTCAGACCCTCACTGCCCCTTCAGCTTCTAACGGTATTATGAAGCTCTTCGGGCGGTCTCGACTTCATGCTTCAGTCAGGCTGACCCTTCTGAATCCATGTTCATGCATATGACAGTACAATAGACACTATTAAATAGCCCAGAGGACAGATGAGAGAGATATTTTAAAAGGATTGTTAAAGGTAAGAGATCTCATTATACGCATAAGAAGAAAAAATTCCATTGATCTACAGGACAGAAGTGCTGTAGGAAGCCAACGAAACCATGAATTTGTTCTAACATTTAAAACTCAAAAGCTATTCTGATGCAAAACATTAAAAATGAGAAAATGTGATAAGACAAATTGAGTAAGCCTGCTCTCATAGACAAGAGCAGGTGTGTGAACAGGTTTACATGGTGTGGGGATAAACACACACACATGTGTGTGCATACCCCTCTCACACATTCCTTAATAAATCCCATATTTGCTAAGTCCAAACAACACTGTGCAAGAGACTTTCTGAAATATGAGCAAGCAAATCTGATACGTTACTGTGAGATATGACTGCATTGGAATCATGAAATGAACCTAACTATATGAAATGCTATTACACCACCACACCACATAGTAATGGAGGCTGGGATTTGTCTCCTTTTGCCCTCTGCAAGTTGATTTTCAGTTTCCTGACCCACCATTTATCCACCATACCATTCAAATATTGCACATTCCGGGGTGCCTGGGTAGCTCAGTTGTTAAGCGTCTGCCTTCGGCCCAGGTCATAATCCCAGGGTCCTGGGATCGAGCCCCACACCGGGCTTCCTGCTCCACAGGAAGTCTGCTTCTCCCACTACCATCCCCTCTGCTTGTGTTCCCTCTCTCGCTGTGTTTCTCTCTGTCAAATAAATAAAATCTTTAAAAAAAAATTAAAAATTAAAAAAAATTAAAAAAAAAAAACCCAAATATTGCACATTCCTTCAGGGCTAGGATGGTCCTATCCCACTGTCAGACGCCGTTGTCCAGAGACAAATAATCCTGGCTCCTTACAAAGCAAAGCAACTATTTAAAGGTGTTGGGTGTAGGGGCATCTGGGTAGCACAGGTAGTGAGGCATCTGACTCTTGATTTTGGCTCAGGTCATGATCTCAAGGTCACAATCATGGGGTCGTGAGATCGAGCCCTGCATGGAGGCCCTCATCAAGGCCTGTGTGGGGTTCTGCACTCAGTGAGGAGCCTGCTTAAATTTTTCTCTCCCTCCACCCCTCCCCGCTGCTCTCTCTCTCTCTCTAATAAATAAAGAAATCTTTAAAAAAAAGAAAAAAAGTGTTTAATCTAATAAGGGATCATGAAATGCAGCCAAGCATGTAACCATATATGTGGTCAGTTAAAAATAGAACAAATGAGCAATTGTTCAGGACCTCAACTAAGCAAAGCCTTCAGTGATAAATAAAGCTAAATAGAATCTTGGAGAATTGGATTTCAAAGAATACATAATTTTGAAAAAAAAAATTGCCCTGTTGCAAATTTTTAAGCTCAGGTAAAAAACATAGTCTTTACATAGAGTTATAAGATTTTTAAAAACTTACACCAAAGATATCTGCATGTTTGTTGTTGCTTCTAGATTAATTTAAAATGAAAAATAATGTGCATATTCGCATGATTTTTTAAAAAAGTAAAGTATCAAACATTATTGATGGTATAACTGTAATTTGTCAAAATTTTTAAGTAATATACAAATAATGTTCTGTGAGGATACAAAAAAGAAAATGCCAGCAGTAGTGTTCTAACAGTGACAATTAAACAGTATTTAATTGCTAAAGAAGATCGACAGGACTCAGAATGACAATGCTTAAATATTTAATGTTGTTTTGGTGGGGTTTTTTGCAGAAGGATACAACAGATGCTCCACGTCATATATTATCAAGGAAATGTAAATTAAAGCAATGATGTACCACTATAACATCTATCAGAATGGACAAAAGGCTACAGAACAATAGCAACTCTCACTCACTGCTGGTGGGGATGCAAAATGGCACAACCACTTTGCAAGACAGCCTGGCATTTTCTTACAAAACCAAAAAAACTCTTCCCATATAACCTATCTATCATGCTCCTTGGTATTGACCCAGATGAGTTAACTTATGTCCGTACAAAAATCTGCATATGGATGTTTACGGCAGCTTTGTTCATAAGTGCCCAAACTTGGAAGCAGCCAAGATGTGTTTCAGTAGGTGAATGGATAAATAAACTGGAGTACATAGGGCCAATGGAATAGTATCCAGCACCAAAAAACTGAGCTATCAAGCCATGAAAAGACATGGAGGAAACCTAAATGCACATTACTACACAAAAGAAGCCAATCTGAAAAGGCTACATACTGTATAATTGCAACTATATGATGTTCTGGAAAAAGCAAAACTATGGAGGCAATTAAAAGATCAGAGGTTTCCAGGGGTTGGGGTCAGGGGGTAGGGATGAATAGGCAGAGCATAGAGGATTTTTTAGGGCAGTGAAAATACCCTGTATGATACCGTAATGGTAGATACATGTATACATTTGTCCAACCCACAGTATATACACCACCAAAAAGAAGCCTAAGGTAAACCATGGACTTGGGTGATGCTGATGTGTCAACTGTGGGTTCATCAGCTATAACAAACGTATTACTCTGCTGGTCACTGTTGCTAGCGGGAAGGCTGTGCACATGTGCAGACTGGAATATAGGAGACGTACCTAAACCTCCCTCTTAATTTTCCTGGGAATCTAAAACTGCTCTGAAAACATAAAATGCTTATTTAAAAAAAAAATATTAGGGGTGTCTTGGTAGCTCAGTTCATTAAGCATCTGCCTTCGGCTCAGTTCATGATCTCAGGACCCTGGAATCAAGCCTCGTGTCAGTCTCCCTGCTCAGCAGAGAAGTCTGCTTCTCCCTCTCCCATGCCCCTACTCATGTGCTATCTCTGTCTCTCTCTCTCTCTCACTCTCTTTCTCAATAAATAAAATCTTTTTAAAAATAAAAAATAAAAAAAGAAATATTAGGAGTCCAACATTTAAAAAATCAAGTAGAGCCAGTATAAATGTCTACAAAACTGTGATAATCTTTTAATAAGAGTACAATGCCAGGAATTTTTTAAAGACACAATAGAGCGATAGTATTAAATAAGGATATGCATCCCCGCCAATGGAGACACATGGAATCCAGGGAGGTTAGATGTGGGCTCCTTTGTAAGGGTGCACTTTCTCCCTTGGATCAGGAACCACAAATATATGCACAGAACACTTTGGAACCAGAAAGCCTAAAAGTGAGCTTCAGCTGTGTTTTTTGCTTGTTTGTTTTTGTTTTTTGTTTTTTAATTTTGCTGTTCACATACGCATAATTCCACTATACAATCAGCCTCAAGAGCAAAGACCTCCCACGGTCTCATTGGGACCAGGCAGGAATCATCAAGTGTACCTCTTATTAATAAACAATACTGACAAGCTGATACAAACCACCTCCAAAACTCCATGGTCCATGTTTATAGAGTAACACTCTTACTCTAATACTATTAGAGTAATACTCTAATTATATTTATATATATATATATATATTTATATATTGTATATATAAATATATAATATATAATATATTATATTAATATAATATATTATATTAATTAATATAATATATTATATTAATATATTATATTAATATAATTATATATATAAATATATATTTTTAAATATATAAATATATTTATATTTATATATTTATATTTATATATTATATATATATTATATATAATAATATAATATATTATATAATATATATAATATATATAATATATATAATACATAATAATATATATAATTATATATATATAATATATATAATATATAATAATATATAATATATATATAATATATATATTATATATTAAATATATAAATTTTAAATATATAAATATATTTATATATTTAAATATATTTATATTTATATAAATATAAAATTTATATTTTATATTTATAATTTAAATAATTAAAATTCATAAATATATATAAAAATTTATAAATATATATAATTATATAAATTATATAATTAATTTAATTAATAAATTATATAAAAATATAATTAAAATTTATAAATATATATAAAATTTATATATATTTAAATATATTTATAAATTATATATATTTATAATAATATAAATATATGTATAATAATATAATATATTATATTAATATATATTATATTAATATATTAATTAATTATATTAATTATATTTTATTTAATTATTTTTAATTATATATATAAATATATATATTTAATTATATTTTATTAATAATAAAAATTAATTTATATTAATATAATATAAAATATATAAATATATATAAATATATAAATATATATTATATATATAAATATATATATAAATATATAATATATATATTTATAGAGTAATACTCTTACTCTAATACTATTAATTATTATTAATTACTAATAATAATTAGTAATACTAATGTATTTCATGCCTTGACCAGCAGCCAGTGTGGTACAGGTACATTTCTCATTTCAATAGAATATCTCAGCCTAGTTCCAAAAGTACTGATTTAGCCCTCACAGTACAAGCAGTTTCTCTGAGGAAGAAGAAACCAAGGGCATCGGCTAGTGGAGAGACTTAATTTTTCTCCTCATACTTTGTTAAGGCTTAGAGCTTGAGCACTTTAAGAAAGTCTCTTCCTTTATAGGGACTGTTGGCATGTGTATAAACAGATACCATCCACTCTTACTGAAACTGAGGATTAACTGTTGTGAAGAAAATTAATGCATAACTGTTATAAAAAGTCTTGCCAGTAGAAGGCAAGGCTTCTCTGTACTCGGTGACCTCAGGAATAATTAAAAACAGGAAGAGAGAACCAAATCCCCTTTGATCAACATTTACCTTCAGTCTTCTCTTCTAGAAAAATCGTTCCCAGCATGTCAATGACCATGGAAGCACTTTAGAGCAGATCATTTAACCCAGAATGAGATAAGGATTCTCTAAAAGGCTGATCATTCACCCTAAACACTAAGCTGCTGAACATAAGGACAATTAAGGTCCATTCATAACTCTGGCATTGCCGTCTCTCAATTCTTTCTTCACCCATAAACTGACACTCAAATTGAAAGTTGTAAATCCTGTTGATATTAATGCTACATGGTGAGGAGAATTACATGTCCTAGTTTCTACCTCAGGGATAAGAGGAGAGTTCAGAAGAAAGAGAGGTTAAAGCTGAGTAAGAAATAAAAATTAAAAAGGTACATGAAGGCTACCCTAATTCTTACCTGATAAATTCCAAATATAATTTAGAGCTGAGAGGGGATCATAAATTCAGCCAGCTGTAACAGACTGGATTCGTCAGTCAGTTAATAGACATTTATTGAGCATGTAATAACTGCCCAGCACTGTCTGATCCCTGGCCCTCAAGTAGTTCACAAACAAGTGATGTCATCCAAGAACTTCAACTTGTCCTGTACTTGGCCTTGCTCTTCAAACATCATGCCTTTGTGTCACTAAGACCTTGGTTCCAAGCTAGGTCTCAAACTGAACGAAATCCTAGCTCAGAATAGAATATTTCAGTGGTCTACTATAGTTGCTTTAGAAAACTTAGAGCTGGTTTCCGATTTATTTTTGTCCCTTAGTTTACTTACTTTTTAATTACTATGATTTTTACCTAAGAAATTGACAGTTTAATTGGTTTAAGCTCCAACTATTGTTTTCTAGTCCACAGTCCGATTCAGTCCTTCTTAATTGCTGCATTGTTTTAAATAAGCACGGTCCAAGATTCATTTAAAAAAAAAACACCAAAATTTTTCCAATATTCACCTAGTCACCCCACTTTTTTATAAAAGCGAATTAGTCTTCTCAAAATGCTTATCAGTAGCTTAAGAAGAAAATAAAATTCTGAAACCTTCTGCTTGATGAAAGATGAAATTTCTTACACCAAATGGGAAGCTGGAGAAACCATTAAATGGCTCAGCAAACCAAGCCAGAAGTTTTCTTCAGTTTTAACAGTTAACAGTTGCTCCTGTGCAAGGAGCACAGGAAGAAGGATGTGCCACTAGCTGATGCCCTTGGTTTCTTCTTCCACACATCCTATTCTTAATGTAAAAGCTTTCCTTTTACCTATTTCCCACTAAGGAAAGAGTATCAGGATGCTAGTGAATGAGTGACATTACTAGGGCTACTAGCTCCATTTGAACTAAGTGAGTCAATTACAAATTTTAACATATCCACAATCAATAGCGACAATAGTTGCAAAACACCTTGCATCTTGTCAAAACACACCGTGTCGCAGAAGACACAGTATTACCCCAGAGTTTAGCATGTCTTAGATACAAGCAGAAATATAAGACTGCCTCTATGAGGCATTTGGAGTGTGTTTTGTGCTGTTTCTAAGGTAGAATCCTGATGAGGACGAACCAGCTGAGTAAAATGAATGGATGATCTCAAAGAAAGGAGGACGATCCATAGAAGCAAAGATTTCAGAGGATGCAAAGAAACGGGGTCATCCAGGGCACAAAGGGAGTGGTGTGCTTGACTTTGGGAGGAGCATGGACACTCTGTGTAACAGCAAAGCAAAAATACTGAACAAACAATGCAGGGGCGTGGACAACACAGTTGGTGATGTGATTATTGAAAAGTTCCAGTGTGATTACTCTCTGTCTCTCATTGAAGTATCAGGGGCAACTGCATCAGCAGAGCAGGAGCGAAGACAGAGAAGGCAAACACACCAGGGGAGCATGGGACAAATAACCTGGCACCACGAGCACTTGTTTGAGATTTGAGCCCCCACTTTCTGTTCAGAGGGACTTGCCCCTACATTAGCATGACACTGGGTGGTCTACAGTGGACAAAGCCTTGGCAGTTAGTCCTTTTCATTCTTTTCTCTGCTCACTGCAACGGATGCCTTTGTACCTCCTGCTCCTCTACTTTTTCCTTTCCATCTGAGCTCTCTTCTCTCTCCCTACTCCCATCTCCAGCCCCTGCCATTTAAGGGGTGGGGGAGGCGGCAAAAATACCCTTCAATGAACAGGTATTAAAAATTTCCTGATTCCACTTTTCTTCCTCCCCCTATTCTTCCTTTCCCTTCCACGCCACTCCTTTCCTTTCCTGAAAATTCAATAATAAAACAGGTGGGGCAGAGCAAGGCAGGCACCTGATCCAGAAGTCTGGCGGAGGGGTAGAAGTCTGGCGGCCCAGAGAAGAGTGGCAAAGTCTAAGCAGGTAGAGGACGGTATTCATGTGGGCATCATGAGTATGCACTTTCTGGAAAACTTTCATTTAAAAAAAATTAAACTTTTCAGACATTGTGAGAATGCAAACAGGAGAGAGGCAGATAAAATCATGGCAGAAAACACCAATGCTCAGGGGAGTCCTGAACAGCAGGATAAGGGAGAGCACCTTTGGAGAAAATGATGCTAAGAGTAGCTAGGGTGTAGCCATAGAGCCATACGTTCCGGGACACCCCAGCAGGTACAGGGAATCAGCCTCCCAGGTGCCTGGAAAGGTCACAAAAGAGCCAGAGTTTCCGCTGTAAGTCCTCCACCCTCTTGGAGAGATGCCGCGAGATTTCGGTGGCACCACAACCCCACACCTTCCTTGCTGAAGGAACTTGGGGTGAGAGGCAAATATCCAGGTCGAGAAACCCAAGTGAACAAAAAAGAATGTTCCAAGACCATATGCTGTGGAGTTAGCATGTCCCCCCCCCCATGCAGTGGGGGACGGCAAGACATCTGTGCTCAGACATGTCAACAGCAAACCTTTTTTACTAAAAAGAAGTCCCCTTTCAAGATGAAATATAACTGAAAAAATACCAAACTGCCCTCGAATTCCAGTAAAATAGCTTGCCAGGAGCATAATTTTCTCGAATTGCATCCATTTTTAAGACTAAGTGGAACACTTGGCAGCAGTTCTAAATGATTCCCAAGACTAAACGTACCTGCTATTCCTTCTGTGCAAAAGCATCTTCCTTTATACAGCCACCACCACATCCTTCTAACTTCAGAGTATCCCTCCATCCACCTCGCCCCCCACCAATCGGCCCTAAAGACCCGGGGCAGCTGACAGGTCGTTTCTGGGAATATTACTGCTCTGCCCTCAGGGGTCCAGCAACCAAGTCACAGGAACGGAGCAGTTACTGACTGTCCACTCTCCTCGAGATTAACAAGCAGCAGCCGTGCTCGGGCAGCCTGCCTTCTGCTTGCTCCAAATGAATTAAATGATGCTTTAGAACTTAGGAGAGCAAACAAGACTAACGTGTTATAGTTAAAATGACAGGTCACCTCATTAGTCTCCATTTATATATAATGCGCCCACGTCTGAGAAGGTTATTAAGCTAAACATCTCAGCTCCAAACCTCCCCCTCCGTGCTCATCTCTCCGGGCTGGGGCTCAGGCTGGGGCCGGACCGGCAGCCAGCTTCATTCACCTGGGCCAGCTGAGCCTCTCAGAGGGCATCAGTCCCGGGTAGCGGAGAGAGGTGAGAGACTGGAGGAGAGAGAGGATGCTTGGCCCGCTGTTTTCTGCTCCCTCTTCTGTCAAGGTCACAGACCCTAACACATCCTCCCAGCTACAGGTGTTGGCTGCAGTAATATCTGACTTCAGCTTCTACGGTTTCCACACTCCAAGAACCAACCACCTGCGTCACCTCAAAGATGCCAGGACAGGACCCACAGGGTATTTTCTCTGAGCTTCTCGATTCTAATAACCTCAGCCTCTTCCCTTTGCCCCTTGAGCCCCAGGGGTAGCAGCTGCTCCCTTCAGTGGCTGTCTCTGCACAGCCTCATCGTTCCCTTTTCCTTCTCAGTCCTCCAATGCCACCTTGTTTATATTCTTAAATTAAATTATCTCTGTGAAAATCACTATTATCCACTTTCCTCACTAGGCCCCATCTGATACAATATAGAAACCGATCTTTTCCGTCCTGAAATTTCTCTACACACAACAAAGGAAGCAAAATTTGACAACTAGTGGAACTTCAATAGTACGTGACTATTTAATTTTTCAACAAACTAACAAACATCCTCTCCCCCATGAAAACAATGGCCGAAAACACCCAGATGTCACGGCTTCCTTTTCAATCATTATTTTCCTTGTTACTGCCCGTCATTGATGAATGTTTTGGAAATAAATGTTAATGCTGCAAATTTTATTGGCCAAAATTATTTATATTACATAAAGGAGAAGTAATTCAACGTTGAGCAAGAAAACAGCTATGAAAACTTCAAATGCTCCTGTGCTCATTTCCCGGGGCTGCTGTAATAAATTATAACAAACTTGGTGGCTTAAAACAGTAGCAGAAGGTGTGATTAATGATCTTGAGAAAAGGAGCTTATTCCAGATTTTCCAGGTGTTTCCTAAAAGCAATCATAAGGAAAAGAAAAAGGTAGAAGTTTTGACCAGAAACACAAAGGAGAAGGCATACAAAGAAGAGAGCCCATATGATCATGGAGGCAGACATGGTAGTGAGAGCAGCGCAAGGCAAAGAACCCCGAGGAAGGGCTATAACCATCAAAAACCAAGAAGACACAAGGACTAGATTCTCCGTAGACTTTTCAGAAAGAGAACAGCCCTGTGGACAACTTGGCTTTAGACTTCTGGTGTCCAAAACTGAGAAAGACATAAGTTATTTCAAGACATAAGTCTGTATTAGTCACAGCAACCCTAGGAAACGATGCAGTTCCCAAATACCAAATAATACAACTGCAAAAGGTGTTCTGAAAACATTGTTAAAATAAATCCAGAAAGAAAAAAAAAAGAAGCAGCTGTAGGATTTGTATTTCTGTCCATATGGAGGAGGGGAGAGTAGGGTACAGACTCATTTGTCCTGTTTCAAAATGTTTTTAAAGTATAAAATTTAGGGGCATTTGGATGTTCAGCTGGTTAAGGGTCTGACTCTTGGCTTCAGCTCAGATCATGATCCCAGGGTCCTGGGTTGGAGCCCCACACAGGGCTCCACACTCAATGGGGGATCTGCTTGGGATTCTGTCTCTCCCTCTCCTTCTGCCTCTCTGCGCACTCTCTCTCTAACTCTGTCTCAAATACATAAATAAATAAAATATTTAAAAATAATAGAAAATAATAAAGCATAAAAGTTATCCTGTTCATTTGGGGTTTTTTAAATTTTGAAGTTATGTAAGAGTTTTAAGAATCAAAAAGCACTTAAAAATTAGTGCACCATTAAATTTATGTAGCTAATCATGTCCTTTTAATAATAACTCAGGCCCCTCCCACCCCAAAAAAACATCTTACAGCTCCACTGACATTCACTTGCGTGGTGTGTTTCTAAACATTATAGAATGCCAGGCTCTAGCAATCCAAATCATCCCCATGGTATTTTCTGCTCACTACCTATAGATTTTCAACCTGAAATCTTTCAAATCAGATAGCACTATTACAAAATAAGTGAAAGAAATTGGAATATGGCTGTCTTCTTAATAAAAAAGAGGGAAAAAATTTTTAGCATTTATCTTAATGTGTTCAACAATTTAAAATCCTTTAAAACTGTTTTCTGTTTCTTTTATTCATCACGCTCCTAAAAAGTAATTCTAAAAGTAAAGAAAATTGTGAAAAAATAACAATTCACTTTAGAACATATTTCAAGTTATGATGCCCAGGTATTTCAAAACTTTTTAAAAGGATCTGGATATTATCATCCTAAGTTAAATACAGAGATTATCTACCAGCCCAATTTTCTGCCTTCCATGGATTTCAAGGAATTTCATTGTTAACCTCAATTTTAGAACATTCTAATATTTTAGAAATATCTTAATCTCCAGAAATCTCTAGATTTCTCAACTGAAAAAGTACACAGCCTAATTTTGCTTTTTGTTGTTTTTAAATGTTGACGGGTTCAAATATAATAGCAGATAGGAATGAGTTAACATAATACTGAGAAAAATATTTTTCTCATATGACAAACAATACTCTAATAGGACCAGAGGTCATTGGTTTCTAAGGTCAAGAAGCTCTGAGAGGTTGACCCTCCTGGTCTGCTACCACCAGGACTCAGGTATATGGCACTCTGGTCCTCAGGTATATGTACTCTTCCCGAAAAACACATAAACAGACTGATCATCCAAGCCTGAGCTTTAAATGGCAAATAGTGAGAATGGGGAAATATAGGAGAAGCCTGGAGCCTAAGGAGAACTTCCCAGGGTCATGGATGGAAATAGCTCGGGACAGCTGGTAGAGGTGGAGAGTTGATACTGGAGCTGCTAGGAATTTGAGTAAATGGGAACCAGGGTAGCACACAGCCAGAATGAGCCAGAGACGGGGGAAAGGGCGGAGTTACCTAGAGTTGTCACAGGCCCAGTAATACAGTTCTGCATTAGGCCTCGAATAAAGTAAGCTGATTCTGAGACTGAAACCAAACACTTGATGAGGAATAGGATATATGCATGGTCTTAATGTCTATTCACAGATTGTTTATTAATTGCAAAGAGTAGAGGAGAAAAGTATAATTATAGCATCGATAAATCAAGTAATCCAAATTATCACCATCTATGAGGGATAGATAGATCTGTGTAACCTCTATATATGATACCCTGAGGAGTACATAACATCATCTATCCAGGATTATAGCAAGGAATTAGAAAATGTTTTTAAGACATTTAAGATAGAACCAAAAAACTATAAAATACATTAAAATGATGTTTTATAGGGGCACCTGGGTGGCTCAGTGGGTTAAAGCTTCTGCCTTTGGCTCAGGTCATGATCTCAGGGTCCTGGGATTGAGCCCCACATCAGTCTCTCTGCTCAGCAGGGAACCTGCTTCCCCCTCTCTCTCTGCCTGCCTCTCTGCCTACTTGTGATGTCTCTCTGTGTCAAATAAATAAATAAAGTCTTAAGAAATTTTAAAAAAAATGATGGGTTATAAAACTTTAAGGAAAACACTGAAGTAGATCTAAAGAAATGGAGATCTCTTCCACACTCATGGATAGGAAGTCTTCATATCATAAAAATGTCAGTTCTCCCAAAATTGACTTATAAATTAAATCATCTCCAATCAAAATGCCAATAGGGCATTTTCATAAAATTAGAAAAATTGATTCTAAAATGTCTACAGAAGAGCAAAGAGCCAAGAATTATACCTCAGAAGAAAAGGAAGGAGATTTGCCCTATCCAATATATAAACTCATTGTAATGCTATACTAAAGAGGCAAAGTGATATTAACATGAGGAAGGAAAACCTGACCAGGGGCAAAGAATAGAACCCAGAAATAAGCCCATATCACATATGGACTTTTGATAGGTTGTAGAAGTGATGTGGTCATCTAAGGGAGAAAAGAAGGACAGTGCAACAAATCTAAAAATATTGGTTATATACACGACATGAAAAAAGTGAAAAGAACTCTTTACTTCATCCCAAACATCAAAATCAGCTCTTAGTAATGTTAAAAGCAAAACTTTCAAATTAAAAAAATATATATTTCCGACTTTCAGATATGGAAGAAGAGCTTTGATAAGCAGAAAATTTCCAAATCATAGTGGGTGGGGGGAGATACCCTAATTACAGTGAAAAGTCAATCTAAAATTTGGAGAAAATATTAAAAGCATGTAAAACTAACAAAAGATTAGTGTTAAAATACATAAACAGTCCCTAGAAACCAATAAAGAAGAATGAATAAAAATATTTAAACAGGCAAAGGATATCAAGAGGTGTTTTATAGAAGATGAAACACTTATTGAGAATAAGCATAGGAAGAAATGCTCAGCACACTGGTGATTCAGAAAATGCAAATCAGACACATAATGAAATATCATTTTAAAACTACTTAATGGAAAGAATAAGCAAGAAATCTGACAATACAAAATGTTGGAGGCAATGGAAATCAGTGTGATTTCTTTACATTTCCAGTGGTACATCAACTTTGAGAGACAATATGTCATCCTCTTATAAGGGTGCATTTAATCATACCACTCTGCAGCCTGGTAATGGTGCTCTGATGCTGAACCAACAGAAATTTTCTGTTGGAAATTTCAACAGAAATTTCAACAACAGATTTTCTGTTGGAGAGATATGGACTGATATGCTTGGTCACAGTGCTCATCCCATAAAAATATTGGAAAACTTGTAAAATACCCAACAGTAAACAAATAAACAGAAATGTTTATCATAATATAGTGTTATAAAAAAGTGAGAATTAGAATCAAGTATGTCTACATGCAACAACATGAATGAATAACAGTGAGGGTGAAAATGGCATGTCCCAGAAAAACAACACAGAATTATAAGGTTAACAATATATTTGGGATAAAATATATGGAATAAACATGATTCAATAAAAAAACAAGGATGACAAAATTTAGCGTGGTATACTAGTCTACAGGAATGGAATAGGAGACAAACACAGAAGCAAATGTAAGTTACTATTAAGTTTCCATTTCTTCCATGTTGGTGGTTTTCAGGAGGTGGGGTAGGGGAGAGAGATCATGCATAGACTAGTGATGATACTGTGTCACCAACCAAAAAATTGTGATTATTAATAAAACTTTGTCCACCTGAGATTTTTTTTAAGTCCTAAAAAGTTTCGAAAACATTCATAGCATTCTATTCCAAAAAAAACTATGAACGTTTTAAAAGAGTCTTTTGCCTTTTTCCCTATTTCTTCTACAGTTCATGTTCATTATTTACTGGTAAGAGGAAGGAGAAAGAGAATGGAGAGCAAATGGGCAAATTAAAAGCGACATCTCCAAGTCTTCTCTGCTGTTTCTCTTGCTGACAGAAATAACAGTCACTGGAACATCAGCATTTTCATATATTACATTCATAACTGCATCTACTTGAGAACAAGCTCAAGAAGGTTCATGAGTTGTGATAACTCACAATTTTGCTCAGATGCAAATCTGAATAGCGTGTAGAGCACTTCTCAAATTGTAGTGTACATAAGAATCACTCCAAGTGTTCGGAAAAAAAATGCAAAATGCAAAGATTCTGATTCTGATGTGGAGTCAGGGAAACTACATTTTCAACAGGCCTCCAGGTTTTAAAGAGTAATAAAGAGTATAAAGAGTAATTCTGTAATAAAGAATGAACAAGGCCAAAAGTAGATGCCTCTCAACACAGCTATGTAGCCTTTCCCTTGTCAACAAATTTCATGGCTATATTATTAGTTGAGAATTTGAACTTTTTCATTCCTGGGGGAATGTCAGGAATTCACTATGAATCTAAAAGCTTCCATCTCACATCTAGCCAGTTACACCACAATCCAACAATGAGCATTTTAGAAGTTATTTTAGGCTAATAAGCAAACATGTGGAAGCAACGTGAAAAGGTGCCCAATCTTACTGAATACAGAATGAAGAGTACCTTCTGTTCCTGCAACTGTATTTCTCTCCCCTCTCCTCCAACGGGGCAGCTTGGCACCCTCTTGGTGACTACTGAGATTTCCCCACAGTTCACAGCAGCAGCGCTGTCCAGACCATGTACACCTTGGTCCCTGCCACATGTAGACTTGAAAGTCTTAGCCAAATACTATATAAACAGCCAGACTCTTTTGACTTCCATCTGTAAGTGACATCATCCAAGTGGTCCCAGCACTGTCCTTGGCCATAGCTCCCAGCTTTCCATTCAAGGCAGGATAAAGCACCCATTTCTATACTGCCAAAACTTCTAAGAAGCAAACTTTGCTAGTCAGTTCTTATAAAACACACACACACACACACACACACACACACACACACACACACACACCAAGGTAATGTTTTTAGGGAATAAATATCTGGTACATTGCACTTTTGGTAAATGGAAGAGTAAGTACTCCATACTTTCTACATCCTTTACTGTGTTTCTAATCTCTTACGTTCCTTGTTGATTAGAGTCGACTCTCTTCTTGCTTTAATTGGGCATAATCTAAACATTTACATTTTCATGGACACGTTGGCTCAAGAATATTTATATTGGTATAAATGTTCATAAATGGAATATATTGGATGCCTGTAATTTGGGTGTCATTAATTATTGTCTCATATCATGGTCCCAAGTTGGTTTATTAGCCCCCCTCAATACAAGTGTAGAGGACTTCCACCCATCACCTTCCCATTAGGTCTCCTTTTCTTAGGCTTCCAAGGGCTCTAAAGTTGACTAAGGGGAGGTGTACACATGGGATAAATTATATAAAAAATGACCAAGTCTTAGGCAATGACAGAGGTTACTCCTGTTGAGTGAACACCAAGGAAGGTACCAACAGAGTGAAAGCTTCACCACTTGCCATCTAAACCAACTACTGCATGTGTACGCAAAGGTGGGCTGCCTCTGAGTAAACATGGGGAATCTGTTGTCCAGTTCCCATAGAGATCCCAGATGTTCAAATATGCCCCTCCTTGCCTGTTATCGGGTGAATTCCATCCACCCCCAATTCATATACTGATGTTCTGAGGTACCTCCAGAACTTTAGAACATGACTTAGTGATAAGGCCTAAAGAGGTGATTAATGTGAAATAAGCTCACATGGATAGACCCTCATCCAACCTGACTAGTGTCCTTATGAGAAAACTTAGACACAGACCTGTATGCACAGAAGGCCCAGGAGAGCACAGCGAGAAGGCAGCCCTCTATAAACTGAGGACAGAGAACCCAGAAGAAACCAATCCTGCCAACACCTCGACCTGGGACTTCTAGCCCCCAGAACTATGAAAAAATCCTAGCTAATAGGATCCAACAGCACATTAAAAAGATTATTCATTATGACCAGGTGGGATTTATCCCTGGGATGCAAGGGTGGTTCAACATTCACAAATCAATCAATGTGATAGAACAAATCAATAAGAGAAGAGAAAAGAACCACATGGTCCTCTTAATTGATGCAGAAAAAGCATTTGACAAAATACAGCATCCTTTCCCAACTAAAACTCTTCAGAGTATATAGATAGAGGGAATATTCCTCAATTTCATAAAATCCATCTATGAAAAGTCCACAGCAAATATCATTCTCAATGAGGAAAAGCTGAGAACCTTTCCCTTAAGATCAAGAACATGAGAAGGATGCCCATTCTCACCACTATTGTTCAACATAGTACTGGAAGTCCTAGCAACAGCAATCAGACAACAAAAAGAAATAAAAGTATTCAAATTGGCAAAGAAGTCAAACTTTCTCTCTTCCCAGGTGACACGATATTTTATTTGGAAAATCCAAAAGACTTCATCCCCAAATTACTGGAACTCATACAGCAATTCAGTAATGTGGCAGGATACAAAATCAATGCACAGAAATCAGTTGCTTTCCCATATACTAACAATAAAACTGTAGAAAGGGAAATTAGAGAATTGATTCCATTTACAAGAGCACCAAAAATCTTTAGATAACTTGGAATAAACCTAACCAAAGAGGTAAAGGATATGTACTCTAGGAATTACAGAACACTCATGAAAGAAATTGAAAAAGACACAGAAAGATGGAAAAACATTCCATGCTCATAAATTGGAAGAATAAACATTGTTAAAATGTCTATGCTGCCCAGAGCAATCTATACTCTCAACACCATCCCAATCAAAATATCATCAGCATTCTTCAAAGTGCTGGAACAAACAATCCTAAAATTTGTATGGAACCAGAAAAGACCAAGAATCGCCAAGGAAATGTTGAAAAAGAAAAAGAAAGCTGGGGCATCATGTTGCCTGATTTCAAGCTATATTACAAAGCTGTGATCACCAAGACAGCATGGTACTGGCACAAAAACAGACAGAGCAGTGGAACAGAATACAGAGCCCAGATATGGACGCTCATCTCCATGGAAAATTAACCTTTGATAATGCAGGGGAAAAAAATCCAATGGAAAAAAGACAGTCTCTTCAATAAATGATGCTGGGAAAAATAGCTATATACAGGAGAATGAACCTCAACCATTTGCTTACACCACAAAAAGATAAACTTTGAATGAGAGACCTCAGTGTGTGACAGGAATCCATCAAAATCCTAGAGAAGAACATAGGCAGTAACATCTTCGACATCGATCACAGCATCTTCTTTCAAGACACATCTCCAAAGGCAAGGGAAACAAAGGCAAAAGTGAACTTTTGGGACCTCATCAAGATAAAAAGGCTCTTCTTCTTCTCCTCTTCCTCCTCCTCCTCCTCCTCCTCCTCCTCCTCCTCCTCCTCCTCC
>CM053614.1:62494734-62505495 GCA_028646535.1 Procyon lotor | reverse complement strand
ATGTCACTTGTGAATATCTTCTCCCATTCTGTCAGTTGTCTTTTGGTTTTGTTGACTGTTTGTTTCCTTTGCTGTGCAAAAGCTTTTGATCTTGATGAAGTCCCAATGGTTCATTTTTGCCCTTGCTTCCCTTGCCTTTGAAGATGCTTCCAGGAAGAAGTTGCTGTGGCTGAGGTCAAAGAGGTTGTTGCCTGCATTCTCCTCCAGGATTTTGATGAAGTCCTGTCTCACACTGAGGTCTTTGATCCATTTTGAGTCTATTTTTGTGTAAGGAAAATACACCTTTCCTTTTGTGTAAGGAAAATACACCTTGCGGTGTAAGGAAATGGTCCAGTTTCATTCTTCTGCATGTGGCTGTCCAGTTTTCCCAACACCATTTGTTGAAGAGACTGTCTTTTTTCCACTGGATATTCTTTCCCGTCTTGTCGAAGATCAGTTGACCATGGAGTTGGAGGTCCATTTATCAGCTCTCTATTCTGTTCCATTGATCTATGTATCTGTTTTTGTGCCAGTACCACACTGTCTTGATGATTACAGCTTTGTATTAGAGCTTGAAGTCTGGAACTGTGATGCCGCTGACTTTGGTTTTCTTTTTCAACATTCCTCTGGCTATTCGTGGTCTTTTCTGGTTCCATATAAATTTTAGGATTATTTGATCCATTTCTTTGAAATAAATTGATGGTATTTTGATAGGGATTGCATTAAATGTGTAGATTGCTTTAGGTAGTATAGACATTTTCATAATATTTATTCTTCCAATCCATGAACATGGAACTTTTTTCCATTTCTTTGTGTCTTCCTTAATTTCTCTCATGAGCACTTTGTAGTTTTGAGTACAGATTCTTTGCCTCATTGGTTAGGTTTATTCCTAGGTATCTTATGGTTTTGAGTGCAATTGTAAATGGGATCGACTCCTTAATTTCTCTTCCTTCTGTTTTGCTGTCGGTGTATAGAAATGCAACTGATTTCTGTGCATTAATTTTATATCCTGACACTTGACTGAATTCCTGTATGAGTTCTAGCAGTCTTGGAGTGGAGTCCACATAAAGTATCATATCATCTGCAAAGAGTGAGAGTTTGACTTCTTCTTTGCCAATTTGGATACCTTTTATTTCTTTTTGTTGTCTGATAGCTGAGAGTAGGACTTCTAGTACTATATTGAATATCAGTGGAGATAGTGGGCATCCTTGCCGTGTTCCTGATCTCAGGGGAAAAGAGAGAGCTCTCAGCTTTTCCCCATTGAGAATAATATTCGTTGTGGGTTTTTCATAGATGGCTTTGATGATATTGAGGAATGTACTGTCTGTGCTTACACTGCGAAGAGTTTTAAGAGATCAAGAAAGAATGCTGTCCTTTGTCAAATGTTTTTTCAGCATCAGTTGAGAGTATCATATGGTTCTTGTTCTTTCTTTTATTAATGTATTGTATGACGTTAACTGATTTGCGGATGTTGAACCAACCTTGCAGCTCAGGAATAAATCCCACTTGGATTTTTTCAAGCCCAGCTAGCATCTTGATAACTGTCATTTTGAACTCTATTTCTGACATATTACTAATGTCCGTATTGACTAGGTCTCTAGCCGTCAGTACTGTCTCTTGTTCTTTTTTTTTTTTTTTTTTTTTGTGGTGAGTTTTTCCACCTTGTAATTTTATCAAGATAAGAACAGATGAGTGAGAGAGAAAAATACTCTGGAGTTTTGCAGTTTTCACTGATTGATGAACTTGGTCTTGGTTGGATATTCTCACTGATCTTCTGGAGGAGGGGCCCGTTGCCTTGATTCTCAAATGTCTTTGCCTGTGGCAGACAAAGTGATGCCCAGTGATGGGTATTAAGGGGGACACGCATTGCATGGAGCACTGGGTGTTATACAAACAATAAATCTTTGGAACACTACATCAAAAACTAATGATGTACTGTATGGTGACTAACATAATAAAAATAAAAAAAATAAAAGACTTAGAGGCCTTTGGAAAGTCATTAGGAAAATCATTAACTAGATAGGTCTGTACACCAGATGGTGACCTCCTGAAACATGTCAGCCACAGTAAAGATATATATTCAACCCTGAAGTAATCTGACTTGGTGATTGAATTTTGTACACGTATTAAAGCTTAGAACTGGGAGAAATAGAAGAATCATATTTTCAAATATGATTTTATCAGTCCTAATGTCGAATTCAAGATGTGGGGGTAAGTGTTACCAAAAACAAAGATAGAGAATCTTCAGCTGCAAAGAACAAACAAAGAAACACAGGCATCCCAAGCTGTTTTTTTAAAAGCCGAACACTCTGGCAAGTCCTGCCAAAAGGTGTGGTCCTCCTTACCAAGGTTTTCCATCTCACCCAGCTTCCTCACTACCACTACCTCTATCAGTACTGAAAATTATTCTTCGCTATGTATTCATCAGTCTATAGAAGCATCTGAAGATTAAGAACTCAGTCTTTTTCACTGTTGAATGTCTAATGCTTTATATCATGCCTAACACGCGATCAAAGTTGCTCAATAAATCTTTGTCAATTGCTTGACTAAAATATTCAGTAGAATGTTTCCTTAACATGGAAATCATGGGCCCAAAGGCGACTGATAGAAGAATTATAAGAGAATCCCATCCGAATAAACAATGAAAATCTGAATAGCTTACAGATAATGGGCAGCAAACTACATGATAAATGAAGTGAGATTCAGTTCAAAGAGTAACTTGAACACTGTATTATTTGCAAATTACAATTCTTTATAGAGTGGAAAAGATGGAATAGGAGAAGGACACTGTGGAGCCTTCAGGTTTCATAGTGAAAGAGTCTGGAAATCATTTACATTTCAAATAATGAAAGTTCTATACTAAAATATTTTTGTGTGCCCAAGTAATTACATTTACTTTCTTTATATAACAGCAGATGAAAAAGAAAAACCTACAGGTTTTATGGAGCACAGTGAAATGCTAATATTATTGCCATGCTATAGATGAGGAAACTAAAGTCTCAGCGGATGAATAACTCCTCAAAATCACAAAACTAGAAAGTAGAAGAATATGTAAGTTAGGAAGATTAGTTAAGATTTCAAGTATACACCATGGTCAGTTTAGGCCTTAGCATCCGATACAGTCATTGTATCAAGAGCAAATCATCTTTCCTTTCCCTTCACAAGAATTTGGGTCTGAGTATATCACCAATGATTAAATTGCCATATTATTGCTCATTATTTTTCTAGCTCTTTTGTTTAGAGAATCTCAAGTCACTTTTGGTAATTGTGAATGATCACATTGTTAACATTTATGCTTGACGCCAGATTACAAACCAATTTAACACAATTACTTATAACTTTGTTGAATTTTTGGAAATTAAGTTGTGCACTATTGAATAGTATCTTTCAACTTGGAACTTCCCAACCAAGCAGTGACTTTCTTCATGCTATGGCATAAGAAGAAAAAAAATGTTAACCCACCCTAGAAATACACACGCACACACACACACACACACACACACACACACACACACAATTAAAATAAAATAAAAGTAAGTACATAAGAAAGCTGAGGGAGACATGAATATACAAAGTAAGCAGTCATAGAAGGAAGTAATAACTTTTCTTCAAGGCATGTAACAAAGAACTCATAAGAATGGAATATACTGGGGCGCCTGGGTGGCTCAGTGGGTTAAAGCCTCTGCCTTCGTCTCAGGTCATGATCCCAGGGTCCTGGAATCGAGCCCTGCATCGGGCTCTCTGCTCAGCAGGGAGCCTGCTTCCCCCTCTCTCTGCCTGCCTCTCTCCCTGCTTGTAATCTCTCTCTCTCTCTGTGTCAAATAAATAAATAAAATCTTAAAAAAAAAAAAAAAAGAATGGAAAATACTCCTATTAAATACATCAAATGCAAAGCCTCAGATTCTCTCCATGGAACTTGTCTTCTGGGCCTTCAGCCTGTTCCACCATTACCACCTCACACACCAACTAAGAGACCCAGAGCTGTGCGAGTCATCTGTCTATAGCTGGCAAAGCCTGTAATCTCTGTCCCTTCTCACCATTTCTGACTCAGATGAAGTACCCAGCTATACGACATGGGGTTTGCATTCCCTAGCTGCACAACTTAGTGAGAAACCCAAAAATAGGGTTCTGTCAACTCCCCATAGAGTTTACTTTAACCAGAGAGAGACCAGAGATAGGAGGGAACCAGGAAATAAATTTGCTTTGCTACAATTTGCTCTATTACAGTGGACCATTTGGCTGTAACGTATTTCTGGACATCCTGACGGGAGACCACCTGTGCAGCTGGAAGATCACCTGTGTCTCTCTGTAAAACAAAGGATAGCCCAGTAATGCATCACCTTTATTTGCTTGTCTCCTCCTTTTACCTAACTTCTCTTTTTTGTCACTCTACTCCCCTGGGATTGGATTACCAATACAGCATTTGCACCTAAGCCTCGCTGCAGGCTCTGTTTCCCAGGGACTCTGAAAACAATTCTGTGTTGAAAACTCTCGATGCACAACATATAAATGTGGGTATATAATGAGCCTTCTAATTAGTAGGAAAGGTGAACACTTAGGTGATCAACAGGGATCATGCTGCTTATTCATAAAGAGCCCAGCACAGTTTTTGTGCTCAATGCATAAGTCAACTACAAATGTCCACCAGCATCAGCATTTTTAGTAGTATAGCATGGTGGCAAAAAGGGTGTTTACATGAGACTATTTTTCCCATCTTCGAAGAGAAAATACAATTAATCACAAGTCCATTCTACACCAATAGTTTTCCTTATGAGAAAAAATAACAAAACCAATCATCCAAGGTATTTATCTAAAAATTAATTACCATTTTCAAATAAAATCTAGGAAGATAGCATCAGAAAATATTAAACATACCTTAAAATCCACCATCACCCAGCAAACCCTGGACCTCATCCAGCTGCCTCCTGTGGTCTAGTTACCACCCTTCAAACTGAGAATAATAAGCTGAATTTCAAAACAGAATTATGCAAGTTTATTTGATTTCCTCTGCTTGCCTTTCATGAAAAGCATCAAAATGAAAATGGATTGGTAGAGATTGGTAGGAACAGTCAGGTGAATGCAAAATACTGCCATCAATCTCATTGTTTCAGGAAGCAATGGGCATGGTGGGCACAATCAGGCTTAACAAAGAAGAAAAAATATTTCAGCTGCGGTCACCATGAAAAATGAGATATCAAGGAACAAGACAGCAGTTTTGCACAAAGAAGTGAATGTACTTTCTTTCTAAAAACCTCTAGGGAAATCGAAAATTGTAAGTAAAGAAATTAAGAGAAGAGATGCTAAGAGAAACCTCTGATTTTTCTCTAACCACCACAAAATTTCACCAGAACAAACTCTTCAAGCCATGGAGATTACAAACCATGAGGATTGCCAGTTATAAGACCCATTTCTTTCTTTTTTTTTTTTTTAAAGATTTTTTTATTTATTTGACAGAGAGAAACATAGCGAGAGAGGGAACACAAGCAGAGGGAATGGTAGTGGGAGAAGCAGGCTTCCCGCTGAGCAGGGAGCCCGATGTGGGGCTCGATCCCAGGACTCTGGGATCATGACCTGAGCCGAAGGCAGACGCTTAACGACTGAGCCACCCAGGCACTCCTCTTTTTTTTTTTTTTAAGATAAATTTATTTATTTGAGAGAGAGAGTAGGGGGAGGAGCAGAGGAACAGGGACCATCTCAAGCAGACTCCCTGCTGATCAGAAAGCATGTTGCGGGGCTGGATCCCAAGACCCTGAGATCCATGACCTGAGCCAAAATCAAGAGTCAGGCTCAACCAACTGAGCCATCCAGATCCCCAAAGAGCCATTTCAACTAGAGGTTTAGAATTTTCAAATTTGAAAAGACAGGAAAATAAAAAATATTGCCCCCGTGGGTGAAATGTTTATTGAGCTTACAATCTTCCACTTTGATAGATTTTGGCCAATATCAATCAAAGCCAAATGTGGATAAATAAGTCTATTTCTTGAAAAATTAGAAAATAGAGTCAATATTTACCCTTGGGATCTGTCTCTAAAAGTTAACAGGCAGAATCCTTCCTATTAAGAGAGTCAGTACTATTAGTACAAGGTAAGACTAATACATCAATAAGTTGCCAAAATCCAGACAGACAAAAAGAAGTTTAGTAACTATACAATTTCATTTACTTCTTCTGGTATTTGAAAGCTACAACCTCTTTAGTTCTATATTAGACATTCTGTTCTTGATTTGAGAAATTCTTTATCCTTAAATCTGTTCCTTCAATGTCACGTTTTTTTAAATCTGTGTATAGTTGACATACAATGTTACATTAGTTTCAGGTGTACAACATAGTGATTTAACTTCTCTGTTATGTTATGCGGTGCTCACCACAAGTGTAACCACGATCTGTCACCTAATCAAAAAGACAAGAAATAACACCTGTTGGCAAGGATATGGAGAAAAAAGAACCCTCACACACTGTGGGTGGGAATGTAAACTGGTGTAGTCAGGGTAGAAACCAGTATGAAGGTTCCTCAAAAAGTTAAAAATATAAATACCATATGATCCAAGAATTCAAATTTAGCCACGAAAATGAAAACACTGATTTGAAAAGATATATGTACCCCAACGTTTACTGCAGTATTCTTTACAATGGCCAAAATACAGAAGCAACCCAATTGTCCATCAATAGATGAATGGATAAAGAAGATGTGAGATATATATTCATATATATATGTATACACACGTGTGTATACACACACACATGCATGCACACAATGGAATATTATGTACCTATAAAAAAAGAATGAGGTTTTTTCCCACTTGTGACAATATGGATGGACCTAGAAAGTAGCATGCTAAGTGAACCAAATCAGACTGAGAAAGACAAATATCATATGATTTCACTCATATGGAATCTAAAAAATAAAACAAATGAATAAACACACAAAAAGCAGAATCAGACCTATTGAAATACAGAGAACAAACCTTCAGTGTCACTTTTATTGTGCTCTAGCCAGACATCCTATCTGTACCTTTCTCCTCTCCTAGGATAAAATTATTCTTAGGCTGCTTCTATCCCTGCCTTCATCCCATGGTAACACTAGCAATGGCCTATCTGCAAGGATCTGCAAAAATTTCCAACCCTCTAGGAGAGATGATCTTTTAAAAATCACACCATTCCCAGATCTTTGCCTTGCTTCATCAGAACTGAATATTTTGTTATCTTTTCCTTGGTGGTCTTGCCTCATTTCCACTTATGGTGGATTGTGACAGATGAAGCGAATTAACATTTAGATAATTCCAGCTAATATATATGATCTCGCCTAGAAAAAAGAAGAGTCTAACAATTTAAAGCTCAAACATCTTCATCCCCATGGAATGTAAGTGGGAGAAAAATTGGGGTCAATTTTTATTCTTTCTATGTTCTCCAGGTATAAAACACGGAACGTCGCCCGGCTGAGCCACGCACAGGGCCAATCCTAGGTTAGAGAAACAATTTAATCAGTCACATGGGTAAACAAGAAAGAAATTTAAACAGCCAGGTAATGGATTTCTAGGGTCAGACTCTGGCCCTCAAGTAGCCACACAGTTACAAAAGCGAATGATCATACAACCACTGCCTCGCTGCTTTTATTTCCAAGGTTGTGGGGCATAAAGAGATTTCAATACTTATCTTGTCCGCATCCAATTGTCATCACATCACTGAACAGTAAGAACATTCACACCAGAAAATGGAGTTGGTTTTTTTCTAAGTAAAGTTAAGTGGACAGCAGCTGCTAGATTCATATCGTCCCTTGATTTATTTTTTATTTACAGATGCACATTTTCATTAGCTGGGATTTGAACAGAATGGATTTTTACGACAAAAGCAAAAGCAGCCCAATTCTGGCTTTTTACACAGATGGGCTTCTCTCTGTCTCCTTGGACAGCTTGGAGTGTATCTTCTTCCAACACAGCCCAGACGCATCCGTTTGTAATGCTCAGCTTGTGGCCTCGAGGCAGGGTACATAATTTCCCTCCCTAATCTGCAGAGCAAATCTCAGATGCAATGTGTTTTCTGCAGAGATGCAAGGAAATCCCAGAGAACTGGGCTGGAAATGCAAGCAGACTTTTTTTTTTTTCCCCTTCCTCCTATTTAAATCAAGGCATTTCATGCTTTGTGATGATCTCTTCAGTTATCTATCTATATTTGCTCCCATGATTTCCTAAATGGCCATAGGCTGTATTATTTCCTCTTGCCTTAGAGAACAATCAAATTCATGTTCCAAGTGTCCCAGCCTGACTGTTCTGTTTGATCAGTTATTAGACTATCCCTTAAGGCTCTGAAATGTTTATAGTTTCGGACTTGGAACCACCATGGTTATAAATAACCACAGATCTCAGAATTCCTTCTATGTGGTATATATTCTCACTGACCAGTCTTATTTATTTTGGTGCCCGAGAAATGTTTGATAATTAAATACTTGCACCACTGATGTGGCAGAGAACTTGAAAATCTCTAATCGTACAGCCTGCCTTAGCTTTGGAGTTAGTGCTTCTAGGAACCCTCAAGGAGCTCTGGTTTAGAATTTTACTCAATTTTCTAACTGAGTCAGAGTAGCAACACAGTATCCCACACCATTAAGAAATTTATAGGATGTGGTGCTGCTGGACTAGCTGAAACAGTAAATAGGCATCAGAAAGAACTGGTGGGGATACCTGGAGTGCTGGGGGAGGGTGACAGTACCCAGAGTCTTTGTGACTTAGGGTCACAGATCTCAGGCAACATCTGAGCCCTAATCCCAAAGGCGTGCGCTCCGCCTTTTTCCTGTTCTCATTTCTAGCTGGGCTCTCAGACAGTCCAAAGAAAGTTAGTAAAGAACTGGGGTGGCAGAAAAGCCTTGCCCACTCCATACTTTTATCCATATCCCTGAGCCTAAAAACACTCGTGAGCTTGTTTGAAAAGTAAGACAGGAACTAACAGCAGCAAAGCAGTCAGGGCATTTTCCCGGGTGAGCCTCACACTTGCCAGCTTCCCAGCCCAGGACCTCAAACACACTTTTTCCCTCTCCCCTGGCACATGTCTGCCCATATTTACAGATCAGTGGATTACCACGAGGCAAAGACAAATTTGCTTTCAATCTGCAACTATAAAATGTTTGTTTGTTGGATTACATTGCCCAGTTGTTTCCCAGCAGGCTGGCAAGCAGGGGGAACTTGGAAAAGGAAAACAGCAGCTGCCCTCTCTGTGCCAAATGGGGAAAGTGAGTTAAAATGAGACTCCCAAGCACTGATGGTGGTCCTCACTCCAGCTAGCCCACACGAGCAACCCACCTTTTCAAGCACAGCAGTGAGAAAGCCAACTCCGTTCTCTATGCAGAGCGTACTGATTACACAGCTAAGAGCCCCACCCCCTCAAGCTTTACCCAGGCTTCCAGGCAAAGAACCGTCAGCCAGGATTTCACCTAGACTGTCCCTTCTTACAGTCCACCTGAGTTCTGGAAAAATGAAGTCGCAAAATACCATTCTCAGTTTCAAGAACGCGAGTGGCTGAGTCACAATTTAAAGGTCCCTTCTGATCACCTCCTGTGCAAATAATCCTCTTTGAACCTTTCCTTCATTGTCGATGCAATATTTGTGGTGTGGAATTTATAGTCAGTGTTGGGTGCCTAGATTTTTATTTGTCCAATTTTTTAACTTAGCGCAAGTTCTTCTGAGATGTACCTCTGCTTAGCTAAAGCAATCACAGAGTAGCAACAAATACATAAATAAAACGAGATTTTTTTTTTTTTCATAGAAATACTGAGGCAACCTTAACTGGAGTGGAGGGAGTTGTGCAGCCGTAATAATAAAAGTAGCAAACGTTAGCAATCTGCTTCATAGCATGAAATAAAATGTATTTTAGTAAAAACATGAACCCTGCTCCAACTGTAATTTTTCACACAGCTGTGATAAAAGAACGATAAAAGTGATAAGGCATAACAATTCCTGAGTAAACACACATATAAAATGAAGTGGAAGTTCAGATCTAAAGGGTTTTGTTTTACTTGCCAGCTCTAAACATACTGTGGCTGGTGCTTTAATTTTCTTTTTAACAGCTATCAATTCTGTTCACTTGTACAATTTAATAGATGCTTAGAAGCTTCCCAAAAAGTATGTTGCATGAAGAGATAGTCTCCCTTAGCCTGTGCATTTGACATCTTGTCACTTTGTAACATTACACACTTCCGAACAGATATCCTATCTATTGCCTCTTGATAGGAAAAAAATAGCAAAAGCAGTACCCATGAATCTTTCCTATGGCGGGAAAAAAGCCAAAACATTTCATTCTTGTGGAAATTATGTGATTCTATCCCTGGCTCTTAAAAATCGGAGTCATTTCCAAGGTAACAGAACACTTCTTTAATCATTAGAACAAATGGATGTTTGTCCAACAATGAGAACAATTATTTTCTAAAATAGAAACATACCTTCGAGAACATTCTTGAGGCAAATAAATGATCTTTGAAGCACTTAAACAATAAAATACACTCAGAAAAAAAAATGAGTATATATTTTCGTGAGTATTCATCACTACTTCTGTAGAATAATCTGTGACCTTTGGATCAAGGCCTGGTTAAAGAACATAGATATAAATTCCAAACTGATTATCCCTCCCTTAGGCCAAACAGCTACTCTCCCACTCACACTAAGTTTGTAAACTATTGCATCTAGTAGCCATAAGACACACATCAACTTCTGGCTCACACCTTCTAATTCTCTTTACCCTTGACTTGGTACACAATATTTTCTTCCTTTCTCTCCTTTCTTCCTTCCTTCCTTCCT
>CM053614.1:62453712-62494634 GCA_028646535.1 Procyon lotor | reverse complement strand
TAGAGACCTAAGACAGCCTGCATTGTTGTAGCAGAGCTACTTCTTCAACAAAGATCTGTGTTCCCTTCCCAGAGTGTCTAGAGAAATGTCTTCTGGCTAGATGTATTTCCTGGTCTTTCTTAGCATCTAACTATGTCCAGGTGACTACAGAATGTACACAGAAGAGAAGTGAGCCTTTGGGGCTAACCTAGTTAAGAAGCATATGTGTTCTCTCTACTAGTCTCTCTTGTCCTTACACAGCATCCTTGGAAGCCACATGCTAAAGATGGCAGTGGCCAGAGATGGAAAGAGTCCGGCTGCTCCACTACCATATATATAGAGAAGGCTGCCCGTCGGGGACACACTGAAGTGTCACAAGAGTGAGAATAACCTTCAGTTATATACAACTGTTTTGATGTTGGGATTTATCTGTTATGATAATTAACACAATTAAATACAAGAATCTTCTTTACAGGAAGTTACCTCTAATAAGGGACATAATTACTTTAAATCTTTGTGGAGACAAAATCAGATATATTTATATGAGATAATAAGAGTGTAAGGCAAGCAATCAAAAATTATAGTTTAGAATATCATCAGCAGAGATCTGGGTTTCAAAGGAGGACAGGAGCACTTACATCTAGAGTTACTGGAAAAGGCCTCACAGAGAAAGAGCCCTTTTAACTTGACTTCAAAGGATGGGTAGCAGTGTGACAAGTAAGCAAGGAGGTTGGAAGGTATTTTAAGCGGAGGGAAATGTATGATCAAGCAGGGAGGAAATAAAGCATAATGATTCGGAAATAGTGAGATGTCTGCATAAAGGGTTATAGCTTGCACAAAAGTAACCATGAAATGGTTAAACAGAACCTCCCAAATTGGTATGGCTCACCACTTATTGATAACCTGACATACAAATTATAGAGCCAAAAATCCAGGAGCGACACCTCTCTCACTATTGTAGATAATGAAAGAGCAATACAGCCATGCTGAAGATCTGAGAGGTCACAGAACAAATAGGGACAAAGCACATTTCCAGCAAGCTCCAGGGTAAAAAAAGAAATAATTCCTCTAGAAATTGACATTTTTCAAAAAGCATGCTGAAAGACACAGAAATATTCCAGGCCTAAAAAAAATGCATGGATCTGAGCAGTTGTTGGCAAGAACAGGTCAGATAAGGCTACCTCAATTAATTAAAGAGCCTCTGCAACCTTACGAATGAGATCCAAAACTCTGATCTTAATATTCATTTTTTTATGTAGTTTTCTTTTTTTTTAATTTTTATTTTTTTAATTAATTTTTATTAACATATAATGTATTATTTGCCCCAGGGTACATGTCTGTGAATCGTCAGGCTTACACATTTCACAGCACTTAACAGCACATACCCTCCCCAATGTCCACACCCCAGCCACCCTATCCCTACCCCCCTGCCTCCCAGCCACCCTTAGTTCGTTTCATGAGTCTAGGAGTCTCTTATGGTTTGTCTCCTTCCCCATCCCTTCCTGTTTTATTTCTCTCCCCCACCCTCCCAAACTCACTCCTTGCCTCCCAAATTCTTCATATCAGAGAGATCATGTGATAATTGTCTTGCTCTGACCGACTTATTTCACTTAGCATAATACCCTCCAGTTCCATCCACATCATTGCAAATGGCCAGATTTCGTTTCTCTTGATGGCTGCATAGTATTCCATTGTATATATATCATGTGTCTGTTGGCCATTTGGATGTCCTCTTTGAAGAAATGTCTGTTCATATCTTCTGCCCATTTCTTGATTGGATTATTTGTTCTTTGGGTGTTGAGTTTGAGAAGTTCTTTATAGATTTTGGATTCCCAACACCATTTGTTGAAGAGACTGATCTTAATATTCAAAGATCTCATAAATAAGCATTCTTTCAGAAACCAACATGGTTCCCAAAAGGTGGCCAGGAAGGCTACGTGATGACAGAAGGGAAAATGTAGCCAAGGATTTCCCTAGCCTTAGTTAAAACCCCCCTAACTAATGATTATTCTTAAATATTCCTTCAGGCTTGATTTGGTAATTTATAAAACTATGAATGATTTTTATTCCATAGTATAAATACACTCATTTCTAAAATTATTCTGTTGGGAATTCTTCAACTGACAAATAATGGATTATTCATACGTGATGTTTATCTAGAAAACATATCAGCCTGACATTTTAACTTATATAAAGAATTTCCATTATGGGCAAATGTCCATTGGCAAATAATTTGATTTCTCTGCAAAAGGCCAGATAAGTCATGCCTATGGGAAGTAAAAAATTCCCCATTCTTCAAGCTCCATCTCTGGCAAAGGTGCAGAAGAGACCTATGGTTATAGACTGAATATTTGTGTCCCCCTCGAAATTCTTATGTTGAAACTCCCATGTGATGGTGTTAGGAGGTGGGGCCTTTGGGAAGTAATTATGATTAGATGAGGTGATGAGGAAGAAGTCCCCAAGAATGAGACACCCCTAGCAGAATCAGAAGAGAGCTAGCTCCTAATGTCTGCTGTCCACCAGGTGAGGATACGATGAGCAGCTGGCAGTCAGCAGCCTGGAAGACAGCACTCACCAGAACTCGACTATACTGCACCCTGATCTCAGACTTCTGTTCTCAGCAACTGTGACAAATACATTTCTGTTGTTTACAAGCCACCTGGTCTTGGGTGTTTTGTTACAGCAGCAACTGGAGACTGAGACATGTACAAATATAAACTGGTTCCTACTGCTTCCCTTTTGGAAGTTTGAATCACATCAGTGTCTGAGTCTATAAAGAGAAAAATGTTTCCTTGCTTTGTTTGCCTGTTTAAAGACATGCATAGTTTTCACACTTTTTTGCAAACATTAAGTGTCCTGGTGTTCCGTGTTGTTCGTTCAGCTTCTCTTGGGCTAGGTTAAAGAAATCAGAGGCTCATTTCCAAGTTTACGGTGTGAACGAAACTGAAGAGAAGATGTGCAGTGAGCAAAGGAAGCAGTCTTAACAGTTTCCTCCAACAGCTTAGCAGTAGCTTTGTGTGCCTGGGACTAACCGTGCCAACCTCAATTCTTCCTGCCAAATGCCTCCTCTCCCAGCATTCCCACTCCTTTTGTTATTGTCTTGCTTCTTCCCACCCTGTGCTACAATAACTCACAAGAAGGAAGTTGGGGAGACATGTGTTTATGCTTTAAAAAGAAATTTTCATTTAAATTGATGCAAACGTCAGGGGAAGACAAAAATATCCCCTTCCTACACAGATCGGTACTTCTTTCTCCTCTTGACATATTCTCCCCCCAAAATCTAAAACATATAAGGCTGGAGATTCTTTTGGATACAAAGACAGGAGATCTACTCTGAGCATGAAAAAGAAAAATAATTCTCTGAAGCCTTAATTCTTCTTTTTTTGGACACTTGATTCTTTCTAAAATGGAAAACAAACTAGCACAATGCATTTTCTTAAGAATATTTTCCATTAAGGGGCGCCTGGGTGGCTCAGTCGTTGGGTGTCTGCCTTCGGCTCAGGTCATGATCCCAGGGTCCTGGGATGGAGCACCGCATTGAGCTCCTTGCTCAGCAGGAAGCCTGCTTCTCCCACTACCATTCCCTCTGCTTGTGTTCCCTCTCTCGCTGTGTTTCTCGCTGTCAAATAAATAAAAACTTAAAAAAAAAAAAGAATATTTTCCATTAAAAAAAACAATAATAATTTAACCCAAAGACCTAAACCTGAACAGAATTTTCTCTTTGATAATCGCTTACTCCATAGGCTTCCCTGGATCTTCTGTACCTTTTGAGCCACCTTCCTCCAGGTCACCCTCCACAGAGTCCTAAGAATAGGCTACCTAAAAATGCAGCCCTGGTTAAATTAGTGCAACAGCTATCCAATGCCCACTTTAGAAGCCATACAGCTCACTGCATAATCTCTTTCCTCTTCAATGCACCGACCTCTTACTCTATCTCTCCTGCCTCCTCACACTCCAGCAGTAATGACTTACTTTGAGAGACACGTGTTCGTGCCCCAGCCCCCACTGTTGGTTTATTCTGTTTGCTTAGAGTACAATGGGCCTCTCTTCCTTTGTTCACTTGGTGGCTCCTTCCCATCTTCCAAACCCTTTGTATCAGTCAGAGTTCCCTTGCAGGAAATAGAAGCCTCTCTGGATAAGTCAGCCAGGAAGGCACTTAATGCAGGAAATCAAGTACCACCAAGACTGCCGAAAGGACTAGAGTAACACGAGTCAGGGGCCACCAATAAGCCCTCAGGTCACAGCATGGCAGGCATAATCCAGAGCTTGAAGCCGCTGCTGACAGTCAGAGGGCAGAAAGCTATACGAAGTACTGCCAGTGTCACAGCTGCCCCCACGGCCAAGGCTGATGACTTAGACAGGGAAATGAGGCGTCTGTCACTGTAAGAAAACAGAATGTTTGCAGGATCCTTCTACAGAAGCTGCTATCACTGCTGAAGGAAAAAATGACCCTGTTCTCCCCTGTTTCGAAAATTTTGCACTGGACCATCTCATTATAGTTTTTAGCCTTCAAACTCCTATAAAGGTTTAGGGTCTCTGAAGAGGAGGAAATAGGTACTGCGTGTCAATAGATCGCATCAGGCATCATATCTTCTGTCACACCCTCTTCTGGACCTTCCACCCCCAAAGAGTCTCAGTTCATCATTCCCTCCACTGTATCACCTCTGTTCTTGACCACACATGGTCTTCTATTATCTTAGTAGTTCCCCCATAGTGTAATATTTGAGGACACGTATAGAGATCATACATTAGAAACGCCCAATTATTTTATTCATCTTTTTAAAATCCCGGTACTTGGCATAGTCTCTGACATTTAATATGCCAGGCACATTTTATTTTGCCAGACGTTACTATTAAGTAGCACTTTCATGTACAAAAATAGCAACTTCGATAAGAAAAATTTCAGTTTCAATCTCCTCTTTCAATAGATTCGGAGAATATCAAGTTGGGAAATAGTGACATTCAACTCTATTGAGATTTCAGTCAATTCTCCTTTTCTTAGAAGAATAATATCTTCAGATATTATTCAATTAAAATGAGAATTTGAGGATTCCTTGGTTCTAGTAGATATTCTACTCACTGTACTCTCCAGTGATCAATTTGCTCTTCCCAATAGAGAATAGAAAACCAAGCATTTTAGTGCACTTATTTAAATTATAGTTCATTTATGCATTGTGTTAAATAACCCCTGGGCATGCTCATAAGCCTCACAAGTAAAAACACAGCAAGCAATTTGAATTTATGTTCTAATATAGACTAAGTATCAAAGCAATGTTCAAATAAGATTCAGAATATGTTTCTATGTTCCACTCACAATAATTTCTTATTAGAGCATGGTGAGTAAAGAAGAATGTGTCAGTCTAGCTTCTCACATCTCTGGAGTGGAGCTGATCTACTCTCACAATGTGGCATAGGTACAGCCCTGTGATTCTAAATCACCAAGTCATATACTTGAAAAAAAAAAAAAGTCTTCCTCTGGACTCCATACGATTACCCATTTGTCCCCTGGAGACTCGGTTAGAGGGAAAACTAAGATACAATAAAACTTACAACGCTTTTTAACATACTAAGCTAAAATGTTTTATAAAATTATGCCATGCACTAAAAGAATGGTATGTGGCTAAATATGAATTTACCTTTCAGTTTCACTTAAATTTAGTTATAAGAATCAAAAATAAAATCAGACTACTCTAGAGAAAAATTAAGAGCAGGCACTACAGTTATCAGTAGAGAAATTAATTGCAGGGGATATAACCTTTATCATTAGCTCTCAGGTACTTTTTAGCGTTTCTCTTGACCTTTACAAATGAAGGAACTGAGTTACCTAGAACATACACTGAGAATATCAAAGAAGCAGAATTCATCAGTGTTGTGGACTAAATGCTCACGTCCCCCTAGAGTTCATATGTTGAAACCCTAACCCCCAGTGTAGCTATATTTGGAGATGGTAACTTTAAGGAAGTAATTAAGGTTAAATGAGCTCATGGGGTAGCAGAGTGGAAATAGGGAAAAGCTGATTTGTGTCCTTAGAAGGAGAGACACCAAAGAGCTAACTCTTTTTCCTCTCGTGTCACAGGGAGGAGACCACATGAGGACCAGTGGGAAGGCAGCTATCTGCAAACCATGAAGAGAGCCCTCCCCAAAAACAGCCTACTCGGGCCTCATAACCCTAGACTTCTCTCCTCCAGAGCTGTGAGAAAATCCATTTCTGTTGTTTCAAACACCCAGTCTGTGGTACTCTGTTATGGCGAGACTAATACCAACAGCAAGCCAACCAACCAAGATTCTTCCCCACTCCTGCTCTCACCCATACCCACATCATGCCTTCGCCAAAAAAACTGATAGCCTCGTAAGCAGCATATGGAAAAAGAGTGAGAATTACCACAGTTCTTGGGGCGCCTGGGTGGCTCAGTCAGTTAAGCGTCTGCCTTTGGCTCAGGTCATGATCCCAGGGTCCTGGGATGGAGTCCTGAGTCATACTCCCTACTTAGCCGGGAGGCTACTTCTCTCTCTCCCCTCTGCATCTCTCCCTGCTCATGACCTCTCTCTCTCTCTCTCTCTCTCTCTCTCTCAAATAAAAAAAGCAGTACTACAGTTCTTATGCATTGCCATTAAGGAAAATGCCATACACATACTTCAGATTCCTATTACTTAAGGCTACTCCTGATACAGATATTTATATAGATAAAGTTAATATTACACTGATTTCATACCCATAAGAAGATTGCAATCAGCATCACAGTGTGACTTAGCCACTTGGGGACACTCTGGGCCATACATCTTTGTTGGTAGAGCACAGAACAGCAGCAATAGAAATGGGATCCTAGGGTCCTCATTCTCTCCCATGAGAACACAAATTCCACTGTATATTACTGTGGTAATTATTTGCTGTACATAATGTACTAAAAATTGTTCTAAATCTTGGCATTGAAATTGATAATAAGAAGTAATCTCTTTCAAGTCATTTAATTATAAGCTAAATGTAAGAGGTAGAAACAGTCTCACCATTAATCAAATTAATACTTGGAAGACATTAAACACACTATTTCCCAGAAAAAGAATAATTTGGGGGCAACTAGCAAAGAGTATAACCCAATTAAATCGGTTTCCTTACCCTACCTACTTTCTGCCAAACTTTCGGCTACTTGTCAGGATTACTCTCAGATCTAAGCTATGATCCAGAGTCAAAAACTCAGGATTTGGAAATACCTTTAACTGATCATAAGTACTGTGCTGGTTATAGAGCTCTTATGGCCCAGTTCCAAATCTATGATTCTATACTTTGGTGATCCTAAGGCCAAGATGCTAAAAACTGACTTTGTCTTTTGTCCGCTTGCTCCCTGCCTCCCAGTGGACTCTGGGAGGAGTCTGGGAGGCAGGAAAAGGGGAGAGGGAATTATACCTTTCTTTTTCAGTCTCTGTTGTCTAGCACTGGCGCATTAGCCTGAGAGCTGCCACTGGCATTCCTAGAGCCAGCTTCATTAGACGTTTCACAGGAAACCCGCAGTAGCAGGTTATGACTTCTCTTCAGTTATCTGAGTCCTAGTTTACAGAGTCTGTACTCAGAAATTCTGAAAACCCTACCTTCTTCCTTTCTTGCTCCCAGCCCTAGGAATGTAGCTACTTCCTACATCCGTTATCACTGGGCTTTCTCATTTCTTTCTTTCAACTTTCTTTAACCAATTCCCTGGGTTGAATCCTCTTTGTTGTAATACACAGTGAGGATTTTGGTTTCCTGACTGGACAGTCACCAACATGTATCTGGAAAATGATTTTTTTTAAAGATTTTATTTATTTATTTGAGAGAGAGACAGAGGGAGCACAAGTGGGGAAAGAGGCAAAGGGAGAGGGAGAGAGACAAGCAGACTTCCTGCTAGGCGAGAGGCCTAACACAAGGCCAATCCCAGGACCCCAAGATCATGACCTGAGCTGAAATCAGATACTAAACTGGCTGAGCCACCCAGGCGCCCCTGGAAAATGATTTTTATATTTTAGGAAGGAACACTCAAGTAAAATCTATTTCACATTCCAACTAGATTACCCACAATCAAAAGCTATCTCAAATACGAATTGATTAGTATTGATTAATCAATTAGTAATTGATAAAAGATTACTTTCTTTTGGATCCCCTTTGCCTATACGATACAAGTAAGCATAGGTTTGGGTTTAGCTACACAGAAATGGAATTATACCACATATTCCACTCTGCACTTGAAGCAGTTAACTGCAGTGATGATGTCTGAAAAGTTAAAGTGAAGGAAATCTTTACTTTTGGCATTGGCTAAGTTTTCACACTGAGCATTTTACTTTTGCAATTAATTTTTTTAAAAACTTGCACTGTCGAAGCAGTTTTCTGGTTTCTTACAGGATTGTTGATAGGACCTCCAGCACTATCATGTTACTTGCCTGTGGCAAAAAGTGGGCAACTAAGAGTAGGCAGACATTAGCTTACCACTATTGGCATCAAGTTTCTGCCCTTTGAGTTGGTGACAATAATTAACCATATGGTTCAAGCCATGCAGCCCTCTGGTCCCAGTCTTCTTTGTCTTGAATGCTCATATCTTCATAAGCATAACACACATAAGCCTAGGCTTTGATCCACATAGCACAGAATACTGGGGTCATCTTACAGAACACAGGTCATGTAAACACAAGTGACTTCAAATGAAAATAATAGAGATTTTGTGTTTCTCAGATGTGGTGAAAAAGGCAGTCCTAGTGCCATCTTTTTTTATCGCCATTTTCCTCTTCCATCTCCGCTTACTTGTGGTAATTGTGCTCCCAACCCACTTCCACCCTAAACAAAGACAAAACAAAACTTCTTCCAGTACTGCTCTCTAGTTTTTCCTTTTCTTCCAAATTCTCCATCACAAAATCTCAAATACTACCCTGTCCAACGTAACCCACTTTGGAAAGCCTAGAAGGAGAAGAGATAGATCAGGTCAGGCCAGAAGGCATTTCAAGTGAGCATGAAGGAGAAACTCAAGGATCTTATGCCACATCACTTCCATGCCTGTTAACCCTCCATAGACCGAATGCCACTAAAACTCTCTGCATCTGTAGATTGAGGGCTTCAAATGTATCTGTGTTTTATGATCATGATATCCTTTCTGGAATGTTATTCTAGCACTAACAAGAGAGAATGGAGATTGTGAACTTATTTTTGTGAAGAAAGTGACATCTGGTTAAAGTAGTAGCTTCCATTCACGAGGCAGACCTCCATTTAGCACTATATCACCTTCTGCCATCTATCTAGGCCTTGAGCCCCTAAAGGTATTATTGTTTATTCACCTCACACTCAGCTTCCTGTGAGTCACATAAACCCAAATACATACAGACTTAAGGATCAGGAGACAGAGTTATAATTCTTATTCTGTCAACAAATTCATGATAATTCATGGGAAACATAATATTTGTGCTCACCTTCACTGAGTTTCACTAAAAAAAAAAAAGCCTCTTCCACCTTTCACTAAATCACGTATGTGAAGGATCTAAAATATATTCAGTACAAGGAACATGGTGCAAATATATTAGGTAGTCACTCATTTCTTGCTTAAAATATAAGGGAAAGGATACGAAACTTACAGTATGGTAGCAATAGCAAAATTCATAGTTGTTGAGGAGAAATAAGCAACATCATTCCCAAGAGAAATGAACATGTCAAATAACCGGGGAAGAAGGGCGAAAAATTATTACAGCAAGAAGAGGAAAGAAATCGCTGAAACTAAAATGTCCTAGCAAAGGCAGCTAGGAATAATAAGGAGGAAAGAGTCTAACATCTGCCCATCCTACCTAGTATGGCGAGAACAGGAGCTTTGATAACTTTTTTGGCATTTACCATTGACTTTATATAGAAGTACCAGTGGAAAGCCCTTATCCCCAAACAGGTAAAAAATAGTAATTTGTATGCAAATCCAAGCCATTACGGTCTATTGCCTCATCTCCAAATGCTGATTCTCAATCTCTCCTCTTAAGAAAGAAAAATAAAATGCAGCACAGCTCCTTTTGGTTATTGCATACATTGGGCCATTGTCTTGTCTTTTCTTTTCTTTTTGCCTTGTTTTAATGTGGAAGACCCTCGCCAATAATTAATCATAGGACATTGGCCAGCTATATTTTAGTTCTCTCTGAAGAGATGAATAGCCAACCCATAATAGGCCCAGCAATCATGAATGCTATGGCATCGTTTCGAAGGTCGCCCCAACCCTTATCACCGTTCACAGATAGCGATAAAGTACAAAAACACTGCTATCTGAGTAATAGCTAGTTACCTCAGCACTCTTCCCTGCAGAATGTTGTCCTTCGTCAGTGTCGGTCCCAGATCAATTGGTTAGAATACAGCCCAGGTTATAAGCCCCCTTTTGCCTTCTGCCTCACTTGGCTTCTGCTTCATTACCACTCTTCTGTTTGTTTGCTTCTCGGCCTCCACTTGCAGGAAAAGAACTGCAAAGATCAACTGGAAACCTCAACTTATGCACAACTACTTGGAAATCATTTCCTTGATATCGACGTGGTGCCGCGGAAAATGACAGTGAAAAATACCACTCCCTTAAGAAAAAAAAAAAATACTCTCAAGACCTATGTTCAAGTACAATAGAAAGGCTGAATGACTGAAAATTCTTTTGTAGATAACCTGAGGGATAGTGGAAGAATACTGATAAATTGGCCCTTAGAAAAGTGCTGACCTAATAACCTCAGTGCTTTCTCACCATATGAGTATGAAACTCTTATTTTTAGAAAGGAAAAAAATGAATGCACTGAGAGGTAATTAATAATCAAGCCAGTAATAGGCAATAATGGAAATTTAACAAACAAAAGGTAAATCCATGTCTTCAAATCCATCCCAGGTAATAATCATAAATCAAATAAGATATCACAGAAGTTCTAGAACCATGTCAGGGGGACATTAAAAAAAAAGATGTCCTATGGCCCAATTGCCACTTTCTCAAAACCCCTTGCTTGTTCCTCCTACAACCTATGCCACAACTTGCCATCACTGTTATTTCCTGGAATTGATTTAGACTCAGCTAAACTTTTTACAGGAGCTCCCGAAAAGTGGTACCTGTGAAGAGCACCATTTCTCTTGGGCTTTTATTCATTCTGTATGATGCCAAACAAGAAACAGCAATATTGAGCCCAGGACACTCTAACTGAGATGGGGAAACATTGCAATTGACCGTAATACTATGGCAGACAAATGTTAGAAATCTGAATTTTGTTCCTTCCTACTTTTTTTTTCCTCCTTTCTGTTCCCCAACTCAAAGACAAAGTGGACTCTGTGCTTCTTTGCCTCAGGGAAGATGTGTAGCACGGCTGCTTTAAAGAAAGTAGGACCAACAGAACCAAGAGAAACTTGAAGGATGAGGTAGTATTTTCTCTGAAACTAACAAAAAAAGGTCCCCCAGACCGGGGAGAAAAAGAAGTCTGTGGATGTCTTCAGAGATGGAAAACCTGTCCACTGATCACTAAACATGTGGTAGAACCTCAGAGCGACTGGCCAGTTGGTAAAGGCTGTGAGGTATGTGCCACACCCAAAACCATCATGCCCCAAGGGCACCACTGACGCAGTGGAGAAGCGGGTGGAAAGGCGGAAGGACCAGGCATTTGGACCAGGCGGATGGAGGTAACAGGTGCCCCATCACACACAGGGTGAGAAGCCAATAGAGTCACAGTTATCCTTTCCAACACCTTTAGCGGCCCATTAGGCATAGCCTACAAATATATGATCTCTCAGTCAATCCAAAAAAGCCAGCTTTCTGATCGCATTGGCACAGATCATTATTTCTTCCACCGGGCCCCAGGTTAAGCAGCTGACTGGTAGTATGGAATGATAATGTACAACCCCACCCCCCACCCCACCCCCGGAAGCACACTCAGCTGGTCCAGATGCTCACGCGTGGGAGCAGACACTGAATGACAGAGCAGCAGAGACCCAGCTGCCCCTCCAGGTTCACTCCCAGTGTCACCTCCTTGAGGGCCATACAGCTGAGGGAGAGCCCCTGCGTGGTTCCTCTCACTCGTCCCACACAAGAGAGCTGAATTTCACTGAACTACATGAAAGAATGCAGCTAGATTAAAGATGAATACAATAAGCAATCACCTCTGTGGGGACAAAGTTATATCCCATAACCTATGTTATTACACGGTTATCATGGGGTACACAGAATCATGGGGTACATTTTGGGATAGAAAGGAGAAGACAAGGTTGACAATTTGGAAGTGATTACTTCTCAGAGGTAGAATATGTTTTGTTAAGAAGGGTATAGCTGTGACGCCCAGGTGGCTTTGCTGTTTAAGTGTCTGCCTTCGGCTCAGGTCATGATCCCAGGGTCCTGGGATCAAGCCCAGTGTGGGGCTCCCTGCTCAGCCGGGAGCCTGCTTCTCCCTCTCCTTCTGCCTGCCCCTCCCCCTGCTTGTGCTCACTCTCTTTCTCTGTCAAATAAATAAAATAAAACCTTAAAAAAAAAAAAAAAAAGAAGGCAATAAGCTTTTGGGACAAGTTGATTTCGGGTAAAATGGTAGATTTCAGTTTGTGCACTATGTGTGATCTTAGGCAAATAACTGAATCTTTTCTCTGCTCACCTTGTCTGTGAAAAGGAAATAAGGTGAGGGAGGGGACAGATAGGTAATAAATTCGAAGAAAAACACAAACTGCATACCAGAGCCTAATCCCTAAAATGTAGTGACTGTGGGGTTTTTTCCCCCCACACTACTGTCCCCTTTGTCCTTATTCCTTATTCTATCCTTGCCATTCTTTTTTTAATTGAAATTCAGAGAAAGTCATTTTCATTTTCTACTGCTTGCTGTCATGCTTGCAATGGCTTAGGCTCCATGTAAAATTTATAAAATCTTGTTATACTCTCAAATCTTTTTATATCAAAAATTTTAATTCATTTTCTTCAAAAACTTCTCAGTACCTCTTAGCTGTTAGCTATAAAGCAAATAAAAGAGGAATGGAAGAAAGCAATTCAATAAAAATTGGATTTACTTTTAAAAAAGGAAGTTTTTAATCTTCCTTGATTGGCCCTTTGATATAGATAATTTTCAAGAGTGGGACATTTTATAGACTAAAAGATCATGTTAAAGTCTTTCCTTAGAGTATTCAAGATTTGGTGATCCTTTAGAAGGACAAGAATCATTAAAAACAGCAAAGAGAAAGGAGTTCTTAGATGTGGAAGATTCAAGGCCTGCAAATTCCAGCAACCCGAAGATAACATTTTCACTGCACATTTCTTTAAAAGAAGATAAAGAGCACTGAATCAATATATCATTGAAGAGATTATTATTTTGTACAAGCTGAAGGTTGGTGCAGGTCATTCCCAGTAAAGCAAATAGAACTTGTTAATTTAATCCAACAGACTTGGCAGTGAAACCAAACAGGAATTTAATCAGCAGGAGAAGGTGGTGAGCATCTCTGGAAATTGAATGATCACTATGCAAACAGTAAATATCATTATGGAACAGCAAGGAAATAAAAAGGGTGCTCCTTTCATGATTTTCATTGAGTTCATCAAACATAATAAATGATTCCAAATAAACCATTTCTAGGACTGCAACAGTGACTTAATGTTACTTGTGCTAGAAAGTTAAGTTTTATCAAGTTTTCCAGTTTCTCATCTTTCTTAAATACTTTTCTTAAAAACTGCAAGGTTATAAAAATGAAGGATTCAGTGTCTTATATTCCAAGTAAAGATAGCAGCTGAGTTTTCAGTTTCTCATATCAAACACAGAATGTTAACTTTCTGATGCCAACTAAAGTCTTTTTGGTACAGAGACTAACAGAGATAAGACTAAGGCAAAGAAAACAACATTAGGTATTTACTTGGACAGTGATTATGTTAATCATCTTCAAAATTAAGAGCATTTTTAAAGCATGTATATTGTTGCAAAGGGTAAATGAAATTTACTTATCCGCCCCCCCCACCTCTGCATCTCACCACTTCAATGAAATTAACATCAAAGCATTTTCGGAATCTTTCCCACTTCCTGTTACCACAGTTTGTAACTTCACTACACCCTTCTTTTCTTTTTAACTCATTTCAGCCTCATAAAAATCTAGGTGGTTGCAAGCTCTCCCTATCTCCAATCTAGTCTCCTTGAAACCCCTATTTTAAAAAGATAGCCTGGGGCATCTGGGTGGCTCAGTTGGTTAAGTGTCTGCCTTCAGCTCAGGTCATGATCCCAGCCAGCGTCCTGGGATGGAGCTGGCTCCCTGCTCAGCAGGAAGCCTGCTTCTCCCACTCCCACTTCCCCTGCTTGTGTTCCCTCTCTTGCTGTGTCAATCAAATAAATAAAATATTTTTAAAAATATATTTAATTTTTATTTTTTTTTTAATTTTATTTATTTATTTGACAGAGGGAGAGAGATCACAAGCAGGCAGAGGGAGAGGGAAGCAGGCTCCCTGCCGAGCAGAGAGCCCAACGCGGGGCTCGATCCCAGGACCCTGAGATCATGACCCGAGCTGAAGGCAGGGGCTTAACCCACTGAGCCACCCAGGCGCCCCTAAAAATATATTTTAAAAAAAACAAAACATAGCCTTTTGTTCACACTGAACAGGGTGTGTCAGGGTATAGTATATCCAAAACAAAAAGATTTTCTCAGTGGTGTTTTTTTTTCCTCTAGCTATGAAAACATGCTGCTATCTTTAAACCAGTAAACTAATTACCCTATGGAACCTCAATAAACAAATGTCAATTGGTGTTTTCCAAGAGTGATCAACAAAAATAAATCACGTAATAAGTGGCAAAAACCCATTTCCTTATTTCAAAGTCTTATGGAAACTGTTTTTGATGTTCAATTATTCAAAGTAAATGGTAAGGGGAGGTGAAAGGGGGATAAAATAGGTAATTAAAGAGAAATAGGGATTAAAGAATACATTTATCATGATGAGCACCGAGCAATGTGTAGAATTGTTGAATCACTATTCTGTATACCTGAAACTAATATAACACCATATATTAACTACCTTGGAATTAAAATAAAAAATTTAATTTAAAAAGAAACACAGTAAATGATAAGCTTATCCTGAAACTGTAGAAGTTTGGTCAGTTTCATGGAAAACTAGACCAAGAGATGAAGAAGAAAAAAAGAATTGTATTTTGCTAAGCTATTAGGAAGAAAGAAAATAAAGGGGAAAACCAGGAGCTACTATTTTACAGGTATGTACTCAGAGAAAAGACAGAAAATCATAGCTTTCTGGAAAAAAGAGAGATACTTTTTCATAAATTTTCTATGTTGAAAAATGGACAATAAGATACATATTGTTTCTAGCCCCATTTTTATTCTGTCTAGAATCACACATCTCCATATTTCATCTTACACAGGAACAGAATAGTCCCTTTTTCACGGTCATACCATCTTCTCTCCATAGTGATCTAAAAGGGTGGATATTCTGTAGAATTTTAGTTAACTTAAGAGTCTAAATACTCCTTTATGTGTTTATGGTAGATTGCTTACAAAGAAAGCCACAAAAATGTTTCCCATCCTTATATGAACAGCATCCCTTTGCAATGTGACTTTGTAGCTTCTTCTGTCAAGAGGAAGAGAATATTTCACCACATTTTGAATCTGAGCTGTCCTTGTCACTAACTGGGACCAAAAGAATGTGGTGGAAATGATGGCTGTGACTTCCAAGTCTAGGCCTCAAGAAACCTCTCTGCACCTGCTCTTGCCTCATTGGAGTGTTGCACTGAAATTGTCATGGGAAGAAAACCAGACTCCGGGGGCAAAAAAGGCTGTTAGACCAAGTTGTTCTGGCTGAAGTGCCTTCAGATCAACCAGCCAACAATCAGTCAACAATTCCCACATATGTGAGTGAGGCCATCTTAGACTGTCCAGCCCCAGTCAAGGTGCCAGTCAACTGTAGCCACATGAGTGACTCTGGGTGAGACAAGGAAAAGAGCCATTGCATTGTATACAAGCCAAATTGCTTACACACAGAATCATAAGCACATAAATGCTTATTGTATTATGCCACTAAGTTTTGGAATGGTTTGTTTTGCAACCATAGATAACTGATATGTATTGGTACTAGAGGAGAGTATCACAACAAAACTTAGAACAGTTAGCGTTGTCCTTGGGACCAGGTGGTACACAATCTAAATAAGTGATGAGGAAATTGTTAATGGAGCTCTGAAAGTGATAAGGAAAATACTGTTAGAGGTTGGAAAGAGAGTGATCCTTATTACATAATGGCAAATACTATAAACCATAAAGGTAGTAAGAATACCCTATTATTGTGTGATTAAAAAAAAACCACAAGAACATGAAAGTTAGAAAATGTGCCTCATAAACTTACTGATCCATCTAAAAAGATCTCCGGTCAGTGTGTGAAAGTCATAATGTTGGGTGTTTCTAACTGCACATGACAAGTCAATGGAGAAAAAGAATGAATGAAACGAGGAACTTATGCTTTGTAAGCAGAATTTAAAGGAAATTGCTAAGTGGGAAAATAAATGTTTTTCTTATCTCCAATATCTTCTGCTAGCAAAAGATTCCCAAATTAAGAAATAACCTGAAACAAAGATCAAATCAAGATTGTGGATATAAAACTCTTTGTATGACCTCAAAAATATCTAAGGCGGAATCTAATAGCTCTCTCAGAGAGATAAAGAACTCCTAAGAACATTAAGGGGACTGTCCCACAACAAGCTGAAACACAAAAATAGAGAGATCCGTTTGAAAAAAAATTATGATATAGTTTTTGGGCCATGTGGTAAGCCCTGATAAGATTTATAGAAAATACCATACATAAAAATAAACTAAAAATGGGTGAAAAACCTCAGTGTGAGACAGGAATCCATCAAAATCCTAGAGGAGAACATAGGCAGTAACCTCTTTGACATCAACCACAGCATCCTCTTTCAAGACACATCTCCAAAGGCAAGGGAAACAAAAGCGAAAATGAACTTTTGGGACTTCATCAAGATAAAAAGCTTCTGCACAGCAAAGGAAACAGTCAACAAAACAAAGAGACAACCCACAGAATGGGAGAAGATATTTGCAAATGACACTACAGATAAAGGGCTGATATCCAAGATCTATAAAGAATTTCTCAAACTCAACACCCCAAAAACAAATAATTAAGTCAAAAAATGGGCAGAAGACATGAACAGACATTTCTCCAAAGAAGACCTATGAATGACCAACAGACACATGAGAAAGTGTTCGTCATTAGCCATCAGGGAAATTCAAATCAAAACCACATTGAGATATCACTTTACACCAGTTAGAATGGCAAAAATGGACAAGTCAAGTAACAAATGCTGGTGAAGTTGTGGAGAAAGGGGAACCCTCTTACACCGTTGGTGGGAATGCAAGTTGGTATAGCCACTTTGGAAAACAGTGTGGAGAGTCCTCAAAAAGTTAAAAATAGAGCTATCCTATCCCGTCAATTGCACTACTGGGTATTTACCCCAAAGATACACATATAGTGAAAAGAAGGGCCATATGCACCCCAGTGTTCATAGCAGTAATGTCCACAATAGCCAAGCTGTGGAAAGAGCCTAGATGCCCTTCAACAAACAAATGGATAAAGAAGATGTGGCCCATATATACAATGGAATATTACTCAGCCATCAGAAATGATGAATACCCAGGTTTGCATCAACAGGGATGGGACTGGAGGAGATTGTGCTAAGTGAAATAAGTCAAGCAGAGAAAGTCAACTATCATATGGTTTCACTTATTTGTAGAACATAAGGAATAGCTTAGAGGACATTAAGAGAAGGAAGGGAAAAATGAAGGGGGAGGAATCAGAGGGGGAGAGGAACCAGGAGAGACTATGGACTCTGAGAAACAAAGAGAGGGTTTTAGAGGGGAGGGGAGCTGGGGGAGGGGATGGGTTAGCCCAGTGATGGGTATTAAGAAGGTCATGTATTGCATGGAGTAGTGGGTGTTATATGCAAACAATAAATCTCAGAACACTACATCAAAAACTAATGATGCATTGTATGGTGACTAACATAACATAATAAAAAAGAAGATTCATAGGAAATGCACGAATTTTTTCAGACAGTTGTACTAGCAAAAGCACCTTTAGTTTATACTAAAAGTAACTGCATAATTCAAAGTGAAAAAAGACTCATAGACCTTAGCGTCCACAGGCCATTTTTTATAGAAAAGGGAAGATCTCAGAGGATTGAGCCAAGAGCTGAGAACAATGGAGAATCAATCCAATGGGGTTGAACTAGTCTCTAATTAAGGAATATTCTCAGCCCCTAGAATAGAGAAACTCAGCAACATGTGCCTGGTTTGATTTTGGAATTTCCAGGGACAGGTGACTGCCATGCGTTGCCATTCTTCCCCTCTGGATGCAAACATCTATTGCAGTCATCCTCATCCAGTTGTATGTTGTATGTTGTATGTTGCATCATAATCAAGGAGTCATAACCAAGGAGTTGCACCAAAGCAATCTCATCTACATGTGGCCCTGATTTAGATGATGAAATTCTGGACTGCAAGGATGATTCCATATGAATATAAGATTTTTGGGGGAGGGGTGAGTGTGTTTTCATGTGGAAGGCATATAAATTATTATTTCCAGAGGGAGGATTATGACAGGTTGCATGCAAAGGTGGCTACAAAAATTCCTTAAACTTCCCTCTGCATGTCCTGTAGTAATGTGACTTTGTCACCCCTCCCAACTAGAGATGGCATGTATTTCTCCAACCCATGAATGTGGGCAGGCCTATGCTGTGGGAGCTTGAAATCCTAAACAAAAGGTTTTGCAGCTTCTCTTCTTGCCCTCTTGGAATGCCGCCTTAGGACATCACCATGAAGAAGCCTGCTGTCATCAATTAGAAAATAAGAGACATCATGGAGCAGAGATGAATTGTCCCAATTTAGACACCTAGACAACCGCCAATAGCAAATGTCAGTGTGAACTCTCAGACATGTCTGTGAGGCCCTCTCACACTGTCCGGTCCTGTAGGAAGGCAGACTGTAGCCACATGAGGCAACTCCGGAGAGATCAGCAGAAGGACCATCCAGCTGAGCCCAGTCCAAATTATTTACCCACAAGGGGGAAAAAATGACTACTGCTTCAGGTGGTTTCTTACACAGTAATAAATAACTGCTGCATTCAAGTACCACATTTCCTATCTTCCCACACAATGCAGACTTTAAATATTCCATCTTATTATCATATGACGCGCCACATGGATGCCATTTTTTTCATTGAAAATCTGGACCTCTGAAAAGCAAGTACTAAAATGTGTGCTCTCACGATGGCTGACCTGAAGGAACACTGCTCACCTTCTAGAAGACAAATGGTTATTACTGGTCCAGCATCAAAACAAAGATCTTTTAATCCTGAACACAGTTAGCTTTTCTTCCATGGAGCTTTCCTCCCAGGGATGCGAATCAAAAGAGGAGGGAGGAGAACAAAAGCAAATGCCTTCTGTCTGCAGAGGCGTCATGGATACAACTCAGTGACATTTAAGTCCAATAAATTCCTTGAACATCCTTCCCTGGGGGTCACTGTCTTGTGACCACTCTTTCTGCCACACACATCCGTTGGAAAAGCACAAATGCATAAAAGATAAAGAGACGAGACGAGTGAGAAAACTGTAGATTGAGGGGCAAATATGAGTAACTGTTATAATGATACACTGAACAATCACATTTTATAATACATTTTTGTTTGAATTGCTTCCCAGCTAGACTTCTTTTTGGGGAGATGCTGTGTAATTTCTCCGGTTATGTGATAGAACCAGGATGAAAGAAAACTCACAAGCTCCTGTGGCTTAAAATATAATGGTTGAAAATTGGTGGGTTATTTTTAAAGGTTTTTTTCTCCTGTTTGACAAGGAAAAGCAGAAGTATACTCAGCAACCTCACCCCCGTCCTTCTCCCAAATAAAGGTCAAATTGCTTCTTCTTGGTTCTTAAAGATATGGCTAAAAAAAAAAAAAACTGATACAAATGTGTAATGAGTGCTAATGTAATGGTCTAAATAGCACCCTCCTCTCCTTCTCTACATGAAACCCAACAGATCTAAAACTTCTCAAAATAAAGTATATTCAGATGCTGAAGAAGAAACCAACTTTAAAAATCATCTATAATTGAATATCTATAATTGCAAAAACTGTCACTGTAATATCCTCTACCTCATGGAACAGTCTTTTGGATTATGTGATCATGTATTTTAACTTCCACTATTTTTGGAAGAGATAAAATTCAAGAATTCATACATTCAGAACCTCACTTCTAGATAGCTAATTCTACCAAAGTTAGAACTTATTTAAATATTGATTATAAATTAAAATTGAATTATTTCAAACCTTCTAGACTAATTTAGCACTGGTAACACTTCTGTTCAAATATACTAATTTATTTGAGGGGTGGGGGGGCTAGCATGTACACTAGAAATATGTAATTTTTTTTTTAATGAGGCTTAATTCTAAAAGAGGCCACAGTCAAACTTCTTAACTTCATATACAAAGAAAGTAAAAGTCAAAGAGTTGGAATAACCTGAAGGAGAAGTGCTTATTACTGGTGATTCTCGTTTAAGAATCAGGTTTCCCGGACATTCAGACCCAACAACCTTCCCACTTTAGCATGCAGACTCACTCAGGAATTTGTGTCTACTGTAGACGGGAGGCACTGCCTTCTCCCAGTCCTGAATTCAAGAGCTGCCAAACCTGAGCATAGAACCTCTGGAACCCTTCAGCCATAGTCCTATCCCCTGACTTATTAATTCAGATTCTCTGTGGCTGGTCAGTGCACTAGTAATGTTTAAAAGCACCCAGGAGATTCTAATGTGTGACCAGGACTGAGAACCACTGAAATGGTTTCTCTCATCCTCACCCCCTCATCCCTCACTCCCTAACTCCCTCATTCCCTTAAATAGGCTTAGGCTACCAGGCTGGAAGTCCCAGCCTCCCCTCCCAGAGTTTCTGGCTGTCTTTGGCCTTTGATACCCTACACCTCAAGAACCTAATTCTGACAGCCTAGACTCTTGGAAATGGATAAATAAGAGACAGAAGATCGTGAATATTAAAGCACATGGTCTCAGGTACATGTATCACCAGTGACGCTTTCTGTAGGCCCATGAGAACAATAGAAAAATTAAAAGAACACTGCATCTGGCTCTATAAAAGTAGCAATACTTTCAGGCATTTGCTTAAATGGCTAACCAAGTTTGCAATAATATGTGTCAACTTGTTCATGGTTTGGTTTCATGACATCACCCAACCACTTTGATAAAGTCATGGCCATCTGCTCATGGGCTCATGAAATGAGACACAACATGGCTTAGATTCTCAGACATGATGACGTTGGTATGAAACATAGGTAGAAAATTTTCTATGAAACAAAAGTCGACATAGGCCAGAGTCCAATTTAGCCGTATCACAAAAACAACTGTTAGCAATCCAAAGGTACACCCAAACACATCCACTAATCTTCAATTCCAACCCAGTCCTCCAGGAGCCAAGTTAAAGCTGGGTTATTTCAAACCTCAGAGGTAAGAAAGAAATTTTACTTGTTGGAATAAAATTATAAGCAATGATGGTCTCCTCACCCCTTGCACCTCTTGCTCAACTCTTGCAACTATGTTGGGACAACTGACTGTTCTATTTTGACCTTGAGCCTGCAGGTCACTCCCATTTCCAGGTGAAGCATAAAACATACTAGCTATAGTATCACCTGTTTTAGTGGGCCTCCTTGCACAGGCCGAATTGTCTTCAGATAAGTATCAAATATTATTATTATATATTCAAAACCCAAAATACCTAATCAAGAAAAGCCATGTCAATGAAGTTGCTCAACTCAGCTCTATGTGAAGAAGAGTCCAATATACCAGAAACAAGGTTGTTCCATAAGCCTTAACAGGACTAAAAAGGAAAAAATGTGTCTGGTTTTATCTTAATGTTCTAGCTTGAGGCATATTCTATAGAACTGATTGTTTTGTTTTGTTGCCTCTGTCACCAATTCTTCTCCAGTACATTAAATCCCACACATGGCAAACACAAGTTAATTAAGCATTATATCACAGAGTATTAATATAAATGTTTCAGATGCTCCTCCTTAAGCCTCTATGGCATAATTACTATTGCTCTGCAGGAGAAATTAATTTACATTGTTAACAGAAATACTTAGAAACAAACATATTTAAATGTTTAACCATCAGTTCTAAAAGAACAGATTAAAGAAAGCAGTAGTTAAATCAAAACATTATCTAGATGGTCCACAAGGTAATGTGAAAAAAGAATATACCACCTCTTGCTATTTCAGTCGTACTGAAAGAGCCCTTCAAATAATCTCATTTGCTTTCACTCCAAGAACCAAATATGAACGTTGTCAATATCTTTCTTTACCTTCTTCCAGGCTAATCATGAATATCATCAAGAAGGCATTTCTTCCAGCTCATCAAGCTGCCTCCCTTCAATAGATTAAGACAACTTTACAAGCATCAACAAGCAGGGCCAAAGTAAAACTGTATCAGGGTTGAAATCACAGGGCTGCAAGTAACTTTCAGCCATTATATGGTGCATTCCTCACCTCCGATAGAATCATTTAAACCAGTGGTTCTCAACCTTGGCTGCACATTGAAATCATTTGAGAAGCTTTCAAAATTTTTTCTGCCCAGCCCTAAACCCCAAGAAATCTAATTTAATTGCTTTAGATAGCCTGAGTATCAAGAGTTTGAAAAGCTCTCCAGGTAATTTTGATGTACAGCCAGGTGTCAAAGCCCATCAAACAAAGATGACCAAGACAAAACCTGCAGACATGACAAGTCGGGTTTACTTAGCCTGCTGCAGCATGGGAGACCCTAGAAGAATCCTGGGAGCTTTTCAATACGGGGTAGTTTAGGAGAGCTTCAAGTTGGGCGACTTTTTAAACAGCTGAGGAAAACAGGAGGGAGACAGTTCTGGATTATATGACGTCAAGAAGTGGGGAGAGTCAGTGATTGAATATCTCAATTATCTTCATCCAAGAGGCAGAAAGATCAGAGCACAGCTATCATTGATAAAGAACCAAAATCACTCAGAAGGCAAGGTTGTTAAAAATGAGAATGGGGTGTTCATCATTTTTGTGGTTAAGGTGTGGCCTCGTCATTGCCCTGCTCTAAACGTTGTGTATTTACGTTCTTTGGGTAACTCTGTAGACTGGTTTATAAATAAGGCCAGCAGTTTTCCCTTTCTCTGTTTCTTTAATAGAACCTATTTTCATATCCTCATAAGGTTGAGAACCACTGATTTAAACAAAATCAAAAAACTAGCTGAATATGAATGCTGACTGTGACATCTGTCATTCTTTTGAGTTCCAGGGTTAAAATTAGCTGATCTGGCTTATTGAACATGTTTTTGATTTTTCCCAATTTTTCCAAGTGAAACCTTCCCAGAGCTGAACCTTCCCAGATAAAACTCTTTGTTCCCATTCCCTTGATGGAATATCCCATTATGATCCCAAGTTTAATTTACGAGACGACATAGGCTACATTCTAAAGAAAAATCTTATGTGAAATATCTCCTTTCGGTAGCATCACCACTGAAACAGTAGTTCTGCATTACAAAGTGATGTTCTATTTATTCTGTTCTCAACAGAAGCCACAGTTAATTTTTCACAATTACTAGCTCAGAATTGCTTTGGTATGGCACTGCACATGAAGGTGGGGATTCCTTACAGAAATGCTTTTGACACTATTTTGGTAATTCACCTAATGCTGTATTCTCTGAGAAATCAGAGTGTTAGCAATCACTTATGCTTTAAGCCGAGAATGCATATGTGTATTCATAGAAATTGGGGTTATTTAACTCTTCTTTGGTAATCTGGAATATGTTTCCTCTCTTAGGAAGCCCACATAATCATAAACCATATTTTACTTCTCCCTGAAAATAAGGCTCTTTCGGGGTTTTACATATGTCAAGACAGGAAGTCATGTTTTTATTCATAAGAGCGAGAAAAAAATAAGAGTGAGGAAAGATATTAACCTCTGATGGTATATCCATAGGGCCAGTTAGTCAGAACCCCACTCCAAGTCACCTGATGCCATCCATATTTTCTGCTTCTCTAAGCCACACAGAGATTGGAATAAAAGTTTTCCTCTCCTCAACTCAACTGAGTTAATCCTGTTGGATGCTAAGGGAGCCCAGAAATGGCACCACATTTTCCCTACTTGAGTTCTCAACCAGACAAGAAAACCAAAAACTAAGACAGAAATGTATGTAAAACCTGTACAATCAAAAGAAGCCACATCACAGGTTGGGTTCTCCAAGCGCAAACACCGAAACAGTGTTTGAGTTTAAAATGTACCAAAGGAAGGAGAAGAAGAAGGACTGAGCAAAGGAAAAAGTCACAGGAGAAGCAGACCCAAAGAAGCACTGCCCACCTTGGCAGGAAGTTCCGGAGTGAGCATTGTCCCTGAGAGTGAGTTGAAATGTCTGTGCCTCTGACCACTCCTAGTTCATTCAATGTGGGCTGCCCCAGAAGGGCAGGACTGAGCCAGGCATCCACCTCTTTGAAGCCAAGGAAGATCTGAAAAGAACAGGCAGCTGGAGGCATTGTACCCACCACCCTCTTCCAGAAAGTCCTTCCTTAAAGCACTCATGGGGAGCACATCTTCATGTCTACCACAGACCAAAATGGAGAATATGGCTAACATATTCAGCAACGGTAGGTTTTTCAGTATGACACCCAGCACTGCCACATCCCCACATGGATAGTGTGAAGTAATCACAGACCGCATTTATGGAGATGTGCCACTGAAAACTTAAAGCCTAGAGATCCTGACCAGAATATGCAGTTTCACCCGCAGCTGGCTCTGGTGAAAAACAAAGGGAAGAGTCTGAGACATGTGTGCTGAATTCCTGCTTCCCCAATCTCCAAAAAAGATGTCACTCCACAGGAGGGAGTGTGGGAATGGAGATGTGGAGACGGGCTAGGTGAGATTCTAATGGCCCCCTCTCTCCTCCACCAACTGAGCCGTAGAACTTGACAGTCAGGTAAAGAGAGTGAGGCTCATTAACATATGTAGGTCTCCAGATAATAATTATTCAAATAATAACCTAAAACTCTCACGTATATAGTAATCTTTTTCTGCATACTTATAATATCATTCCATTTGAAAGTTTGGAAATCAGGGAGTCGCCTCAGTTGGTTGTTTGAGGAGCGGAAGTTCAAACTTCTATTCATATTGTAGTGGCATGTAAAAAGAATAAAAAGAATAGATTTACTTGCCAGGTCCCAAAAAACATTAACGTTTTTTCGGAGACTCTGCGCTATTTTCTATCTTAATGCAGAAGTCACAGAGGGATTTTAATCACTCAGTGGCAAAGTGATGTATGCTGCAAGTGGCAATTCAGCGGCCAGACTCTTTACCCTGATTCCCCTTTGAGTCACATATTCTCGCCTATCTAACAGCATGGTGCCTCAGAAGAGAGGCTGCCTTGACAGCTCCTCAGGACAAGGAGCATCTAGGAGCTGAGATCAGAGAGTCCCGGGAAGACCCAGAGAGCACTGGAAGCAAATGTAACCATGACACCCCCACTTGAAGTGCTGAGGGTGACTCCAAGCCTAACCACAGGTGCAGATCACAGATTCTTAAAGAAGGGACATTGAATTGTCAAAGGTATATATCAATCTTTTCTCAGCCAGTCAAAGGCAGTTTCTTTTAAGGAGTTGACTCTACGAGGGCATGACAATGAAATGTTGCTAAGGAATTTCATTTTTAAATCCAGGGTCAACTGTTTAATCAGATAAGAGCTGATGTCATGGGAATTAACTCGTGGCAAGAAAATATATGACAAGCTGTTAATTTCTGCATGTGCAACTAAGACAAGACAGTCTTTTAGATCTCATTCTAGTCTTACGATCTAAAGATTTTATTTATTTATTTATTTATTTATTTATTTATTTATTTATTTGACAGAGAGAGAGAGAAGTCACAAGCAGGCAGAGAGGTAGGCAAAGAGAGGGGGAAGCAGGCTCCCCGCTGAGCAGAGAGCCCAAGGCGGGGCTCAATCCCAGGACCCTAAGATCATGACCTGAGCCGAAGGCAGAGGCCACTGAGCCACCCAGGCACCTCTAGACGTATGATCTAAAGACTACTATAAGACCATTTCCTAAAAGCAGCCATCTAGGACATCTGCCTGAAATAGAACTTAACCAAATTAAGGAAAATACAGATCTAAGTTGGATCTGCCTGAGTCTTTCTGAACCTCTAACAATTTTTTTACAAATTGTAGTCCTATGACCACCTTCTACACAAATACTGCAAACCCGCTAAAAATGCGGATGGCTAGACCACAGCTAGTGAATATCTACGTAGTGTGACCCAAGAGTCTACATGTTCAACAAGTGCCCAGGTGACTTTAATGGACCCTAGGGTTTGAGAAACCCTGTTAGAAACTTAAACTGCAACAAGGTTGGACACAAAGTCCAGAATCTGAGCTCAAAGGAAAAAAATTCTACAAAATTCATTTGGCATTTATTTGGGAACAGTATTTTTCACAAGAGAACGCTAATACTCTCACACGTTCAATAAATATTTTATTGTGTTCCTGCCCATCCAGACTCCTGTGCTAAATATAATGGATTCAAAACAAAATGCAGAGTAAGAGTGGGTCTATTATCATCACACATTATAACTGAATTCACACTGAATTCAGATCTTAGAGTATGCACATCACTGGGAATTAAAATGACAATTCAGAGAAAAAAAGTACACTTCTCCTGAAGTGGAACTACCCTAAGGTGAGAAAAACATTAAAAAGTGTATATAGGATATCATTAAGTGAATCTAGTTCTCTCCAGAGAAAAGAGGGGTGTAAAGGGTGGACAGACGTAGATGTGATGATTTTGAAATAAAAAGATCTCTTGGAATAAGAGATCAGAGCTTAGAGTTGATTGCTATCCCAACCAGAATCAGTTCTTTCTGCTACAATCAGAGAGCTGATGAACTTTTTATCTGTCCTTTCTCTGGAAGCATAGATCTAAAAGCTGTTATCAAACAGACAAGATAAAAAGATAGTACATAAAACACTTGATTTTCCATAAAGTACCAATGAACTCTGCCAAAAGAAACTCCAGACATTAAGCCTACTCCACACACACTGCCTGCTATAGTCTGAGTGCTTGTGTCCCTCAAAACTGAAATGTTCCGGGGTGCCTGGATGGTTCAGTCAGTTAAGTGGCAACTCTTGGTTTCTGCTAGGGTGGTGATCTTAGGGTGGTGAGATCAAGCCTCGCATCTGGGTCCCCGCTGAGCACAGAGTCTACTCGAGATTCTCTCCATCTCCCTCCCCCTCTGGCCCTCTTATCTCTCTTTCTCTCCCCCTCCTTTCCTCTGTCTAAAATCAATCATCAATCAATCAATCACATGTTTAAAAACTAATGCCCCGTGTGACAGTATTAGGAGGTGGGGCCTTCGTGAAGTGATTAGGTCATGAGGGCAAGGCTTTTGTGAATGAGATCAATACACTTATAAAAGAGGCCTCAAAAAGCCCCCTTCCACCATGTCAAGACACAACAAATAAAGCTATGAACCAGGAAGAGGGCCCTCACTTGACCATGCTGCCTCCTTGATCCTGTCTGGTCTCCAGAAATGTGAGAAGTGTGTGCTGTTTATAAACTACCCAGTCCTTACTTAGTATTTTCCTATAGCATCTCAGAAGGACTAAGACACTACCACAGCTCACTAGAAAATTTCTCCTGGCATGGTACCATAAGCTGAACTTGTTCAAGATCGAGCACTTGAAATGGTTTCTATAAAGCTTCACACAAATATGGTGATCTACGCAAAGCAACTCATACATAATTCCATTTGACTCTCATAGCTTTTGTTTACAAAAAGATTTTATGAAATATTTGTGTTTATAATTTTGTCCTAGGATCAAATAAAACCCAATTAGATGGTTTTATCAACATCTTACCAAGTCAAAAGAAAGGCAAAACACACTGAAAAAAAACAGGAAAAAAAAATGTCAAATGTTAAAATTAAGTGGTGAAACTATGGTTGATTTTTCCTACATTTCCTAAATGTGTAATAATGAGAATGCATTACTTTATAATAAAAACATTTAAAATTAACTTTTGGGGAGTTTTTTATGACAATAGAATTGTTTAATTAAAAATAAATTTCAAGGTGAAGAATCTCCAGTGGTCACTGTTTCTTTTTGCCTTATTTCCTTTCTTCTTTACTAAAAATGTGTTTTACCCTGCAGGCTAGATCGCCTCTCTCTTCTTTCAAACATTTATAAGCTTCAACATTTTGCTACAACAAAAAATTCTAGCTTTCCTTTTTCTCTTTTTTATTACAACCCCATAAATTCTAACTACAGTTTTCCACTGTTCCTCCCATTATTCTCAATAATCTTGACGAACTGACTTTGAAAGCATATTGCTTTAGCACATTAACTTTTGCTGGGGCACCTTTTTTCCACACCTGACTCTCCTACCCTGCAATTTTATATCCACTCTAACTAACAGTTTTCTAGGTAATAAATTATACATGACAGCTGTCTTGTCCTAGTTTTTAAAATCCCTGTAGCCTCATAAAAGTTTTTTTAATGTCCTCATACCCAAGTCCGAGCCAGCTCTGGTACTTTCTTTATGTAGTAATTTCTGGTTGTCTTTTCTTTTATCTTTGCCTTAATGCTCTATGCCACAATCTTCCTCAGCATTTCTTTCCAGTAGTTGAGGTTTTTTGTTTGTTTGTTCGTTTGCTTTTAAGCTCTTTCCTGCTTTCAAAATTCTTTGTGGCTTACTCCACCAGCCTAGGGCTAGTGGAATGTGAACATTTCTCATTCTCTATCAAAATTATGATCCTTCTACCTACTTAAAATTTAAATATAATTATACTAAACTATGACATAATCTGTCACTCACCACACTCAGTTCCTGCTATGAATAAAGGTCACTCTCGCCCAGTCCCTCAGAAGATTTCCTAGATGAAGACACTTTCCACACCTTATGGTCATTTCTTGTTCTTGAGTTTACTTTCTCCCCTCTAACCTTTAAAATCCAAATGGAAAAGAATGTGTCTTCATGCCTGTATCATTAGTATTTATCACAGCAACTAAAACATGGCAAGTGCTTAATAATTATCCACTAGATAAATACACATTACAACAATACATGAATTCAGAAGCAGATATGGGAACACAGCTATCTACTTCTAAGCCATATTGAAAGAGATTTGATAAAATATAAAACAATCCCATCCTTCTCATTAAATAATTGTTGTTTTAGAAAATATAATTATTATATTTTATATTATAGTACTATTAAAAATTGTTCTATGTATGTCAGCACAATAGATTTGTTATATTAAATAAATCAATATATATTTAAATTTCTTCTCTTTATTTGGGTTTTTTTTTTAAGATTTTTTTCATTTATTTGAGAGACAGAACATGAGCAGGTAGGAGGGGCAGAGGGAGAAGAAGTAGGCTCCCCACTGAGCAGGAGCCAGAAGTGCGGCTGGATCCCAGGACCCTGGGATCAAAGCCTGAGCCAAAGGTAGATGCTTAACTGACTGAGACACCCAGGCACCCTGTGATATTCTTTTAATAAAAGTAAATGCCAGGAATTTTTTTTATTTCTAATATGGTAACAAATAACTCACACAAATAAAAGCTCTATGGGTCCTCAATAATTTTTAAGACTATGAAGGCATCTTGAAACCAAAAAATTTGAAACTAAAAAATTTAGAACTACTGTTCTAAGTCATCCAGACCATTGTATCAACACTTCTTAGTATCTGCTCAAATCCTCCCTGCCTCACTTTTCTCTGGGGACTTTGGCCACTTGTTCTAGCCTCCTCTATAGTGAGCAGCTCTGTGTGGGGTCTGAATTACCTCACCAGGTGAGACCTGCTGTCACCTCTTGCCTACACAGAGCACCTCTCGCCTCCCACGCAGCGATTTCCTGTTTAAACTGAGGCATTTTCAAAGTATCTTTGGTGAAGAATCATTTTTTCCCCAATTCATTGGTGACTACACTTTGTAAAATACAATACAAAAGAATTGCTAGAAAAGACAAGCCCAATTGTTTTACTGTTAGATTCAACAGACATAAAATTACTCAAAGTGCTCTGAAAGTTTCTAAATATTTCCTTTCAATTTCTGTACTTATCATGAAGATGCCATCCATGGATCACACTTTGAGTTGTGTTGCAACTAAGACACAGGACAGCCCAGGACCTGCTCAGCATCCACCCATAACAACCCAGAAATGCAGGAGGTGTTGGACATCTCACGGGGTGACCTTCAATCAGTAGGGGATAAGAGCTGACAGATAAGATCTTATGACAGGTCATACATCTTCTCCAATGGTCCCATAGGAAGGAGCAACAGTTACCCATAGCCATGGGTAATTTTAGAATGCATCCACCCTCCTGCTCTGCTAACCCTCTACCTCTTACTTCTACTCCCTAGAATGTTGCTTCCCAATAAAGCACTCAAACTTAAACTTGGGCCTCAAGTTCTACTTTTTGGGGAGCCCAGGAAATGGAAGTCAACATGCTCTTTGCACCTCACTTAAGCCAGGGGAAAACACAGGGACATAGAACATCCAAAACTTCTATTATTCTCCACATGGCTGCACATGGCTTGTGCTTCCTCTTCTTCTACCCCTCAGCCAGCCCATTGCAGCTGCTGTAAATTTAATCATTCCATCTACAGTGAACCCTCCATCCCCCACAAGTCCCTGCACCATGTTCCCTTTGTCCTGACACAAACCATTCAGTTACAGGCAAGGCTCATCTGATCCTTTCAATTGACCTTTAAAATTGGCTAGGGTGGTGAATAGGATATTTACCATCATCCTTGTATGCAGGCAAATGAGAAACAAAAAGGTTAAGTGATTTTTCCATGGACACTCGATAATTTAGTGATGGAGTGATGAACAAAGCTCAATGACACTGTTTGGTTTTCTTTTGTTTTCACACCATTTATATTCTGTCAAAAGTAGATGATTCGCTGAGCCAAGATGGCCAACTAACGTAGTGTTATGGCTCCCGTGTCTAATATTTTACCAGACAAACCACAGTAAAACAGAATATGTGAGTGCAAATATCAGTTACTTGGAGAAAGAGGTCATGAATCCTTAGATATCACATTATTCTGAACACAGTTGGTACCCAATAAATGTATGATTAATGAAAGAGCAAATAAATGGCTAATCAATCTGAACTTGGTATTTTTACAATCTACAAGGCCTTAAAATTATTCTGCTGAAATAAAGCCACACACACAGATTTCAATCATAGAGACATCTAGAATCCCCTGGATCAAAGGAAATAGTTTTAATTTAAAAGTAGTGCAAAGTTTAGACACACACACACACACACACAAATACCTTCAGTCAACAATCCACAAGACAGGTAGATTGGACTCATTTCACAGAATAACAGTATAAGCATACAAAGTAAATTCCACACTAAATCTCCATCAGTACATATGCATTCATTATAAGTAAATATATCAAGGAGCCTGAAGGCCTGAGAAATGCCATCTATAAAAATTATCTAACACTGGCCTTTTAAATTCTTCTGGCAAATTCTGAGTATGCAATTGACACCAGAATATATAAGCAAACAATGCAAGCATGTATGCACCCAAATTGGGAGCATAACTAGTCATCTAGTCAGTAGATGAAAATGTCGTTCCCTAGTATAAATACAGTTTCATGGGCAATTGATAATATATGCCGGCTCAGGGAATGCATTTTCAGACAGCAACTTGAAGGACCCTGAAAGTGTAAAAGCAAAGAACATAACGCCGCTTGAACCAGAGTGTGATCATTCTGACTTGAAATTACTTGAAAGGAAAAGTAATATTACATACTAAATAAGTTTTGAAGAATGTACTATAAAAGTTAAAAGCTTGCTAGCAAAACAACAGGCAGAATTTTTCTAAATTATAGCAAACCATCCAAATCTGTCCTATCCGATACTGTTCACCAGCCATGTGTGGGTATTAAAATATGATTAGTGCAACCGAGAAACTGAATGTTTAATTTTATTTCATTTAATTAACTTAAAGTTACATTTAAGTCTAGTTACTCTTTGATATATTTAATTAATGGCAATTCAGTTAATTTAAATTTAAAAACTGATCCTCAATATAGTATTATTAGAAAACTTTTAAATATATTTGGAACAACTCGGCTGTGAAGCTATTTTTTTCCACTGTAAATTCTATGAAATCTAAATATATAGCAGGTGCTTTTCTGGTGAAAATGTAGTGTCCAAATTAAGTTGTGCTGATCCACTCAATTGTTAGCTGCTTGCTGAAAAAGTCATAGACAAAGAAATAAAAAAATAACAGCTTTCTCAAGCAGAGCACACCCTGCTAAGTACTTACTAAAGATTCAGAAATAATTAAAATCCTGACAATTAAATGCCAACCACATAAAATGTCTCCCTGAAAAAATAACAAAATGGTACAGAGAAGCAAGAAAACGTCCTGAAAGAAACTAGCTATATGTCTGGTGATCTTGGATTAGGTATCAAAATGAAGATCAAAATGTCAAGAAATCACCAGAGGTCTTTAATATTCTTAATTTTAAGTCTCATAATTATCCTGGACAAAAGTTCAAAATGCAGCAAGCCAAGTCATAATGATCTAGCAGTCAACCACATCATTGCCCAAAATCTTAAACCACAGTACTAGAACTTGAGATGAGGTCGGGAATGAATGAAAAATAACCCACTTGGTGTTACAGATCAAAGGATGTGTATTCAGGCAAGATAAAAACAGAGAAAAAGGTAAAAAAAGTTGAATCAATTTTTGTCTGGTTTTTACATTTAAAAAATCTTGAAAATATCCCCCCCCTTTTTTTTGAGAGTGAGACAGAGTGCAAGGCAAATGGAGGGGAGAGGGAAAGAGAGAATCTTAAGCAGCTTCCACATCTAGCACAGAGCCTGGGGGAGCGGGGTGCGACTCGATCTTACAACCCTGAGATCATGACCAGAGCCAAAATCAGAATGGGGCATTTAACCTATTGAGCCACCCAGGCATTCCCTATCTCCCTGCTGCTTTTTTAAGATGCAACTTCAAACGTTCCTCAAAACTATTTGGAGGATTATACACAAGGGTCTAGACAGAACTGCAAACTACATGGCAATAAATGGCAACTACAACAAAGCTTGAAAGAAAAATTAGTAAAATCTTGAAAGTGTCATCCAGAAGGCATAATCTAGCCTCACAAATACCATCATAAGTAAATATGGTTTAGAATGTTCTTGGAATGCAGGGAGCAGGGTAGAATGCTGCTTTAATTTACATATGCTGATCATCATTACAAAAGTTCAGAAGCAAACCTTTGTACCAAAACAGCAACATACCCAAACCTAGAATAACGCACTCAATTCTGTTTTATGTTTTCATGCCCAGACAAATTTAAGACTGAAAAGAGATGAGAAGTTCAACCAACATAGCCAAAACTAAAGGGAAACACCAAAGAGATTAGACATCTTCCAGCTAAAAAAATTAGAGATGATTAGAATGTTTCAGTCTTTTTTTTTTAAGATTTTATTTATTTGTTTTTGTTTATTTATTTTTAAAGATTTTATTTATTTATTTCACAGAGAGAGATCACAGGCAGGCAGAGAGGCAGACGGGGGGGCGGGGGTGGAGCAGGCTCTCCGGTGAGCAGAGAGACCCATGCGGGGCTTGATCCCAGGACCCTGAGATCATGACCTGAGCCCAAGGTAGAGGCTTCAACCCACTGAGCCACCCAGGCGCCCCTCAAAGTCTATTTTTAAACTACTAATAAACAGAGACAGTAAACAGCACTTCATTTAAAAAATATATTTTAGGACTCCTGGGTGGCTCAGTAGGTTAAGCAACTGCCTTTGACTCAGGTCACAATCCTAAAGTCCCCAGGAGTCCCATATCAGGCTCCCTGCTCCCTCTGACCCTCCTCCTTCTCGTGCTCTCTCTCTCTCCTTTTCTCTCTGTCAAATAAATAAATAAATAAAATCTTTTTAAAAAATACATTTTAGAGTGCCTGAATGGCTCAGTCATTAAGGATCTGCCTTCAGCTCCGGTCATGAACACAGAGTCCTGGGATCAAGCCCCGCAACGGTCTCCCCACTGAGCGGGAAGCCTGCTTCTCCTTCCACTTCCCCTGCTTGTGTTCCCTTTCCTGCTGTGTCTCTGTCAAATAAATAAATAAAATCTTTTTAAAAAATACATTTTAGGCCAATTAAATAATGCAGCAGTCAATGAATTACCAAGGACCCACTTCATGTAAAAAGAGGCTTCAGTACAGAGATAAAAGAGGCAAACCAATTGCCTTCAAAAGGGTCACAGTATGGAAAAAACAAGATAATGATTATAGTAGAACGTAGTTAATATTTTAATATACAGCATGGCCATCCAGTCTGGAAACAGATACTACTTTGTATGTATTTGAATGTTATTGATAAATATTTATGCATATTGCCTGCATCTCCAGACTTTAAGGCCACGTTTATCTATGTAGGCTATGGGACCACTAGAAAGGATGTACCCCCCAGCTCTTAAAGAGGAAAAGAGGACATATGTCAGGGAATACTCTAAAATGAAATAATGCTTAAACTCAGAAGGATGATGGAGGAATATGAGCAGCAGACAATCGAGAGAATGTTTCTTGGTCAAAAGGGTGATATATATAACAACAGAGATAAGAGAATGCACCAGGCAACCAGGAACAGTCCAGAAGTTATTTTATATCCAAGCAGAGTGGGTACACTGACACTTCCTGTCCCGTCTTAGGCAAATAGCAGTTCCTTCTTCCATGCAATTTTGTTCCAATTAAAGCTGTAGGAAATCGATAAAATAATGAAATAAAGAAAAACATTGATTACTCATAATTCCACCACCTAGAAATAAACACTTAATTACTTTTCTACAGATATAAATATTTTATGGATATCTATATCTACATCATAGTAACATATTCCACTTTTTTCATTTCACTGAACAAGAGTATTTTCCTTTTATTCATTGACATAATTTTATTCTTTCCAGTTTTATTGAAATATAACTGACAAATAAAAAATTATATATATTTAAGGTGAACGAGGTGATGTTTTGGTTATTCATACATTGCAAAATGATTATCACAATCAAGATAATTAACATATCCATCACTTCACATAGTTTCTATTATGTGTAAAATCCACATGAGATATTTTTAAGTATAGAATACAGCATTATTAAGTATAGTCACCATGCTATATATTAGATCTCCATAACCTGCCCATTTGTACAATTGAAATTTTGTACCTTTGACTAACATCTGGTTTCTCTGACTCCTTCATAGTCATAATTTAAATGGCTGTGTAGTAATCAGATAGATACAACATTTCACTATTACCATTCGTTTAGACTATGATGCTTCTTTATCATAAATAATGCTGTGATGAATAATTTTATAAATCACACTTTGTCAGAATTAGAGGTTATTTCCTCCCTGGAGGTGAAGGTGAAGTGAAATTACTAGGTAAGGAATATTTTAAATTTTCCAATATATATTATTGCCAATGTTTACCAGAACTACTGTACCAGTTTACACTGCAAACAAACTGAATACACACACACACACACACACACACACACACACACACACACAAACACACGTGTGTCTATTTTCCTATACTTTCATTTGCATAATAGAGATTTTTTTACTCATTTGTTAGGCAAAAAAAAAATGCACTCAAGTTATATTTTAATTTCCTTTAGCTCTATAATTAAACCTATCGGCCAATTTTTTCCCTTTTTGAATGTTCATATAACTCACCCACTTATATATTGGGGTGTTGATTTATTTGACGGATTTTAGGCTATGACATTTTATCATCTTTATAGTAAACAGGATTGACATTTGCTCCTGAATTTTTATCATAACGGTTCAGAGATATTTTTAAATGTTTTCATTGTTATATAGTGAGATGTATTCTTATTTCTTCTGTAATTTCATGCCTTGTCTAATATTTGCCTATGTGTTCTTCCTTTTCATGGGGTTATCTTTACTTTTAATTCCCCCAGGTTTTATTGTGATACATTGCCTCACGAGTGTGTCTCTACTTAATTTTTTGAAAGAGCTGGCTGATGTTACGGCACTCCTTACTGAGTTATGCAGCCCTCCTTTATTGACTGTGATTCTTTCCCTCTTATATATTAAATCCTATAAAGGATCAGGCAACGATGGCTGCTTATGAGCAAGTTTACCATGTCCCACCGTACCCCTCCCAAAAGCCCACTAATATTAATGGTCAACATTCATGCTATACCTATCTATGCCGGGTACTATTCCAAGCACCTTATATGTACCAATGCAGTCAATCAACCTTAGGAAATAAGTTCTAATACCCACTTTACAGAGGATAGTAACAGAGTTTATGCAGCTTTCCCAAGATCACACAGCTAATATTTGGCAAAGACCCTGTCAGAAGTCTTCCAGACTATGAAGACCTGTTCTTTCTCTTACCTTCCCCAGGTCTGTGTGCATCAGGCACAGAGGTCTTCTTTTCATTCCTGGATTCTCCCCAGTATATTACCAGCCCCAAATCTTAGAACATTCTCTGCACTCAGCCTAAGCCAATTATTTTTAACAGATCATAGAAATTAAGAGCTGGACTTTATAAACCATTTGCTTTTACATCTCAGTCCTGCTATCTACTAATTATATGATTATGGTGATCAGTTTTACATATCAATGGAGTCAGATCATTAAATCAAACACTGATCTCCAGATTGCTGAAAAGGTATATTATAGATGTGATTAAAGTCCATAATTAGTATACTTTAGTAAAGGAGATTATCCTAGATCATCTGGGTGAGCCAGATTTAATCAGTTGAAAGGCCTTAACGGCAGAACTGAGATTTCTCCAAGGAAGAAGACTTGGACTACAGTTTCTTCTACAGAAGTCTGTGGACTACAGTTTCTTCCCACATCCAAAAGTTTCAGCCTGCCGTTCCACATGGCTGGCCTTACAGAGATTTCAGATTTGCCTTGCCAGACCTCACAATCATGAAAACCAATTCCTTGCAGTAAATCTACCTATGTATCTATCCATCCATCCATCTATATCTATACATGAATATATACATGTATACACATATTAATCTTATTAGATCTGTTTCCCTGGTGAAACTCTGATCTGAGACAAATTATCTGAGTCTCAATTTCTTCACAGAAAGAGACAGAATTAGTACATAGCTCATAAAGTGCCTATAAGGATGGAATGAGATATTAAGTTCAAACACTCAACACGGTGCCTGACAAACTACAAATTTTCATCAATGTTGCCATTAAATGTGTACTAATATTTGTAAGTTTGTACTAACATTGGTAATTGTACTAATATTTGTAAATAGGGCCCATATCACATAATAAGCTTTCATTTTCTTTTCATTTGAACTGAGGAAAGTCCCTTAAATATTACCAAGGACATTTATCACAAACATTCTGCCATGCAGCAGAGCATAATTCAATCTTATTCTCATAGAAAAAACAAAAAACAAATGTCCTCCAAAGCAGAATGGAAAAATTATGGGTCTAGTTCATTGGTATAGTTAGAAAATGGAATACTATACAGCAATGAGAATAAACAAGCTACAGCTGCCAACCACAATACGGATGAATCACACATACTGAGTGAAAGAAGCCAGTCACAACAAAGCACAGACTGTACAATTCACGTAAAGTGTAAAAACAGACAAAACCAATCTACAGTGAAGGAAGTCAGGATAGTGAGTGGTTGGTTAGTCAGGGAACTCAGGAGAGGAGTGACTTGGAGGGAATAGAGAAAAGCTCCTGAGATACCTTTGTTTTGAGAAAATTAGTCAATGTGTACACTTTAAGATTTGTGCTTGTTATTATTGGTATGATGTTCATCAACAAAGAATTTATGCAAATTTTGTGTATTCGTTTCCCAAAAGAGAAACCATCGCTTTATAATTTGAAAGAAATTTGTCCTTGGAATAAGAAGCCCAGGCAACCGGCTAAGGACCGTGACTTTAAAAACTAGAGGAAGCCTCTGTGACTGATAGTAGCTATTATAGGATTGGCCCCCAGGGTAGAAGTTAGGTCCATTATTTTACACCCAAAAAAAAGGTTCATTCATGTGCTCTGCAAATATCCATTTCTCTCCAACTCCATGCTGTCATGGTCTACACCACTATCTCCTCAAGCTGGAAATTTCCCAGCTGTCTCTCTGCCTCAACTCTAGCCACTCTATCCACTCTCAGCTGCTCCTCCGCTGAGTTTGCTCCATGCAAATTGGATCAAGTCACTTCTACTTATACCACACCAATGGCTTTCTATTGCATTCAAGGGAAATCCACTCTCTTTACATCTCCTGTAAGGTCCTGCTACCCTCTCCACTTTCATATCTTGTCCACTCTCTCCTCGCCCACTGACACTGGTCATGGCTCTTGATCATTTCCCGTATCAGGGTCTTTGCTCTTTCTTGTGCCTTCTGCAGAATGTTCTTCCCCAGGCTCTCATGTTGCCGGTGCCAGCTCATCTTCTAGGTTTGTTTAAATGTCACTTCCCCACAGAGGCTTTTCTGACTCTTCATTTAAAAGCACTTTGTGTTTTGTCTGTTGATAGGTGAATGGCTAAAGAATATGGGGTGTGTATATACAATGGAATATTATTGGGTCATAAAAAAAGAATGAAATCTTGCCATTTGCCACAACACAGACAAATACTATATGATTTCATTTGCGTGTGGAATTCAAGAAACAAAACAAATTAAGGAAGGGAAAAAGAAACAAATGAAAAAACCACCACAAATGGTGGTCTCCAGAGGAGCAATAGGTAGGGGGGAAGGGGATTAAAAGTATAGTTAGCATGATGAGCACTGAGTGATGTATAGAATTGTTGAATCACTGTATTGTGTACCTGAAACTAATAAAACACTGTATGTTACTTACACTGGAATTTACAAATTAAATAAATAAAAATTTTTAAAAAATAAAATAAAACAGGGGCATCTGAGTGGCTTAGTCAGTTAAGCACCCAACTCTTGATATCAGCTCAGGTCATAGTCTCAGAGTCATGAGATCAAGCCCCACGACAGGCTCTGTGTTGGGTATGGAGCCTACTTAAGATTCTCTCTCACTGTCTCCCTCTGCCTCTCACCCCTCCCCACGCCTGTGCTCTCTCTCTAAAATAAATAAATAAGATCTTTAAAGTAAATAAATAAAAACAAAAAAGGAAATGGTATATTAAACACAACAAAATAATAAAAGCACTTCACCTTTCTCTGTTTACTTCCCTTATATCATTGACTGCCATCTGTAATCATTTTGTTGTGTTGTTTTGTTTACATTCTGAATTGTGCTGACCCATAGTAGTTGCTCAAAAAGCATATACTGAAATAAAAGAATGCACCCAATCAACCCATTAACACCACTGAGGCAAAGCAGTGGGAATACGCTCTCGTAATTTTATGACTTTTTCCCATCCCAAAGCCCTCTGGTTTCATTTTCACCAGGAGTTATCTGAGATGAGGGTAGGGTAGAGAATGCTAGACACACAGTGTTGGTCTCCTTAATCATACATTTTCCCAAAAATAGCCAGGATTGAAGGTCAGATCTGTCCTTACTATACTCTGACCTTTAGAAGAGGTGGTGAGGTGTAAATAATACCTTGCACGAGTAATTTGCAGGCCTACAAGTACCCAGTGTCTTTCCTCTATTATGCAGACTCTATCTAGTGATCAACAGATAATTTCACGTTGTAGTAAAAACACAAAGAGCAGTATTTCCTGGGTTTGACTCCTCCTGCTCTGCTTCTGATCAGCAATTCGCTGAAAAACATAACTTTTTTTTGATCCTTGGTTTTGTCAGCAATAAAGTGTAGCTAATATAGCACCATGCACTTCTCAGGGCTGTTATGGAAAGCAGATGAGCAAATCTATCTGAAAAGCACTTTGCAAACTTTCTATATACTGTACACTGTAAGTTGTCATAATTATTTCAATGTGAGATTTTCCCCTTGCCTAAGCATAATTTGTATCTCTCATTTCTGCTTGGAATGCAAACGTTATGGCAAGCTAGATAAATGGAAAGCTTTAATCATCACATAATGGGGCACATTAATGTGATAAGGATGGTCATGCTGGCAGAATTACTGTGCCTTATGTCAGTTCGGTCTGAGTGCCAATTCGGTCTTTTACATGCAGGCCTGTTGGGGGGGGTGTTTCATAAATTTAAGTTTTATACCATTAACTACTATTTACCAAAGTGAAACAGACTCTGAGATATCTGTTTATTTCTGGGATAGCTAATCATTCAGACTTTGCTTCTAAGAGTATGTAAACTACCTGTTCTTCCATCTCAAAATATTTTCACATATTTAGTAAATGATAAATACGAGGTCATCACCTACACTGTCTACTCATATCTCAGCAGAAAAGAGCATTCAAATTAAGTTCTACATTCCCGCTCTCAGTTATGGCTTTGACTCGAGCAGGAATTTTGTCAGGAAGATTCTCTGCTCATGTTTTTCTTCTGATTATAAAATGCAACAGTCAACATAGGTCAAACACAAAACCACTTCATTCAAATGTGACATGACTTTGAGCAGCTAGTAGAACCTATGACAGGAGCATGTAATTGTCATCAATCTTTACAAAACTAAAAGTACAACTTGCAGAGACTAGGAAATGGAGATGGAAGGAAGGCCAGACACACAAACATCCTTATCTTACAACTTTGGGGAGACAGGAGGAACGGTTTACAGTGGGGAAAGCAAGATGAAGCAACTAATTGAAGATTACAAGTATACTGAACAGAAATTTCTTAAAGATAGAACTCTTGGAAAGAGGTGGGAAGAAAGATGGAAACTTTGGGTAAATGGATTCAGGTAGCTTAGCAATAGATAATTGAGAAGTGGATAAATTAGGAAAGAGCAATATGGCATCTTATTAAAAGATAGGAAGAATAGCAGTAACCACTAAGGCAGCGAAGCACAGTTGGAAATGTTTTTCTCTTGCA
>CM053614.1:62414125-62453612 GCA_028646535.1 Procyon lotor | reverse complement strand
AAAGGACGAATATCCAACTTTTGTATCAACATGGATGGGACTGGAAGAGATTATGCGGAGTGAAATAAGTCAAGCAGAGAGAACCAATTACCTTATGGTCTCACTTATGTGCTGAGCGTAAAGAAAAACATGGAAGGCATTGTGAGAAGGAAGGGAGGGAAGTATGGGGGGAAACCAGAGGGGGAGATGAACCATGAGAGACTGTGGAGTATGAGCAACAAACTGAGGGTTTTGGAGAGGGGGGTGGGTGTTGGGCAAGCCTGGTGGTGGGTATTGAGGAGGGCACGTATTGCATGGAGCACTGGGTGTGGTGCATGAACAATAAATCTTGTAACACTGAAAATAAATAAATTTAAAAAAAAAAAAAGAAATGTTTATCACTGGAGAGAGGGACTGAGGATGGAGGAAAAGAAGAGAATATTGCCTTTTCCTAAAAGCCTTTCTGCACTATTTAGCCTGACGATTGTGTGTATAAACTCTATCAGCCACCTTGAAGACACCGTCACCTAGATGCCCCACAGCTTCCTCATGCTTGAAATCTCCATGTGGTTCCCACAAGCATTTGCCTCCCACTACATTCTTTTTATCATTCAATAGCTCATTCAATTATTCATTTATTCTGAAGCTGAGTGCCTACTTGGAACCACAGTGCTTAATTTTGAACTATTATGCTGAGGGTACAATGGGGGCAAGGTAGACATGGTACCTCCACTCATGATGTCTACACTCTCTCTCTCTCTCTCTCTCTCTCTCTCTCTCTCTCTCACACACACACACACACACACACACACACACTGGCAATTAAAATTACTTCAGATTATCATAAGAGGTTTAAAAAAACAAATAAGGGTCTGGGAGGAAGATTACCAAGCATGGTCTATCTTTAACTAAGGTGAGCAGGGAGGTCTCTCAGAGGTGACATATAAACTGAGACATAAAGAATAAGCTAACCATGTGTCATGGACATTTGTCATATTTGGGGCCACTTAATACCTTTTGAACATTGTTCCTGTGTTTGGGTAATTTCGTATTTCATAAGTAAAGAAGTCAGGCCTACCGAGGAACAATATAGCATTGCATAACAATCCATTGCAATTCAGTGAAAGAAGCCAGTCACAAAAGACTGCATACTGTATGATTCCATTTACATGAAATGTCCATAATAGCTAAATATATTTTAAAAAATAAAGTAAATTCCTGATTGCTTAGTGTGCTAGGAAAGGATGAGGAAAGAGGAGAGAATAGGAAATGACTACTAATGGGTACAGGAATTGATTTTGTTGTGATGAAAACATTCTAAACCAAAATTGAGATGATGGTTGTACAAGTCTTAGAATATATTAAATCTGTGACGTTGGTGAAAGCACGTACTATGGGCCTTCATAGCATTTTTTAACGTGGTCATCACTGGCTTGCAGAATATAGAGTGCGAGTTGTGGGGAAATATTTCCCTGAAAAGGGACAATGCTGATCACGTGATTAGCCAGTCACGGTTAAGAACCATGCTGCGTCTGTGTGGAGCTCCAGAGCCAATTAAAAAGGCACCCTTGTGCACTTCAATAAGTTGACTGTGATACTCAGGGCCCTCCAGAGTACAGGGCCCAGGCAGAGTCCCACTTGCCTCAACTAAAATGTGGCAGTGGACATGAAGAGAAGTGGAAAGACTCAGAGCAGTCCTTTGGAGCTAGACTTGACAGGACTCAATTGATAGGTCAGACACAGGAAGATGACGTAAGAGCTGAAACTGCCTGCCTCACATTCACTCAACTGTGGAAAGAGCCAAGATGCCCTTCAACAGACGAATGGATAAAGAAGATATGGTCCATATATGCAACGGAATATTATGCCTCCATCAGAAAGGATGAATAACCAACTTTTTTATCAATATGGACAGAACTGGAGGAGATTATGCAGAGTGAAATAAGTCAAGCAGAGAAAGTTGATTATCATATGGTTTCACTTACTTGTGGAGCATAAGGAATAACATGGAGGATATTGGGAGAAGGAAAGGAAAAGTGAACTGGGGTAAATCGGAGGGGGAGATGAAGCATGAGAGAAACAAACTGGGGATTTTGGAGGGGAGGGTGGTAGGGGGATGAGTGAGCCTGGTGGTGGGTATTGAGGAAGGCACATATTGCATGGAGCACTGGGTGTGGTGCATGAACAGTGAATCTTGGAACACTGAAAAATTAAATTAAATTAAAAAAAAAAAGAGCTGAAACTGCTTACCCCAATAGGAATCTGCCCAATTCTTGAAAGAAGAAGGAAGAGGAGGTGCAGGAAGGATGGGAGGGAAGGAAAAGAATAAGAAGGAAAAGAGAAGACAAGAAGGAAGAAGAGATGTAGAAGAATTAGAATAATTTCATTGATTTTTTTGAGCTGCAATGTGCTTCGTGACCCTCTTCCCAACCTCAGCAGCTGAATGATTTGTCTAAATCAATCAGCTGCCAGATTTCTCTAACCAAGGACTGATTTAGATATGTGCATACAATATAAATTTGACCAAAAAAATAGATAATAGATGACTGATAGATGATAGATAGATAGATAGATAGATAGATAGATAGATAGATAGATAGATAGATAGATGATAGATAGACTGAGAGAGTGAGCTATAGGTAGATATAGATACATAATGGGAATATCTTCTGGAAAAGCTTCTGCTATAACTTTCCTTATTCACAAAGAGGACAGAAAACAAATACTGTGCTGGGGAAATTATTCTTATCTAGGTAAGACCGATTACTTTTCTTCTATGTCCTCAGGTCCTATATTTATATACCTACCATAGCTCATTTAGCACTTACCTGTTTGCAAGTTTGGCTCTTTCTAGAAAACTTTAAACCCCTCAAGTGCATAGGTAATAACATTATTTGTTAAATATTCTCCGCTTCTAGCACAATGCTTGGCATTTAGTAGCTGTTATTAAATATTTGTTGGATAGTATGGTATAAGGCTCAAAATCAAGAACCAATCTTAAGTGCTGTCTTGATATCTGGTGAAATCAGGAGGCACTCAAAGGCCTGACCACGTATTCTCCTCCCCACTCTGCTCCTGTGCATAAGATCCCCTAGCAACACAGGCCCCCCATCAAAGGGACCAGGCACAGCCCCTGCTTATCCCTGAGCAGCGCATTTCGGTTCTCAGCTAATCTATGGAATTATTCAAACAAGCCAGTAACACTCTCCCACTGCAACCAGAAGGTACCTGTTCCTCTCGCTACTACAAAGACTGCCTCCCACGGTCCCTGCTTGTTCAGCCTGTTCCTGAGTACAGCCCCCAGGAAGCTCTTTAGGACGTGATATGCCCTTTTTCGCCAGGCTGTGAGGCTATGTACACATACCCATCTGGCAGTTAGTGCCGGCTTTCATCTGGACCTCACTCCCTGAGCCCTTTCATCTTCACGGAGGCAGTCCAGGCTTCCTCAGAACATGGCACCAACTCCCAGAGTGGTCAATTTCATCGATATCATCTGCCTGGTGTTGTGGGTGCAGCCACCCCTGTAATCTAGGGCAGAAATCCTTCCCTCAACAACCGAGCAAAGCAGTGGTGATTCTATTCTCTATCTCCATCCACTCTTCACCAAATTACATGCCAAGGGAACATAGAGAATGTATGCATTTTACCAACTGATAATCTTCAAAGCCATTTACTACAGAAACACAGATTTTTGCCAACGGCACTTGGTCAATGAGGCTGTGAACCTCCTCAATCCTCTAGATCTTCATTCAACTTCATTTTGGGAAGACTAGAGCTTCACCACTCTCCACCAAGGCAGTTTCATTCCTACTAATTTCTCATCAAAATTGAAAGCTAATCACACAGAGGGTTTCCTGCTGTGTTCAAATAGAGGCATCCAATAACTCCTTTGGAACAGAGCTTGCTTAAGAACAGAGCTTGCCCACAGTAACTCGGACACCTTGCATTCGGAGGTCAGCAACGGGCTCCAGCAAACACCACTTGCTAAGGGACAAAACTGAGTGGTTTGTTCTTCTGATTAAAATATACATTCCATGAATTCACGTCAAAGTGGAGAAGATCCTAAAGCTCATTCGGCTTTCCATAAAGGAAGCCATGCAGCCGGTCAGAGGTCTACAGTGAAAAGGTCAAGGGCACGGGCAATAACTGCCCCTCCTCAAAGAGCACCACGAATGCCCTAAGCGCTGTGGTTCAATGACACATTTCAAAACCACAGAAGAGTGTAGGAAATTGCAAATACACGCGCCACTACTCAGACTTTTAACATCTGGCCTTATCTTTTGTTGTTGTTGTTTTTAAACAATGAAAATGTAACACACATACCAAAGGCCCCCTTAATGCCTCCTCCATCCTACTTCCCTCTCTCCATTCACCACTATCAGGTTGTTTTATATTCTCCCCATCCAGGAGAATATAAACCTCCCTATAGATCTATTGTCCCACGTGTATGTACAGGAATTCACACTTAACACTGATGTGCACTTTAAAATTTACATTAATGGGCGCCTGCGTGGCTCAGTGGTTAAACCTCTGCCTTCGGCTCAGGTCATGATCTTAGGGTCCTGGGATCGAGCCCGGCATCGGGCTCTCTGCTCAGCTGGGAGCCTGCTTCCCCCTCTCCCCCTGCCTGCCTCTGTGCCTACTTGTGATCTCTTTCTCTCTGTCAAATAAATAAATAAAATCTTTTAAAAAAAAATAAAAATTTACATTAAGGATAAAGAGTAGATATTGTTGGGCAACCTGGTTTTATTTCTCAATAAAATTACAAAATTTACCCAGATTAGACTTGTAAATTTTATTCACTCGTTGTGAATGCCATATAATTCCCACTGAATAAATATAAGTTACTCTTTTTTCTAATAAAGAGCATTTGGGTCTATCTCCAAATAAATAAAATAAAATAAAATAAAAACATTCTAGGAAGGGTTTATCTTTGTTTTAAAAATACAGCTTCTTTATAAACCTGATTATTTTTTTTCTTCTCTCCAACCTCTGGGCTTATCAATGCCCCCCACAGATTAAAGAGTCTTGGAGATAAGTACATCTTTAATAAAGGCAGAGAAGTGAAGCTCACCGTATGCTGTCAGCATGACCCTTCCACCAGAGAAAAGGGTTAAGCACCAAAGTTGACTCAGCAAAAGTTAAAAGTGGTTACAGGTTTTAATGAGATTATCTCATTTTAGGAAACTGGTAAGTCTCCACTAAAGTACTTATTCAGTTTTAAATTATTATAATTTGCCAGCTGTGACTCTGCTCTCATTTCTATTTTCTCATTTTTCAGTTTGCGACATTATTGGATTCTCACCATTTTGATCCTCTGAACTTGCTTTCATGGATTTAGTGTAGGTGAATGTCCATTATTAGGCACTAATGCAGGTGAGTAAGCTACCATGGACGGTGAGAGGTAAGCTTTTTGGGATAGATAATCACCGCAGAATGCAAAGTCAGTAGTTTCACTCTATGGCACTTAAATCACATAGTCTCTGTGAATTTATTAATAAACACAGATAATAAGCACAGCTGACATCCTTGAGCATGAACTATGTGCCAGGCATGGTATTAAGGGTGTTTAACGTCTCGCCTCACCGAACCCTCCCAGCAGCCCAATGAGGAGCAAGCACATCGTCCAGCCACAGAGTTTTAGGAAGAGGGAACTTTTCCTCCATTTACATGTCATTTCTGAACTTCTCTACCAGCACTATTGGCAATAAATGCCATTGAGTCATCAAACCCTCCCCACACACACACAAATGTGACTTAATTAAGAAAATACGCACACAATGAAAAGCAGATAAATTACCAAGAAATTTTCCCCTTTATGAAAAGACAAATTGCCAGAATTTATTTATAAAGTTACGTTTATGTTCACCAGTTGACCCAGGAACACTACTACTAAGCGTTTATCCAAAAAAAGTTTATACACTTTCACAAATGAGCACCTGCACACACGTGTTCACAGCAGCTTAAATTATAGCCCCAAATCGGACACGCCACCAGCTACTCTGACAACTCTATCAGGTGAGCAAATAGGCAAACTGTCGGTTCAAACAACACCACTCAGCAATGAAAAGGAACAAACTACTGATACAGGTAAACCATGGATAATTCTCAAGATCATTACGCTGAACAAAAGCAGTCAAACATGAAAGATTATATATTGTAGGAACCATTTTACCTGAAACTCCAAGATAGGTAAAACTAACCCACAGTAACAAAAAAGCAGATCAGTGGTTGCCCAGGAAAGGAAGTGAGGAAGAAAGGGATTATCAAGGAACAAAAGGAATCTTTCTGGAGTTCTTATACATTGTGTATCTTGATGGCCATGCAAATGATTATATAGGTGTGTATAGTTATTAAAATTCATGCTGGACAATTAAAAGAGAGGCCTTTCATTATATGAACATTAAACTTCAACAATTTGATTAAATATAAAAGAAATTACCAAAAGAGTTTATTTTTTAATTTATTTTTTTAATTCAAGTACAATTAACTTACAGTGTTATATTAGTTTCAGGGGTACAATATAGTGATTCAACAACCTATACATTACACAGTGCTCATTATGATAAGAGTCACCAGATAAGAGTTTGTTTTTTCTGTTTATCTCTTTTTCCTTTGTTCATTTGTTTTGTTTCTTAAATTCCACACATGAGTGAAATCATATGGTATTTGTCTTTCTCTGACTTATTTCACTTGGCATTATATCCTCTAGGTCCATCCATGTTGTTGTAAATGGCAAGATTTCATTCTTTATCATAGCTGAGTAGTATTCCATTAGATAGATAGATAGATAGATAGATAGATAGATAGATAGATAGATAGATGATAGATATAGATAGATAGATAGATGATAGATTAGATAGATAGATAGATAGATAGATAGATAGATGATAGATTAGATAGATAGATAGATAGATAGATAGATGATAGATTAGATAGATAGATAGATAGATAGATAGATAGATAGATAGATAGATAGATAGATAGATGATAGATTAGATAGATAGATAGATAGATAGATAGATAGATAGATAGATAGATAGATAGATAGATAGATAATAGATAGATTTCACATCTTCTTCATCCATTCATCTATGGATAGACAGTTGGGTTGCTTCCATATCTTGGCTATAGTAAATAATGCTTCAATAAACACAGCAGTGCATATACCTTTTTGAATTAGTGTTTTCATTTTTTCTGCATCAATATTCAGTAGTAGATTCATTGGATCATATGGTAATTCTATTTTTGATTTCTTGAGGAACATCTATACTGTTTTCCACAGTGGCTGCACTAGCTTTCATTTCTATCAGCAGTGCACAAGGGTTCCTTTTTCTCCATATCCTTGCCAACATGTGCTGTTTTGTGTGTTTTTTATTTTAGCCATTCTGACAGTTGTGAGATGATAACTCACTGTGGTTTTCATTTGCGTTTTCCTGATGATGAGTGATGTGAAGCATCTTTTCATGTGTCTGTTGGCCATCTGTTTGTCTTCCTTATTAAAAAATGTCTATTCAGGTCTTCTGCCCATTTTTTAATTGGATTATTTGGTGCTGAGCTATATAAGTTTTTTATATATTTTTTATATTAACCTCTTATCAGAGATATCATTTGCAAATATTTTCTCCCATTCTGTGGGTTGTCTTTTTATTTTGCTGATGGCTTCCTTCACTGTGCAAAAGCTTTTATTTTAATGTAGTTCCAATAGTTGCATTTTGCTTTTGTTTCCCTTGCCAGAGGAGACATATCTAGAAAAATGTTTCTACAGCTAATGTCAAAGAGATTACTGTCTGTGTTTTCCTCTAGGAATTTTATGGTTTCAGGTCTCACATTTAGGTCTTTAATCCATTTTGAGCTTATTTTTGTATATGGTATAAGAAAGTGGCCTAGTTTCATTCTTTTGCATATAGGCATCCTGTTACCCCTGACACCACTTGTTGAAGAAATTATCTTTTCCCCATTGTATATTCTTGCCTCCTTTGTCATAGATTAATCAACCATATAATTGTGGGTTTATTTCTGGGCTCAGAAGAGTTCTTTAAAATAGCAATTTCCTTTCCCTCAGTTTTATATATTTTTAACCACTCAGTGAGGAGTAAGACAAAGATACAAAGTATTAACAAGCATGGTTAAGTAAAAATCATTCTGATCTGAAATACAGATAATTTCTGAATTACGTACACTTCCATTTAATTCAAAAACTATTTATTCAACATTGTACAAATAAACTTACTATACATCACATTTTCTACCTCAGAGGAATTTATTTAAGCCTTGTATCACTACTGTAGACTCGTTGGAAAGAAATAAACCGTTATTCTCTTTTCCTAAGAAAGAAAGGCCTCTGTTTTTGAGACCTGGACTTTCTGTCCTGGGTGAGGAAGGGAAAGTGGCAGGGAGATGGTGTTAACAGAGATTTTTATGTTTCTCAAAAGGATATTATTGGAATATTTGTTCACTTACTCCTAAGTTGACTTTTGTTTCTAAGCTTTAAGCCGAGAGTCACAAATTTATATACCTACCATAGCAGGCAGGTAATATAAAATAGACTTACATAAGTTGATCTAGAATGATGGAGCTGGTAGTGAACTGGTCACAGCCCATTCATTCAGTCAACGAATACTTAAGGAGGACCCACTATTGGCCAGGCAGTACTCCAGGCACTGAAACAGAAAGGTGAACAGAACAGATGAGGACCTATTTAAAAATAATAGTTCACATTCTCATGGAAAGAAAACTAACAATAAATAAGCAGACAACTAAACAAAAACATGGAATATGACAATGCTATTGGGGAAGGGGCTAGAGAATGAAAGAAGCTAAAGTTTTCTCTTTTAAATAAGGTCCTCAGGGAAGTTATCTGATAAACAGGTATTTGAATGGACACCCAAGGAGGGGAGAAAGAGCAAGCCATGTGGATGGGTATGAGAGTGAGAGGGAGAACATTCCAAGTGAGGAAACAAGAGAGCCCAGAGTGGAAACAGAATGAGCACACTGAAGAAGTTGCAGAAACTACAAGGGTATCAGAGTAGCTGGAGTGAAATGAAGAGGGAAACAGTAGTAGGACATGGCGCAGGGGAGGTATGAGGGGAGTGTTGTCATTGTAGGATGTTTAGGGCTCCGTTATGGCCTGGAAGCCTTTGCATTTACTGTGAGTGAGATGAAAAGCCACTGGAGGACTTAACGCTGAGAAGTGGCATGACCTGACTATTGCAGCTGTGTGAAAAATAGACTGAAGAGGAGGCAGGGAAACTTACGTGGAGGTTTTGGCAATAAGTCAGGAGAGATGGTGGTGGCTTAGGGAAAAAAAAAGGTGTCTGAAGAACTGGTGAAAAGTAGTCAGAATTTGAATATATTTTGGATGGTTGAGCCAAACAGAGCTGTTGACGGCTTAGAGATGAGGCAACAGGGGAAGGGAGGATTTGAGGAGGCTCACTCTAATGAGCCCCTGGGTCAAGTTTCAACATGAGATGAACAACAAATGATAACCATTTGAGAAAAACTGATGAAAGTGTTCCCTCCTCATTTAGTAGCAGCTTGTGTGAACTCAAAGACTATGAGAATACAATTCATGGCAGAAGTTAACGGTAGGATTTCCATCCTGGGAGAGTTTATCTGGAGAGTCAACATGGCTGCCGTCACAGGAGTCATCCCAGCTAATGCTTGTTCTTCCCAATTTGAAGGTAAATATTCTCTGAGCCAATACACATTTCTTGTTCAAGAATGTATCAAGCCCCTCATAGGAGGAAGCCTATTATCCTGAAGACAGATGGGCCACGGTGAAGTATCCAGTGTCTCCGTTGACCAGAGGAGAACTTAGAACTGCTCACAATGTGCCTTTCTGGCCAAATAATAAGCAGAACTGGGGCAACTTGCTTTCCTACTTTCCGAAATAAGTGTAGGCAAAGATCAGAGGTGAGGTCAAGGTCAACATCCCAAAAACTATCTAGCTGGGCTTTGGGGTGCATGTTCTACAGTACTCTAGCCCCACAGAGAACCCTGACAGCAGCTTGTGCACAGTGCTTTAGGATAGAATACCCATCCAAGAGAGCCAATTCTCTTTGGATATATGGGCATGTTGTATGCTGATTATTAACTCCCTTATAAAGTTCCTTTTGTGTGCCTAGATATAAGCTCTATGAGCTTGGGGGAGACTTAGATGTTAATATTGGGTATCATGATTGAGGCTTACCTGACTAAAAGAATTATGATGAGTGGAGTTCCCATAATTAGTGTTAGAATATTGGGGGTGCCCCTCGATTCTGTACCGAATATGGAAGTACTCTCAAGTTGAGGCAGAAAGCAGATATATGAAATCACAAAAGAGGCAGAGAAGCATGAGGCATACAAGAAGAAAACTGTGACAATCTTAGGAGGCTCTTCCTTTCCACCTGACCTAGGAAACAAGCTTATTCTCCCATTGTCTCTTGACCTCAAATTGTCAATTTGTCAAGTGAGTGCCTCACTCCCATTTTTCCATTCACTCTTTGTTGCCAAGGCTTATAGCTATGACCTTTCTCCTTCTCAGGCTCCCATTAGGGAGATAATCCCAAGTTGTCACCACTATGACCTGGAACCCCTCACCCCAAACCCACAGCATGGGATTCCCTGTGCCTTGCCTAATCCACAATCTGGGGAATAGCGTTGGCTGAACAAGGCAATTATCTGCTTCCAACCTAATACTATTCACCTCCTATATATGCAGTAGTGAAGTAGCTTCCTCACATAAGCAAGGTTAATAACCACTCCCACTCCCAGAGCTTGTCATCAAGCTCTGTTTAGTCAATCCAAAGCCTATCATGAACTGTCTAAGCAATTCTGGAGAAAAATACATTTTGAACTTTGGAGGTAACCAAATTATACCTGAATTAGCATTGGAATGGATTGGGGCATATAGGAGAGCTACATCTAACTCTGATGTCCACCTGTGTTGGTCACTATTAAGAAAACACTCTCCTGAAATTCCATGCTGCTATGTCTACTGCATTCCCCTGTCTATCCTCTCTTCCTAGAGGCAATCTCTGAGTTTGTTTGACTTCCATGATGGCTTCAGCCAGGAATATAGTCTTGCTTTTATAGGAATGACATACGAATTTTTAGTTAAATTTTTAACACTCCATTTACCATTTAAATAACACCTGTTTTCTGAATATAGTAAGGTGGATGGGAAATCTAGGAGATACTATGTCTTATTGCCCAGTTCTGGATGTCTTTCACCATGATGTGAGTCCCCTTAGTCACCGGTTACAATGAAAGAGTGTGCATTCGTGAGTGGTTAAAAATAATAGTGGTATCTGCTATCATTCCAAATCATGTCGGTGTTCATTATAATCAGGTTTTATTATTTACTCAGGCTAAGAGATAGGGATCCAATAGAGTCCCCTTGTCAGTTGTGTGCTACATGTGTTCCCCATTGGTGTCATAAAAGATGGTGGCCTAGTGGGCCTATAGGCCTGTTGCCGCAATGATTTCAATTTTCTTTTTTTTTTTTTTTAATTTTTTTTTAAGATTTTATTTATTTATTTGACAGGGAGAGAGAGAGATCACAAGTAGGCAGAGAGGCAGGCAGAGAGAGAGGGGAAGCAGGCTCCCTGCTGAGCAGAGAGCCCGATGCGGGGCTCGATCCCAGGACCCTGAGATCACGACCCGAGCCGAAGGCAGAGGCCCCAACCACTGAGCCACCCAGGCGCCCCTGATTTCAATTTTCAAGCATATTTTTTTAAATTAATAGTTTAACTTCATCAGCTACATTGAGAAAATAAAACAGTAAAATTTGTACTATTTTAGAACCTAATGTAAGGGTGACAAAACAAATTTTGTCACTGGATTTTTACTTTCCAGAGAAGATTCACCTTTTCTGAATGTGGCAATAATAGTAAACCAAATGATAATGATAGTTTCACTCAGAACTATGAGCCCTCATATAGTAAATTCAGTTTTGTACTTACACCTTTATGATTTGTATGTAAATGCTGCCTCACTTACGATGGCTTCATTGCCTCATCAACCACTGCATCTCTGTACCATAACACTCCATGGTTTTAGCACTTCTCCCTCCTCGCCCGTGGTTGCAAGCTCACATCAACAGAAACTTACAGCATCATCTCTGAGGGTGACATTACAGCCCCCGGAATGTTTACGAAGTCGTTGTTAAATTGTTTTGCTCTCATTATTTTTTAATTCTGTCAGGTAACCACCGTAAGTACCATAATACAGCACTGATGGATATTGCGGAGTTATTTCAAACAACAGTGGTTTTTTTATTCAAAACAGAGTAATTGAAAGAGCACTCTAGTGTGGCAGACTTCATGAACCTGAAGTCTTTAGTGTTCATAAATTCAAAAAAGAAGACTCCTTCATTTCTGAGCACTGATTTTAATGGAATCTCACTCATATTTAGATATATGATTTATGTAATGCTGCCCAAGCATTCGGCAGAGTCTAAAACAAGCAGAGGTACGGTCCCTATTGTCTTGTAGGGGACATATCTGAGTAAGAGCCAGAGACAAACACACCTGCACAGGTGTCACTCCTTGGCTTTTTGGCCCCGGCTTCACTCTGGATATTTTCCAGCCCCAACACAGCTGACATTTAGGCATCCGGCCAAAGGCAGGAAGTAGAAGAAATTCCACCCATTACTCCAGCCAGAACATTCTTCCTTTTCCCCGTTGGCTGCCAAAACAGCTACAAGGTTTGGCTTGTAGCAGGCATTTGAGGGTATTTTCAAGTTCTAAATACATAGAGAGCAAAGCTTCACCGTATGAAAAGTGATTTAAAGAACTGGAGCAGGTATTGAATAATTCAGTCTGTCTCTTTGTCCTTCGCAAAATCCTTCCTAACATCCTCCACCGTGACCCTTGCAATCCTTTTCCAAGGGGAAAAGGGTGTTTCGTTCATCTGGATACCTTTGAAGCTTTTGCAATATTCATCTCACCTTTCTGTTAGAACTGCTTATGTAAACCTAATCTTGGCTTTCCAGTGAACTGTGGACGGGGTCCTCAAAACACAATCAATTTAATTTTTAATATGCAATACGGGTGTCTTCATGACTAAGACAAAAAGGCTTAAAAAATGAGGCATGTTTTTAAGATTTTAAAAAAAAGTGATATAATGTCACAAAGAGTGGAACAGTAACACATTTTCAAAATTTTTAATAAGTGCATTCTTTGTACCAAAAAAGCAACTTAAATTAAGTATGTCATGTAGCATTGAAGACTCGTCAGAGTTTCTAGAGTTCACATCTTGGGAATATTTATACATAATTTATGACACTGTTGGTTAAGTGAAACCAAAATAAATAAAAAATACTATAATGCAAATTTTTTTTTAACTGAAAATTGTCCTCTGCCAATGTTCACAGAGGACCCAAGAAGATGCCCGGTTAGCATGGCTTCCGATTTAGAGTGTGATTATCCAAGAATGCCACAAATAAGAACTTTCGATAAGGCATTTCTGCATATCACTGCATTAGCAAATGCTATTTATTTTGACAATCATTCCTGAGAGATATGTCCGAAGTCATCATTATTTGAAATCCCTTTCTTTTTCATATATATCTTACTGCCACCTTGTGGCTAAAATGTTTTTCTTTTTCCTCCTTCCTTTACAAATGTGTGTCCCTATGTGGGTGTCATTTCAATAGAAATGTAAACTTCTGCTCCAGAGTAACTTTCAATGATACTATCCATACTCCCAATAATAAACATTTTAAAACAAATAACCCTCTTTTATTTCTAAATTAAACTATGAATCTTTAAGTGAAAGATATTTCCTAACAGACTTGTTTAGCTATATTTTCAAAGGGGTTCCTTAAAATCTGATATTACTCCACAAAATGAGCCAAGCGTGAGAAAGAACATGACTCTGGATCTATATATGCAAAGAAAAATTAGACAGAAGCTGATATTTACATAACTTAGAGAAGAAAAAGGCAATTTAAGACTAGTAAAGACTCTTGAGCCTTATTTAAAGGCTGCAGATGTGAATCCCCATCATTAGTATATAAGATCTTCAACAAAATACCAAAGGGGCCAGAGACAAAAGTAGAGAAGGAGACACAAGAGTCCCATCGTCAAGCTCTCCAATAGCTAGCTTCTTCCTCCTTCCCAAACCAGAAGCTTCAGCAGCAGCTGTGAGCTTGTTAGAAATTCAGAGTCTCAGAGCGCACTCCAGACCTATGAATCATAATATCTGCATCTTAACAGTATTCCCAGGTGATTCGTATGCATAGGATAGTTTAGAAGCATTGCCCTATTCCTTGTGCTCATGACAAGATGCTGCTTAGATTGGTTGAACCTATTACCCCTAAAGATGTAGCAGACTTGGTCAATAAACTCAGTGTGCCTAAAGGCTGGTCAGGATGTGGCCATTATAACTAACTTGGTCAGTTTGTCAAATTTCCTAACCTCTTATGCAAAGAACAGGCCAAAAAAAAGGCCTATAAAAAACTCATCAGAGAGGACAATCTCTGTGATGATAAGTAAATTAACACGTATGGCAAAAGAAAGGCATATGATAATGCTGACTTTCGGTTTTCCTTTGGTTTTCCTTTTCTTTTCTTCTTTTTTTTTAATGGGAGAAGAGAGCTTTGTTCATTACAGAGTAATGGAAAAATGAAAATTTGCCACTACTATGGGCCCTGTCTATTTAGTGCAAAATAAAGTCATCATGTATTCTTAAACAATTAGGTATTTTTTTATCCTTCAAAAACATTTATTTCATAGTAGGCACCATGCCAGGCATTTTGACAGGCACGTGTCATAAGTGACTGTCAACTCACACCTGTGTTCTATTTCTATTCCTACCCTAACTGGTTGTATTAGTCCGTATTCTTTAGACAAACACAACCAAAAGGATACACATAAATATCAAAGATATTTATTATTAGGAATCGGCTTACACAATTACAGAGGCTAAGAAGTCCTATGACCTGCCATCTGCAAGAGACAGAGACCCAAGAAGGCTGGTGGTGGAGCTCCAGTCCAAGTCTGAAAGCCTGAGAACCAACAGTGCTGATGACCAAAGTCCCAGTCCAAGCACAGGACAAGGTCAATGTCTCAGCTCAACAGTCAGGCAGAGAGCCAATTCTTCCTTCCTCTGCCTTTCATTCTATTCAGGCCCTCAACCCTCAACCGAGTAGATGAAACTCACCCACATTGGGGAGGACAATCTCCTGCACTCAGTCTACTTATTCAAATGCTAATCTCATCTCATCCGGCAATACCCTCAAAGACACACCTAGAGGGAATGTTTAGTCAGCATCTTTGCACCTCTTGCCCAACCAAGGTGACACTTCAAATCAACAATCACACTAGCTGTTTCTGAGCCAGCCACTTTGTGTCTCTCTGGGACTACTAATCTTTGTAAAATTAGGGGGTGAGGAATAGATGCTATTTGATAGCCATAAACACCAATTTTAAAGCTCTATTTATTTATTTATATATCTATTTATTTATCTATTCATCCAAGGCCATTTATTCTGTTCTTACCCAACATTAAATCAGATCAACAGAGCATATATATATACTTGAGAATCAAACTCAAAAAATAAGCAATATAGGCAACATAAAAAGCAAACATAGAGGGGCGCCTGGGTGGCTCAGTGGGTTAAGCCTCTGCCTTCAGCTCAGGTCATGATCCCAGGGTCCTGAGTGCTACTCCCCCTGCTTGCGCCTGTTTTCTCTCTCTCTCTCTCTCTCAAATAAATAAGTAAAATCTTAAAAAGTAAGAAAGAAAGAGGAAGGAAGGAAGGAAGGAAGGAAGGAAGGAAGGAAGGAAGGAAGGAAGGAAGGAAAAGTAAACACAGAGAATAGAAATATTACAAAGAATTAGCCACCAAAACATGCCTCTGCTTAGCAGTCTCCACACTCCAAATGTAGAGCAGGACCCAGACATGGAAGAAGCCAAGAAGTTATTCTAAATCTGCTGGCACTTGAGTGCTACAGATCAAAAACTACTGACATGCACTGCAAGATCAAACTAACATGCATTATACAGTATCACACATCACAAATTTTGATTCACAACAGTTCTATATATCCAAAATGCAACTAAAAAAGCAAGTCTTTTGAATGTCAATGTTAATATAAAAGCTTTTCTTTTTTAAGAGCAACATTTAACTTCCATAGTCTCTGAACCTAGATGGTATCTTATCCTTCTTTAAAGGTTATGAGTTCTGAAAACTATAGGGTATTACACTGGATTTAAAATGATCAAATTCCTGGTCAAGCTATTTTGGGGGGAAAAGAGCTACATTATAAGTCTAACGAGCTGAAGGACCATGAAAAAATTCTAACTAGAAAGGTGTATCTCAATACCCCAACTTCCACCAATAAAAATGATAAATTTTTATAATAAAAATTGAATCAACTTCACTGAACTCTACCTCTGAAACTAAGAATATACTCTGTTAAAAGATTGAATTTAAATAAAATTTTTTAAAAAATTGAATCAACTTGTTACTATTTAGATGCATGTAGGTTATATTATTCATACTGTGGAGTTCAGTTTTAAGTAATTAATTCTAACCATAAGTTAGTGTAGATTAAGTACATTTTGAAGTTAACACTTAATAGTGTGTAGTATGTTAAGATTAAGTGCTTATAAGATATGGGGCAACATATTAAAGTCAAGCTAAATCTTGGTCTAAGGAGCTTTTAGGACCTGTTGCAAGGACCGTTGTTCCTCCATGATAGGCTTCATTTTAAGCCAGAAAAAGACAGGCCTAGGGTACGGACATGAAACTATTCCTGGAATTTAGATTCTTCTGCTTCCCTGTGTGACGCCTAGCCCCTGAGTTGTTCAAATGCACCAATGAAATGCATAGATTTATGTAATTGCCATTTAAAGAATAAGGAACTCGCCTACGTGTGTAGTGACATATGTGCTTGTTTACTCGAGTGCATAAAAATTCTGGGAAGGGGAGAGGCGGGGCTTTCCACCTTAGCACTGTGCTGCGTCGTATGTGCCGGAGAGAGCCCCAGCTAGCTGGAAATAAATCCTCTTGCTGTTGCATCCAGCCTGCCTTTTGTGGGTTCTTTTGGGGAGGGTCTCGATCCAGACATAACAATACAAGGAAGTTTACTTCAATTCATATTTTTAAGCTGAGTTCCACAAATAGAAGAAATTTTTCATGTCCCCCTAAATATCAGTAATTTGCTCAACTGAACTTTCACTTTTTTTAGCCTATTGTTTTGTCATAAGTAGAACAGAGTCAGGCAGAACTTCAATTTTTGCTTGACCATTTGCTTGTTGTTTTTGATTGCAGTATTAAATAAACATTGGACTTGCCACCAAAGGCCATTCCTGTTACGTTGTTGTTAGGTCATTTTTGTCTATCACATGACACCAGAAATAATCTCTATCAAAGATCTTCAATAATATTTTGCAAGGAAAATTTCTTTTCTGATTCCATAGTTTAATATTTTATGAACTGATGTATGATCCTATAACCTAATAAAAATCTTAAGTCACTTGCTTTACTACATAAATGCTATTGGTTATAAAATTCTCCCAACCTCATTTTGAGTCCAGCTGTTTAACTGACTTGCTAACCTCCTGTGGTAATAAATTCCACAGACTGAATAAATGCAGTCTGGGAGGTACTTCTGTCTATTCTTACTTTTACTTACCAAGGCTGATGTGAGCAAGGGAGAGGACAATAGGAGAACAATTTTCCTAGAAGAGAAAATTGGACTAACCACTTCCCAGTCACTACAGCTAAGAACTGTAGAGCACCATACAAAGTATCATTCTATTCTATGTTTTTATTGAGAAAATCCATTATTTGAAAAAGGAAGGTTAATAAGAAAGAAGAAAGAAAGCAAAGAAAAGAAAGAAGGAAAACCATGAGTTCCTATTGTATGTTAATTACTTCCTTTCAAAAACACATACTGCAATATGTCAAATTCATTTCTAGTATGCATTTTTAACTTGGAATATAATTTAGGTCGGGCATTGGTTTACGATGTACATATCTCTCAATGTGTCCATCTGCTTTGGCTTTTAGCTTTGAAACAACAGAATCAGATGTGTACCTGGCAAAATTTTCTATTTTGTTTTTTTTTACATATAAGTCTATATATTTTTTTGTTCTTTATTATGGAATACTTTTTCCCTTCTACTTGTCCCAAATACAATTTTAAAGTATTCAATCTTACACCTAAAAAGGAATCAAAGATTTGTTCTTCATTCGTCCACTCAAAAAAAAAAAAAAAAAAAAAATTAAAATTTGAAAAATGACAAGTAATTATAAGAATAATTTAGATCTAAAAATTCTTCTAATAAAGAATGAAATAATACAGGTCAGCTTAAGTTAATTTAATCTCTTGTCTATATTGATCAAATGCATAGAAAAGTTGTTGATTTCTGTTCTAATTGGCCTATGTAGACACAATTAAAAGATTTATTGTAACTCTCTCTCTCCTTTCTCTACTCTTTGATCTCCAATGGGAAAAATAAAAATACCTTACAATGCTGCTGAATTTCTCTTCCATGTAACTTGAGACCCTTCACAGTATCATCTCATTAATTCTGACCATATTACTTAGGTAAGTAATGGGAAAATATCATGATGTGCATTCACAGACATGTGTTAAAGCATAGAAAAGTTAATTAACTTGCTGGAAGTCATACACCAGTAAACCTGAACCACATCCATTGTCTTCTGTCTCCTAAGGCCTCACATTCCACCTTCTCTGCTTGCCTCCTTCTCCCTGCCTCCACCTGGGAAAGTGAGCCTCTCTAGAAACTTAAGCAATTTTACAGTTCAACTTTGGTTCAACTTTCATCCAATCATTGTGCTTTGTCTTTTCAGATTTGTATTTCTGAGTGCCTGGGTTGGAGGTGATTTTTTTTTTAACTTTGAGCTTTTCACTTCTTCAAAAGTTTTGCAATCGTGCTCTCTCAATCCACCTGTGAATCATGAGGTGTTTTTGCTTTTTTCTATATCTAGTTTATGTCAATGCAAAACAGCTTGGAATCCAGCCATCAACTGGGAATGTCTCTCATAACCCTGAGATTCTGCCATTCGGTGACTATCTCTTAAATAGAAGCTACCTGCCTGGAATTATAACAGGCACTGTATTTTAGAATACAATGAAAGAAGAAAATATTGCAGACTCATACTATATTAGATGAGGGAGTGACAAGAGGCTATCTGGGGAGTACTATGAAAGAAGTTTAAGTAAGTAGGGTGAGGGATGGGGACAGATTACAAACAACCTTAATAAAAGAATTCCAACCTGATTGGTAACTTTGAACAAAAAGTTAACAAAATCCTTTTCCTTTCTGCATAAGACACTAACCCTTAGTTAATTTGCTATCACTCTTCCTCTGATAACCTAGTACAGGTAGAATATTCACTGTATTGCTGCATAACCTTACTTACAGGAAAAATTACCCTTGGATCAGGAGGAAATATAAATGAACTATTAAAAAACTGAAGCAGATGCCATACTCTTGAGTCACCTGAATGTAGTGACTCTTATTACTGGTATGTCCTTGCAAGGACCCTGGAAACTATGCCTATGGGATTGTTACAAGAGCAATTTGCCCCTGAAGAACATCAGACTTCTAAACCAGACAGTTCCCTTGCCCCTGAGCTTTTGGACTGCTACAATGGCCTCTGAAGAGGAAGAGCTGATCCTACCCGTGGCACTGTGTCTTGGTTCTTTTGAATAGGTTGGTATTAATCCAGCCGTGATAGTCAAAGTGAGTCTCTAAGTGTTTAGCTGAGTTTAAGAAGACCATATAGGGCATGTTGTGATAACTAATGCAAACTGACCTGTTTCTTGTATGGGAAGATGACATAAAAGCACTGCAGGATGACTTAGGGGTTGGAAATCAAAATGGTGTTTGGATTCATGGTAGGTTAGAGAGAAGAGTGCAGCATGCATGGTTGATTAAAGTGAAGAAATAATGGAGGTGTAGAATAAGGTTAGGTGGCTCTTAAGAAGATGAGGACCTAGATGAGGGTAGTGATCACAGGAAAAAGAAATCTTCAGAGACAGCTTGCATAAAAAATAGTTGGTAACAGATAAAAAGATAAAAACAGAAAATGTAAAAAAAGAATTCCAACATTTCTAACCTGAGAAATAAGCATAGTAGAGAGGTCACTGACAGAGAAAGATAAGTCAAAAAGGAGAGTTGCTTATGAAGAATCAATTGACTTTGGTATCTGTCTTTGTTTAAGACAATGACAGAGGCTTTAATAGTTTTTATATGGACAGGATTGTGGCAGGTCGTGGCTACAGACAAAGTCACCTTTGCATGTGGTGGTGAAACCATGAAAGTGGATGAGATCTTTAAGACATTAATTGCATACAGAGAAGAACCAAGTCTTCAGCATTTAATATTGGAGAAATATCCAGAATTAAGGGTGCAGAAAGAGGAAGAACTAGCAAAAAAACACGGAAGTAACAAAAGAGTAGTAATATACATGGAAACTAAAGAGGGAAAGATCAGAGAAGTAGTGGTCAAAGTTACCAGAGAGGTTAAAAAAAAAAAAAAAAGATAGGTAGAAAGAGATCAGTAGGTACTTTTGAAGAAGAAAAGCCAGTACTAGAACACTAGAATGAAAGTAACAAGTTAAGAGGTCATGAGAAGAAGAAAATTGAAACCACATGTGTAGACACTTACCAAGTTATCTGGCACGAAAAGGGTGAGAAAAATAGGATAGTACCTAGGAGAGGCAGCAGGACAAGGCAAAGTTCAGTTGAGTATGTGATAAAATCGTGTTTGAAGGCTGATTCCAATAAATGAGAGAAAGAAAGAAGAAAGAAGAAAGAAAGAAAGAAAGAAAGAAAGAAAGAAAGAAAGAAAGAAAGAAAGAGTAAATAAACACACAAACTATTAGTGAGGAACTGTCCAATCATCATCAGTCAATTAAGCAATCAGTAAAAACATCATTGAGAAATACTGTGAACCAGGCAAAGTACTAGATGCTGGGGGTATATAAATATGGTGTTACTACTTCCCCAGGTAGCTCACTGCAGGGTGGGAAGACAGGCAATAGATACAAACTAGATATGATGCAGCAAGGGCTACCTACAAAAGAGGCAACCTAAGCAGGAGGACCCAGGCAGGGCTTTGCATAGCAGAGGGCATTAACTGTGAGTTTATAAGGAAGGGAAGGGTTGGAAAGACAGTCAAATGGGCTACGTAGGCAAGGAACATAATGTGTGCAGAAGAACAAGGGCATGGGAATCTGGTAATTCTGAAAAACAGTAATAGATTCTGATGCCTGGCCTATAGGATGGAAACTAGGGAGTCAGAACAGACTAAACCTGAATTAACAGTTAAAGCCAAATGACAAAGGCCATACAGTCAAACTCTAGAGCTTGATTTTTTTTTTTCCTGAAAGTCATTGAGTTTCACTGGAGGATTCAGTGCAAAAAATAACAACATGGCCTTTAAAAGAGGCTTTTGATGAATACTGTATTCATTTCCCATTGCTGCTATCAACAATTATTCAAATTACTTTATGGCTTAAAACAGTATAAATCTATTTTAGAGTTCTGGATGTCAGAAATTCAAAATGGGTCTCACTAGGCTGAAATCAAGGTGACAGCAGACTGTGTTCCTTTCTGAAGGCTTCAAGGGAGCATGTTTCTCTTGCCTTTTCCCGTTTCTAAGGATCTCCCTCATTGCTCGGCTGTGGTCCCCTTCCTTCTTCAAAGCCACCAATGTCCTGTCGAGACTTTCTCACATCTCATCACTCTGACACTTCTTTGCACTCTTCCACATTTAAGGACTCTTGTGATTACATTGGGCCTTCCTCAGATAATCCAAAATAATCTCCCCATATCAGAATCCTTAATTTGATTGCCTGTGCAAAGTCCCTTTTGCTTCATAAAATAACATATCCACAGTTCCGAGGATTAGGATGGGGACCTTAGAGAGACCATTTTTGGCCTATCACAAATGCCTCACATTTTTTGTTCCCTTTACACCTGGCTTCTCTGAAAACAACTGCATTCTCATATCTGTTCCTGACTCCACGGGCTGCAATGGCATAAGCAAGCAGCCTCCAGAAAACTCCACTGTACATTTGTGAGAGAATAGGAGTGAAAAAGGCAAATAAGGGTTAAGCATTATAATGAAAATAATTTTGATCTCATGAATTGCCTGAAAGGGTCTCAAGAACCCAGGGATCTCAAGCGGCACTTTGAAAACTAGCTATACGAGCACTTTATAGATTACGAGAATCTTAATATTACATAATGTAACTGAGTAATTCACAGAATTGTTGCAGTAGGGCGAAAGGTCTATCATTACCTCTGAGAATAAGCTCTTTTCACTTTGAATATGAAGTTAGAATATTTAACTGCCCATCGTCATTGGCTGTTTATACTGAAGAAAAAATATATATATATATATATATTCTTATGGAACCTATTACAAGAATATGTCATTTGTATCAACCAGAAATTCTTCCTTCCTAAATACTATATGTATTTTCCCAATTCCTTTCAAAGCAATTTGTGGAGAAAGGCTTTTGAGAAATATACAGTTAGAAAGCTAGGTTAAATGAGTATACCATTGTACAAGAAAACAACTGAAATCACAGGTATATTTAGGAGTTTCTTGAATTACTCAACCCTAAAAATCTGAGTGAAACTCAGAAGGCAAAGTTCTGGACAAGGAGGAGAATGTAAAAGAAGGCAGGGTGTCTCAATGGAATATGCATTTGCCAGGGATAATGGAAAAACAAAGGCCATTGTCATTTTTCCCAAATCGAATTTAAAGGACTAGTAAAAGAGAATATATTTCAGAATCTTTCCCAGTCCCAAATATCCCTCTGTCCTCATGTATAAAATTATTTAAGTGTGAGATTCCGAGGACATTATATATTTGCCAAAATATCATGCTTGGAAAATACTAAAAGCATTTTTTGCAAAAATAACTACTGGGGGGGGTAATTAAAAATGGCAGCTTGAGGGGCACCTAGGTGGCTCAGTCGATTAAGCATTTTACTCTTGATCTCAGTTCAGGTCTTGATCTCAGGGTTGGTGAGCTCAAGCCCCTCACTGGGCTCCACACTGGGTATGGAGCCTCCTTAAAAAAAAATTAAAAAAAAAAAAAGGTGGATAAAAAGATGGCACCTGGCTTTACTTCCATAATGCAGTCTGTCCCCCTTTCTGAATTATCTCTTAGAAATAAAACAAAAAAAATTTTTAAAAGATGAAAAGCAACAAAAAATAAGGCTAATAGTCAACCTATAGCTAGAGACCAGGAGGATTTTTCCATAACTATACCTTACCAGTATCATTGATCAAACTTAACTGAGAAATTTATGATTCCTGAATACTTTGCCAGCTGGCAAAATAGGTTGCCCATCCTAAAAAATGTGGGGAAGGTATACTTTCAATCACTCAGTCAAAAATTCAGGAGCTGTGCAAGCTGAGTAGAGCTGAGTAGTCACTCCATACTGAGTGGACATTGCATTTTGAAGCAATCAGAGTTGGGCACCTTAGCTCTCTCTTCAGTTTCTCTTTCTGTAGACACATATGCAATAAACAACAGCTCAAAACAGAGAAGGAAACCCTATGTTGACATACACTTCTGGGGTAGTATAGACCCCACTACTAAAGTACTTCAGGTAGAAACAAATAAAAAGAGCTCAAGTAGCTATACAGGTCCTGCATAGCTTCCTAGTGCTCAATTTTTTTAAGCAGAAGTGGTGAGAGAGTAATGCACACTTCATTCCTCCAGCAAAAACAGCTGACTGCTAGATATTAGGAATTAGCCTCATAACTACACAGCTACCTGGTTTCTGTGAAGAATTTACGTGGAATTCAATGGCTAATTATAGTCCAGAAACTTGGACTGTTACTATTACTATAACTATTTACAAAATTCCCAGGTAGAAAGAGCTCTCTTCATTCCAGAGATCATAGAGAAAGCCTGGTCTTTAAATGCACATGGACATGAATTTTAATCCTGACTTCTATATTCTAAGCCTTAGCTTCTTCATCTATTAAATGGAAATAATAATCCTTAATGTCTGGAAATACCTAGCACAGTGTCAAAGCTGGAGTCAGTACTCAATAAGTGATAGCTATTATTATAAGAAAAAACAAAGGGGGAAAATTAGGATGACCTTAAGCAAAAATCTTGAGGATCAAGTAGCTCAAGTAGTAAAAAGGGAGCATGTCTCTAAAAATGATTAACTACGAGAATTGGAGGAAAATGTTTAAATACAATTACACTTTCTCGAAAAAATTTAAAAGTCACAACATCAAAACAAAACAAAACAAAAACACAGAGGGGAGCCTGGGTGGCTCAGTCAGTTAAATGTCCAACTCTTGATTTTGGTTCAGGTCATCATCTCAAGGGCTTGAGATTAAGCCCCCTGTCTGGCTCCACACTCAGGGGGAGTTTGCTTAAGATTTTCTCTCTCTCTCTCCCTTTGTCCCTCCCCCTGCTCTCTCTCTCTCTCTCTCTCTCTTTCTCCCTCAAATAAATAATCTTAAAAAAAAAAAAGCAACACAGAAATCCAAAGGGGTAACAGAGTGATGTTACAAATAAAGCTGGCTGGGGGCCTCTAGGTGGCTCAGTCGGTTAAGCATCTGACTCCTGATCTCAACTCAGGTCTTGATATCAAGGTTGTGAGTTCAAGCCCTGTGTTGAGCCCCATGGTTGGGCTCCATGCCGTGCATGGAACCTACTTAAAAATAATAATAAAAAACAAATAAAAGAGGTCAAAAGGGACCTAAAGTGTAAAATTAAAAAGTGAGTATTTTAAGCAAATATTAGAAAAAATAAAAGATTATTTACTTGTAGTAAAGGTTGCAGAGATGATATGGAGGAAAACAGAGTAAGTGATGAAAAATATAAACTTAAAATGATCTCACAGAATGCAGAGAGAAGATAAAGAAATAAATGAAAAGACTGAGAGTAAAAGGAAAGAAAAATGGAGATTAAAAATTCTTGCTTTTTCTAAAAAAAAAAAAACACAAGAATTATTAGAACAGATACAATTTATCAAAGATGAAATTGAAGTAAACTTTCTTGAGCTGAGCCAAACCAACATGTAAGGAAAACCTAATACCTGGATACCCTTCCTGAGAAAGCTACTCAAGAGGTATTCCAACTCTATGGAATAGATCATAGATCAGAATGATTAATTCAAGAGGGAAAAGATGAGAAGATTTAAAAAAATGATAAGGGGTGGATGAAGACCTACTGGAGGGTTAAACTATTATAAATTATACCTAACACAAAACACAACGACCTGAGTACTAGACCATGAACAAAAGTAGACAGACTCTGCTAGGGAGCATATGCTAAAGGAAGAAAAAAAGGGAAGCTGTCAGAAGTAAATTTCAAGATTTTCTGGTGTTTAGACTGAAACTAAGTGCAGTTGACATACACATTGGAATTGGCAGGCACGGGTACTAGAGGGAAAATGCATAGTCCTTCTTACATAAGCATACACATTAAGAAATCAAAGCATTTCTCTTGCTAGGTCTCATTGACCAGGATGATGTTATCTCTGATCCAGAACACATTCCAAACTAAAATATATTAATGTCGAACACTTAATACATAGGCAATATGATTTTAACTCTCTCAAAGAGAACATAATTACAATAATAATTTGTGGAATATTCTTACCAGAAAAAGTGGGCTGGTATTGCTTTTTCTTTCTTTATCTGGAGGAAAAAATAAACAAAAATTTAAGACATCACCAATATGGCTATAATTTTTATTATTTTAGTTATTCATTTTAACCAGAAAGAGCACAATTATTCTTCAGTTGATGCCCAAAAATATTACAACTAAATGTCCAGTGACAATCCATGCTCAGATATTCAGAGACTATGGTTCCAAAACAATTGCCAAGAAAGTGTCAAATAATCCCTCTGTCTCCAAAGAAGTTTCTTCCAAGATTATATTTATCAGAATGTTCTAGCGTCACAGGCATTTTTAAGTTACATTTCCTTACTGCTCAAGTACATAAAGGAAATACTTAACATATGAGGCATAATTAGATATTCTAAGATATTCTATCGGAGGTAAAGTAAGTTTGTAAAAAAAACTAATTGTTTTTTTAAAAGGATTATAGTAAAATTACAAGATATATGTTTTAAAAGCAACATTTAAAGAAGTAAAACACTTTATAATAGGACAGATGTAATAAAACAATACTTAAGACTTCATATAAAACCATTTATTTTCCATTTACAATGTCCCAGTTCCTTACATTATCAGATATGAGCATTTATCACTAAGACCAGTTTTAAGTCATTTTATGAAAAATTTATCCAAAGTATAAAGTGATATAATTATCTTTTAGGTGCATTTTGCAATAAAGTGAATCCTTTTTATCATCTCCTAAAGATAAAAAGAAAACATTCACATTAAAACATTTTACCTGATTTATTATAATGGAAGATTATACAAACCAAAAGGCTAATTTGATACATCAAATCCAATCGTAAAATTATATAGAAATATGACGCTTTGGAAAAATCATTCTTTCTACTTCACATGTTTTGAAGAACTACGTATCATTGCTTTGAGGGGGAAATACATTTCAAGTTGTTAAATACTTTAAAAAAAAAATGCAATTGTTAACGTGTCTGTTTCTACCCACAACCTGGTTTTCTCTGACTTCGTCAGGATGTTCTAACATGTAGCCAAGTTTGGGAATCATCCCTCTGACACAAATCCAACTCTAAAGAAACCCATGAAGATATCAACGGACATTTATTTACAGTTTTTGGTTTTTTGTCATTTCGTGGCTACTGAATATTTTAATTTGTGTAAAAGCATTCTTATCTGCTTGACAGACTGAAAAGTTAAAATCAAAATGTTTAGCTTTATTCTTATTTCTTAAATAAGTAATACTTCACAGTCCAAAATCCAAAACAACAAAACTGACTTAAGAATGGCATTGTTTATATATCTTTTTTGTACATTTGGAATTTGAAATATGGCTTTGAAATAACAAAAGGTCATCTACTGTGAATATAGTGACATATTGTCAGAATTTCCCTTTCCCCCTCTTAGGAATTCCACAAAGTAATAAGGAAAACAAGAACAGAGATGAAAATTCTTTCTCTATTACATCTAAAATACAGCTTAAAAGAACCCACATAAACATAAATAAAATTCCTTTAAGGCAGAGCAGAATTGTGAAACATCGCCATTATTAAAAGATATAACGCAAGGAAAAAATACAATAATTCAGAATCCATACATCAAATGGCAGGTCATTATTCAGGGGAAAGAGAAATAATATCAATTAACAGCTTTGTAAAAATTCAAAAATAAAGAAGGAATAAATTAGGAATACAGGGGGAAAACAAGATCAAATCATTCATTGGGGAAAAGAAAATCAGTCTCACATTTTCTTGAGATTGTTTCAAACATCTCCATAGTAACATTCAACACTTAACAAGCAGTGGAGCAATTATAAAAATTGTAACCCAAGACATAAACATAACTAAATGTTTGAATATAAAGGCAACATTCAACAAATTTTTAACATGGAGAGGATTCCCATTCCCCATTCCCAAATTCCTTTTATGTGAGGGGAGACCCACTAGCAAAACATTCCTCTTCAATCTCTCTGCATCTTCCTCTCCTGGGAAGTGCCCTAGCTTATCATTCATGTGATCGAATTAGGATCTCAACATCATGCCCCAGCCTCTTCCTCTCTACCATTACTCTTGAGAGCTGCCTGAAGATAGAAAATATAACATCTCAGCTATTCTCAACCTTATATCAGGTCTCGTACAGCATTCCTGAATGTGAGCAATTTTAACATTTGGGGAGGGATAATCTTTCGTGCATTTTAGGTCTTTAAAACCTGCTCCCCATGTACTAAATGCCAGAAGTACTTTCCAATCTTTGGGACAACAGAAACTTCCTGTCCAAAATCAACCTATAGGGAGGAACGTCACCAAACCAGTCCACCCCATCCCCAGTTGTTGGCTTGAAGAAAATCTCTTCCACAGAAGAGTCATGTGATTCTCCACACTGCTCATGACCAGAATGATATACTTGCCTAATTCTTGGGCTCAGTATTAGTAAGCCCACCTGCCTACAGATAATAAAAAATAATTGCTAACATTTATTGAGTGCATATCAACCCAAGCACAATCCTAGGCATTTTAAATGTATACTACATTGAATCCTCAAAACTAGCCTTTAAATTAAACACTACTATCTTCCCATTGATCATCTCATCTGGTACTTGGGCAAGAAACATTGAAAAAAGAGTCTGATCTCTTTTCTGATTTTTATCTCTTATCTGATTTGTATTTGATTTGTATCTGATTTGTCTGATTTTTATCTCTTATCTGATTTGTATCTGATTTGTATCTGATTTGTCTGATCTCTTATCTGATTTGTATTTTCTGATACACCCAGGAAATGACTTTAAACTCAGGAGGTATTTTATTAAACAAGATCAAAGAGAGTTCTTGACCTCTGTAAAATTAGTGCTATGGAATGAATGTTTGCATTCCCCCAAAATTCATATGTTGAATCCCCAATCCCCAGGGTGATAGTATTAGGAGGTGGGGACTTTGTGAGGTAATTATGCTTACCTGAGGTTATGACAGTGAAACCCTCATGGGATTAGAGCCCTTAGAAGAAGAGACCAGAACTCACAAACCCACATCTATGTTTGCTCTTGATCATTCCCTCTCTCTCTCTCTCTCTCTCTCTCTCTCTCATCCTCTTCCTTGACCTCCCTCCCTCTGCCACGTGAGGATATGCAGCAAGGAGCCTGCTGTCTACAAACCAAGCCAGTGTTTGTAGACACTGGATCTGTAGGCCACTTGATTTTGGATAATTAGAATGGTAAGAAAAAAATGTTTATTGTTTAAACTACTCAGTTTATGGTATTTTGTGTAGCAGCCAGAACTAAGACAGCTAGTGAAAAAGCATGAGAAGGAGAAAATATGGAAGTCATGGAGAATATGATACTCTAGAAGTCAAGCGAAGGAAGTTTCTCCTGGTTTAGAGAGAAATCAACCATGTCAAACACTTGCTAAAGAGTCAAGTAGAATAAGGACTGAGAATTAATGACTAGAGATATGGAGGTTACCATTGACCTTGAGAAGACAGTTTCAGTAGAATGGTATGTGTGTGTAAAGAGGAGCAAAATCATGATTGGAGCAGGCTATTAAGTCTAGTGGGAGATGAATATAGATAACTCTTTTTGAGGAATTTTGCTACAACAAAGAGTAGAAAAATGGGGCAGTAGTTGAGAGCAGGAGTGGGGGACAAAGAGGTATTTGGTTTTTTTTTTTTAACATGGAGGAAGAGAACCCAATTCCTGGTTCACAGACAGCCATTTTTCTGCCATAACCTCACATGGTGTAAGCTCAGGAGGGCTCTCTCTGTGGTTTCTTTCATAAGGGTTCTAATCCTCTTTTTGAGGGCTTCACCTTCATGACTTAATCATTTCCCAAAAGCTCCACCTCCTAATACCATCACAATGGATGTTAAGATAGCATATAAATCTGGAGAAATCAAATATTGCCTTTAGCATTCTCCCTCAGATCCCCCAAATTCAGGTCCTCTCATATGCAAAATACATTCATTCCATCCCATCAGCTCCAAAAGTCTTAACTTATTTGAGTATCAACTTGAAAGTCTGTGTCTAGTCTCTAGATATCACCTAAACCAGATATAGATGAGACTAAAGCTACCATTTATCCTGAGGCAAATTGCTCTCCAGTTGTGAACCACTTAAAACAAACAAGTTATGTACTTCTAAAATACAATGGTGGGACAGGCATAGAATGGGCATTCCCATTCCCAAAGGGAGGGATCAGAAAGAAGAAAGGAGTGACAGGTCCTGAACAAGTCCAAAACCCAACAACACAAATTTCATTAGTCTTTTAAGGCTCCAAAATAACCCTCTTTGGCTCAATGATCTGCCTCCCAGATCCATTGGGGTGGAAGTCCTGCCTTCCAGACATGTGGAACAAGAGGTCCCACCTTCAATACTGACTGGGACAATGATCTTGATCCCTTATCTTTGGGTGGCCCTGCCCCCACGGTGTTTCTTTGCCTGGGACTGCAAGTTGGTGACTCTGCCAGAAGGCCCTGTCCTTTCAAACCTAGGTAGAGGTAGCCATGCCTCCATGGCTTTGCTGGGTACAGCCCATGTTGCTCTGGAGTTCACCACAGCAGCTGGACGGCCAAGGAATTGCAGCACTTAAGTGTGGAGGGTAAAGTCTCAAGACCTGATGTGGTGCCAGGCTGCATACACCAAGGTCTCAAAGATGCCATACCCTCCTTTGAAACTACTCTGCCTCCCAAACCTTTGCAAGTCTTGCCCCACAGACCCATCCTGAATAGAAGTGGTAGGAATGAAAGCTCTGATGATCCCCCAATTGCCTTAAAGATCATTCTTCCATTTCCTTGGACAACAGTTCCTAGCTTCTGCTGTGATGGCTGATGGATTAGTATCTCATCCAATAGTCATTTGGCTGTACTTAGTGTTCTCTTTCAACAACACTTTCTTACTTCTTGCAATATAAGTAGGCTTTGAATTTTCCAAGCCTTTAAGTTCAGCTTCCCTTTTGATTAGTAACTCTGTCTTTAAATCATTTCTCTCTTCTCATAGTTTATTGTAAGCAATCAAGAAAAGCCAAGCTGTGCCTTCAGCGCTGTCAATCCTGAAACTATTAGAAACAGCTTCAGTTAAACATCCCATTTTAGGGGCGCCTGGGTGGCTCAGTCGTTAAGCGTCTGCCTTCGGCCCAGATCAGATCCCGGGGTCCTGGGATCGAGCCCCGCATCGGGCTCTCTGCTCGGCAGGAAGCCTGCTTCTCCCGCTACCATTCCCTCTGCTTGTGCTCCCTCTCTCGCTGTGTTTCTCTCTGTCAAATAAATAAAATCTTTAAAAAAAAAAAAAAATCCCATTTTAGGGCTGGCTAAAGCCACCTGGGTGGCTCAGTGGGTTAAAGCTTCCGCCTTCAGCTCAGGTCATGGTCTCAGGGTCCTGGGATCAAGCCCCATATTGGGCTCAGCAGGGAGCCTGCTTCCCCCTCTCTCTCTGCCTGCCTCTCTGCCTGCTTGTGATCTCTATCTCTGTCAAATAAATAAATAAATCTTTAAAAAAAAATAAAGTAACTTTATTTAAAAAAAAATCCCATTTCATCAGTGCTAAGTTCTAGCTTCTACAAAACACAAGTTCTTTGTTGCCTTATAAAAAGGATGGCCTCTCCTCATTTCCATCTGAGACCATATCAGAACGGCCTTTACCATCCATGCCTCTACCAACATTCTGTTGGGGATTACCTGGGTATTCTCTAAAGAGATTTAGGCTTTAAAATGCCCTTCTCTTTCTGAGCTCACACCAGAACCCCTCTGAATGGTCCATTCACAGCAGTGTAGGCTTTCCATTCCATGCATTTCAAACCTCTTTCAGCCTCCACTCATGACCCAGTCCCAACACTACTTCTACGTGTTTAGATATTTGTTAGAGCAGCACCCACCTCGAGGTATCAATTTTCTGTCTAAGTCTGTTCAGGCTGCCATAACAAAAGTATTATAGACTGGGTAGCTTATAAACAAGAAGAGTTTATTCTGAACAGTTCTGGAGACTGGGGAAAAATCTATAGTTCTAAGATCAAGGAACTGGCAGATGCAGTGTCTGGTAAGAGCCTTTCTCCTGGTGCTTAGATGGGTGTCTTCTCACTGTGGCAGAGTGGTCTCTGGTATAAGGGCATTAATTGCATTCAAGTGGGCAGAGCCCTCTCCCAAAGGCCCCACCTCCTAATACCCTCACTTTGGGCACTAGGAGTTAACATGAATTTGGGGAAGACAAGACATTAAATCTCTAGCACTTTCTCTCCCTCTCACTCACTCCATTCCAGCCATGTTAGCTTTCTCATTGTCTTTTGAACAAGTCACAGATTAGGGACTCTGTTTTAACTATTCTTCATTAAGAACACTCTTGCCCAAAATCATTCATTTCCTGCAAGGTTTTGTTCAAATCAAGGCCTGGACCACTCTATTTAATATTTCAAACTGTTCTCCACTACCCAAAACTCTACTCCGCCTTCCCTGCGTTCCTTTTTCTTTTTCCATAGCCCTTAAAACCTCCTAAACGTTTATTGATTTGGTGGTTTCATTGGGCATTGTCTATTTCACCAACTAAAACGCAAGTTCCATGAAGGCATAAATCTCTGTCAGTTTTGATCATTAATTTTTCCCAGTGTCAGGAAAAATTGTCAAAGTATTGGAAAAGAGCGAGAGAGATTACTTGGTGTCTTTTCAGTGGAATACTGGACATTTCTAATAAACTGTCTGAGGATTTTCAGATTCCATAAAAGGTGTATACCTTTGATTTGTCTGTGACAGATTCTGTATGGATAGAAGTTAACATACTGAAAAACTAATAGTAATGCAAGTGTCTCTTTCCATAGTAATGCAAATGATTTCTGTTCACAGCAAATGCAAATGTATTTTGTTCATCACTTCTTTTTGGTTTCATTGTTAATTAATGAGCTAAGAAAAATATTTGAATGTGTTCATATTTTATTTCTATCAAAGTCATATTTTCACCTTTTTGAAAATTATCCTTTGGTACTTTTAAAAATCATGCACTGAGATGCCCAACTGGACTGACTTGATGGAACCAGGTAAACTGAATTGCCAGGGAAGCATACTTCACTAGCTATTTAAACGCAGCATGTCTTTTCTTGGTTTCCACAGTGAATCCCAAAGGTCAATAGAAGCTTAACTTTGTTAATGGTTTCTCTAGGACTTTTGTTTCCTCTCTACTGAATTTGTGTTTTGTTCTTGCTTCTGGTTTGTACCAAATAAAATAATTTCCCGTTGGTGGCAGCAATGATTGGGAATTTGGTTTATAATCCAGCCATCTGATGAATCTCTTGGTAGATAATGGAGATGCCTTTTTCTGTTAGGTAAGAGATAAGAGAAATCTGATTTGCTAGTCTTTTTTGATTGCTTGCCTATTTGTGAACACAAATCAATTAGGATTTCATACCCATGGAGAAGAAGAAAGGTCCCTGAGATCTGAACCAGAGAGTTGTTGTTTTTCTCTGTTTATTTACATATTTTTCATTTTTTTAGAGAAGGAGACAGAGAGAGCAAGACTCTTAAGCAGGCTCCATGCCCAGAGCAGAGCCCAATGTGGGGTTCAATCTCACCACCCTGAGATCATGATCTGAGCTGAAATTGAGAGTCGGACAATTAACCAGCCTAGCCACCGAGGAGGCCCTCTGTTTATTTTCGACCAATAGCTAACGTTAATACAGCGTAGGCCATGAGCTATCAACGTGTCTGGGTGTCTATACATTTATAATTGACAAAGGTCTTGACCTCTCATTAGGTGAATGCAAAATGTTATCCTAACTCTAAATAGTATTAGTATTTTTTTATTAATATTATTTTTTTAAGATTTTTATTTATTTATTTTACAGAGAGAGATCACAAGCAGGCAGAGAGGCAGGCGGGGGGGGGGGGAAGCAGGCTCCCTGCTGAGCAGAGAGCCCGATGCGGGGCTCGATACCAGGACCCTGAGATCATGACCTGAGCTGAAGGTGGAGGCTTTAACCCACTGAGCCACCCAGGCACCCCATCTATTATTTTTTAAATGCTGTCCATCTTAACAGGTGTGAAGCGATATCTCATTTCTGAAATTGAAGGAGTTCCATTTTAATTAGTTTATAGAGATTGCTATCAAGATTGTCTAAGCAACTATCATCTCTAATATTCCCATAATTCACAAAACAATAAGGAAATGGAACTTCTAAGAATAATAAACTTCTGAATGCACTGGACATTTAAGGGAAAAGATCCTGCTGTGGAAACCGCTAGCTCAGAAATATTTGAAGAATCCAAGATTACATAATTAAGGCTTACTTATACACATTTAATAATTAAAAAAAAATAAGCTATGTCTTCTCTTTAATTTATCAGAGCTACAGATCATACAAGTGCACATTTTATTTCTTTTCCTTCTATGTCTGTTTTATATCGAGTGCATTTTCTTTCTTTTTACCTTTTGATCCCCTTCACCCATTTCTTCTACCTCCTACCACCTGCCTCTGGCAGCCACCAATATGTACTCTGTATCTACAAACTTGATTTTGTTGCTGCTATTGTTAGTGGCTTTGTCTGTTTTCTATTGTTTTGTCTCTTTAGACTCTACATATAGGAAAGATGATACGTTATTTGTCTTTCCCTGTCTGACTTTTTTCACATAGCCTAATGACTTCAACATCCTTCCATGTTATTGCAAATGGCAAGATTTCTTTCTTTTCAGTGGCTAAATAATATTCTATTGTATATATGTACCATAATTTCTTTATCCATTCTTTCCTTCATCATTTTACTTTTTATAAGACTTAGGTTGTTTTCTCACGAACATGAGAGTGAGTGCATCTTTGGGTCATACTAATGTCATTTTTGGTACTTGGAGGTATTCTGTGTGGCCAAAGAAAATTTTGTTATGTGTATACACAGTCATACCCTACTAAAATGCTTGTGTTGACTGTTTTCAGTTACTTGTCCCTCAGTTTTTTTCTGTGCAATAGAAGTCAAATATTTTGATTAAAAGTTATAATATTATGAGAAGAGAAAAATGGCAGTGGAGTAGGAGGACCCTAGGCTCATCTCGTCACACAAACACAACTAGATAACTATCAAATCATCCTAAATGCCTCAGAAATTGACCTGAAGAGTGAGAACAAACCCCACAAGTAAAGGGATAGAAGAGGACACATCGAAGAAGGTAGGAAGTGCAAAGATGTGGTTTAGGGGAGAAGTGGATTACAGGTGCTATGTAAGAGAAGGAGCTATGGTTGTGGAGAAGGGCAAAAGAGAGTAGAGCACACATGGGAATGCACAAGGAGAATGTTTCCCCAGAGTCATTGGCTTGGTAAATGAACAACACTGGCTGCCTAACCCACTTACACCAAGTCCCACATCTCTGCACTCTGGCTGGACTGCCCTTCTCAGTCAAGCTTGCCTCGGTCCCAGGATGGCAGGCCCCTCCCCAAGAAGACCAGCACGGACCCTTGCCCACTCCACATCTTTAAAGCCTGGAGTTCTGTTTGTTTGTTTGTGTTTTTAGGATTTATGTATTTAGTTGAGAGAGAGAAAACACATGAGTAGGAGGAGCAGCAGAAGGAGAGAAGCTTCAAGCAGACTCCCCACTGAGTCCAGAGCCTGACAGGGCTCCACCTCATGACCCATGAGATCATGACCTGAGCTGAAACCAAGAGTCAGACACACACCTGGGTGATTGAGTCACCCAGGTACCCTTAAACTCTGCAGTATTAAAGATCAGCAGGCTTGGCTAGGATAGAACCAAGAGGCCACTGCACTGCTTCTGGAAGGAAGGCAAACAATCCAGGGGCCAGACAACGTGAAAACATCAGTCTGAAAAATGATCTACAAATCCTCGCCCACAATACATCTCCCAACCAGAGAGTTCTATAGGGCCTCAGTTCTTATGAAAGTGCTATCAGGTCTCATTCACAAGCAGACCAGAGCACACCTAGTTAAAACTCACCACACTCAGGCCAGGGACCAAACATTGCACACAGTAGGCAAGACAGCCTCTGCAAATGACTGGCCTGAAGGATAGAGCAGCAAAGACACAATAGCAGAGAGCAATGCAGCACACAAAAAGATACTCACTGAAATTCCAGGCCACAGACACTACATAACCTTTTCTTCTTAAATCCATTACTTTCAGGAGCAGGAGACATAACTGGTTTTTCTAACACAGAAGAAGGCAGAGACTTTGACAAAATGCCAAGACCGAGGAATTTATCGCAAATGAAAGAACAAGATAAGGCCATGGCCAGAGTTCTAAGCAAAACATATATAAGTAACATGCCTGATGGAGAATTTAAAGCAACAATCATAAGTATACAGAAGGGGTTTGAGAAAAGAATAGAAGACATCAGGAAGACCCATACCGCAAGGATAAGAGTTTTAAAAGAATCAATCAGGGATGAAGAATACACTAAACAAGATTGAAATGGGCTTGGAGCAATGAACAGCAGGCTGAAAGAAGCAGAGGAATGAATTAGTGGCCTTTAAGACAAAATAATGGGAAATAATGAAGCTAAACAAAAGAGAGAAAGAATTATGGAACACTAGAATAGGCTTAGGGGACTTAGCGACTCCATCAAATGTAAAAATGTTCATATTATAGGAATCTCAGAAGAGCGAGAAAAGGGGACAGAAAATTTATTTCAAAAAATAATGGCAGAAATTATCCCTAATCTGAGAAAGGAAACACAAGAGGCACAGAGAATTCCCATCAAAATCAACACAAGTAGTCAATACTAAGACACATTGTAATTAAATTTGCAAAATATAGTGATAAAGTAAAAATCCTAAAAGCAGCAAGACAAAAGAAATCCTTAACTTACAAGGGAAAGCCCATAAGGCTAGCTGGAGATTTCTCAACAGAAACTGAGCAAGCCAGAAGGGAAAGGCATGATATATTTAAAGTGCTGAATGGGAAAAATCTACAGCCAATAACATTCTATTCAGCAAGGTTATCATTCAGATAGATAGATAAAAGAGTTTCCCACACAAACAAAAACTAAAGGAATTCATGACCACTAAAAAAGACTTGCAAAAAATATTAAAGGGGACTCCTTGGGCACAAAGGAAAGAGCAAATGTGACAAAGACAAGAAACAATCAGAGAAAATCACCAGAAACAATGATAAAACAAGTAATAAAATGGCAATAAAATCCTATCTATAAATAATTACTTTGAATGTACTACTAATGGTACTACTAAACACTAATCAAAAGACACAGGGTATCAGAATGTATAAAATAATAAAAATAAAAATAAAAGACCTACCTGCATGCCGCCTACAAGAGACTCATTTTAGACCTGAAGCCACCTGCAGATTGAAAGTGTGGTGATTAAAGAAACATTTATCATGCAAATGGATGTCAAAAGAAAACCAGAGTGGCAGCACTTACATTGGACAAACTAGATTTTCTGTTCTTGTATTGTTTTTATCCTGCTTTGGTATCGAGGTAGTGCTGGTCTCATGAAATTATTTTCAATGTATTCCCTCTATTCCATTATTTGTAAAATTTTGATAAAGTTTGACATTAATTATTTTTTTTAAATGTTTGGTAGAATTCACCAAGGAAACCATGTGGTCTCAGATTTTTCTGTGCTAGGAGATTCTTTTATTTTTTTTCTTTTTTTTAAAGATTTTATTTATTTGACAGAGAGAAACACAGTGAGAGGGAACACAAGCAGAGGGAATGAGAGAGAGAGAAGCAGGCTTCCCACCGAGCAGGGAGCTGGATGCGGGACTCAATCCCAGGACCCTGGGATCATGACCTGAGCCAAAGGCAGCTGCTTAATGACTGAGCCTCCCAGGCACTCCTGTGCTAGGAGATTCTTGATTCCCAATTTAACTTTCATTCTTGTTACTGGTCTAAGATTTTTTACTTGGTGAAATCAAGATTCATGATTCAATCTCGGTAATTTTTCCATGGTTTAGGAATTATTTGGGTACTTTTCTAAGTTATCTGATTTGTTAGCATATAATTTTTTATAGTTTTCTATTATCACACTGTATTTCTGTGGTGTCTGTGGTACTGTTTTCTCTTCCATTTCTCATTTTGGTTTTTGAGTCTTCTTTTTTTTTCTTAGTGTGTAAAAGCATTGTCAATTTTGTTTTGTTTTGTTTTGTTTTTCTTTGAATAACTGGTCATTACTTTCATTATTATGTTTTTATTTATTCTGGTCTCTATTTTATTTATTTCTGATTTTTCTTTGTTATTTCCTTCCTCTATTCAATTTCAGCCAAGTTTTTTCTTTTTCTATTTCCTTGTGGTGTACTATTAAGTTGTTTATTTGAATTTTTTTCTTAATACAAGCATTTATAGATAAATTTCACTCTAACATCTGCTTTTGCTTCATCCCATAGGTTTTAGAATATTGTATTTTCTTTTCTTTTGTTTTGAGATATATTTCAATTTCATTTGATTTCTTGTTTGGCTCATTGCTTGTGCAGTAATGTGTTGTTTAAAGTTTACATACTAAATATTTACAAAAACAACAAAAGTACAATGAAATATCCCCTCACGCCTGTCAGAATGGCTAAAATCAACAGCATAAGAAACAACAGTTGCTGGCAAGGATGTGGAGAAAAAGGAACACTTGTGCACTGTTGGTGGAACGCAAACTAGTGCAGCAACTGTGGAAAACGGTGTGGAGGTCCCTCAAAAAATTAAAATTACAACTACCCTATAGTCTAGCAATTGCACTAGTAGTTATTTATCCAACGAATGCAAAAACACTAATTCAAAGGGATACATGCATCCCAATGTTTATAACAGCATTATTTATAATAGCAAAGATATAGAAGCAACCCAAGTATCCATCAGTCAATGAATGGATAAAGAAATGTGGTATATACACACAATAGAATGCTACGTAGCCATTAAAAAGTATGAAATCTTGTCATTTTCAACAACATGGATGGAGCTAGAGGGTATCACACTAAGTGAAATAAGTCAACCAGAGAAAGACAAATATCATATGACTTCACTCATATGTGGAATTTAAGAAACAAAAAAGCAAAAAAAGAAAAAAAGAGAAACCTAAACATGGACTTTTAACTATAGAGAAAAAACTGATGGTTACCAGACGGGAGGTGGGAGGGAGGGATGGGTGAAACAGGTGAAGAGGATTAAGAGTAAAAAAAAAAAGAGTAAAAAAAAAAAAAAAGAGGATTAAGAGTACACTTATCATGAGGAGTAACACATAGAATTGTTGAATCACTATATTGTACACCAGAAACTAATATAATACTATATGTTAACTACATCAAAATTAAAATTTAAAAAATATGAATATAAAAAATGAAAATGAAAATGAAAATTATAATATTATGAATGGTTAAGACTGTATTAGACCATAGTGATAGAGCATAAAGCTGAGCATGTGGGAAAAAAGTACAGTTTCGTCCTAAAGTAGAAGGTCAATTTGTCCTAGAATATGAAAAAACACAGTAAAGGACAAAAGTTCAAGCAAGAGGATTTCATTTGCTTGGTTTATGACTCCTGAATTTGGAGGGAAAATATATAAAATGCATTCCAACCTTGGGGCACCTACATGGCTCAGTAGGTTAAGCATCCAACTCATGATCTCAGCGTTATGACATTGAGCCCTGACATGGGCTTCATGCTCGGGGTAGAGTGCTTGAGATTCTCTCTCCTTTTCTCTTTCCTTCTGCCACGCCCCTTATACTTACTCTCTCTCTCTCTCTGTCTCTCTCTCAAATAAATAAATAAAATCTTTTTTTAAAAAGTGCTTTCAGAAATTGAGGAAGACACCAAAAAATGGAAAAACGTCCCATGCTCATGGATTGGAAGAACAAATATTGTGAAAATGTCTATTCAACCTAAAGCAATCTACACATTTAATGTGATCCCTATCAAAATACCATCCATTTATTTCAAAGAAATGGAACAAATAATCCTAAAATTTATATGGAACCAGAAAAGACCAC
>CM053614.1:62355187-62413625 GCA_028646535.1 Procyon lotor | reverse complement strand
CTGCTTCTCCCTTTTCCTCCACCTGCTGCTCTCCCTGCTTGTGTGTGCTCTCTCTCTCTCTCCCTCTCTCTCTCTGTCAAATAAATGAAATATTTTTAAAAGAAAGGAAACAAGAAAGATGACATCATCGAGATGGCAGCATAGATAGTTTATGACTTCAGTACCCCTTACAAGAAGACCAACTACCAACTGTCCATAGACAAGACGTCACTGTGAAAATCCCAGAACCTGGGGATAAGGCTACGGCACCTCCCTGGGTGACAGGTTCAAGAAGGGCCATGTTAGAAGGGTAAAAGGAGCAGTTTCACTTTCACCTCATTGCCCCTACCCCAGACCAGCACAACACCATGAGGAAAGGGCCCCATTGGGCCTATTATTTCTCCAGTGGGAAAACAGAGTGGACATCCAGCTCCCCCAGCACTGCATGCAGCACACTTCTCAGGAGGCCCACTCAGGTCTTTCATCTGGAGGATCACTGACAGTATCTGTAGGACTAGACCACCAGGCTAGATCAGACAGAGAAGGGGGTAGAGTCATAGCAAATAGTGCTCAGATCTTGGAGGACCACATTCTTTCTCACAGCTATGCCTGAGCAGAGATTTCAGCCGGCAGCTCTGTCCATCTGAAGAACCAAGCCAGTGGCCTGGTCTGGCCAGAGATTTGTTGGCAATTTTCCCCAATTTGGATCCCTACCCAAAGGGCTATACCTGCCATGGAGTCTGTTCTATGGCCCCATGCAGTCAGGGAAGCAAATTTTCAGCTCTCTCCAATTCTAGAGCATAACCTCCAATCCTACTTGATCACAAAGTCCAGCCAATGATATGATCCAGCAGTTCCACTTCTGGGTATATATCTAAAGGAAATACAATCACTATCTCAAGGAGATATCTGCACTCCCATATTTACTGCATCATTAGTTACAGAAGCCAAAACCAGAAAACAACCTAAGTGCCCATGAATGGATGAATGGATAAAGAAAATGTGATAATAAACACACACACACACACACACACACACTGGATTATTATTCAGCCATAAAAAATAAAAACAAAACCCCAGAAATCCTGCCATTTACAACATGGATGGACCTTGAGAACATTATGCAAAGTGAAATAAGACAGAGAAAAACAAATGCTGTATGATCCCACTTACATGTGGAATCTAAGAAAACTGAATTCATAGAAAGTGCAGACTGGTGGTTCTCACAGATAGGGAAAGGTGGGGAAAATGGACGAAGGTGTTCAAAAGGTCCAAACTTTCAGTTATAAGATGAATAAGTTTTGGACCACAAGCTCCTCAGGAGCTTCCCAGGTGTAATCTGAAACTAGTCCCCCTACGTAGATGGTAGGGAGACACCAAAGAAAGACACAGACACAGACACAATTATATCTCAGTAAACCTGGGGGGAAACTGGTAGGCAGCAGTTTCAGAAAGCAAAGGGAACTTACAAAAAAGCCTTGTCTTAGGCAGCAGCAAGACAAGTAGATCTCCACATCTGTCACCAAATCTTAAACATTTATATAGAGATCTCAACTGGATTCAGTCACATAAAATGGCCAGCACCGGTCAGATGGTTTCAACACCATATCTCAAGGCCATGTCCTTGGAACAGCCTTCAGGAGCAGGGAAAGCAAGTGGAATCCACATTTCAAGGCTAGGGGAGGGGTGAAGAGCCTCCAGTTGCTGAGGTCCAGTTCACAGGTCAACTGGTGGTCAGATCTTCTCAATGATCTTCCCCAAACATGTGTTCTGGGATATAATATACAGCATGGCAACTACACTTAACAGTAATGTATTCTTTATTTGAAAGTTGCTAAGAAAGTACTTCTCAGAAGTTCTCATTACAAAAAAAAAAAAGCTATCTATGTGAGGTGTTGGATACGATAAGTAACCTTATTGTGCTTACCATTTAACAATATATATGGATATCAACCATCACCTTGTGTACTTTAAACTTACACAGTGTAGATGTCTATTATATCTCCATAGAACTGGGGTGGAGGGGAGAGTGGAAATAGATAGCAACTCCAATCAGAATAGGCAGAAGATTGCCTCCCCACTCCACCCGACCTCCAGCAGAAGACTGGTTCTTTGAAGAAGGAAAATAAAAGATGTGGCAGTTACTGCTATGTATTCACCAAAATCAGTTTTCCTTTTCCTTCCAGGAACACAGCTAAACAACTCTTGCCAGTCTCTCTTGCAAGGAGATGCAACTATGTGACTGAGTTCCAGCCATTAGAATGTGAGTGACAGTGATGAGTGCCTCTCATCAAAATTTCCCATTCATTTTTTCCCCTTTTGGCCAACTAGATGCAATGGATCCAGCATAAATTTCAAGGCCATAAAACTGAAATAACTTGGCCCCCTAACGTGAAAGAAGTAAGACCAGCAAAAGACAAATGTGGTATGATATCCCTTACATGTGGAAACTAAAAAAGCCAAACTCATAGATACAGAGACTAGAGTGTTGTTGCCATGCTGGTGAGTTAGGAAATGGGGAGACATTGGTCAAAGAGTATAAACTTCCAGTTAAAAGATTGATAAGTCCTGGGGATATAATGTACAGCATGGTGATTATAATTAATATCATATTATATTCTTGAAAGTTTGCGAAAAGAACAGATCGGAAATGTTCTCACCACAAAAAAAAAAGAAATGGTAATTATGTACCATGATGAAAGGTGTTAGCTAGCACCACAGTAGTAATCATTGTGCAATATGTAAGTGAATCAAATCATCATCTTAAATATATGCAGTGTTACATGTCAATTATATCTCAGTAAACCTGGGGGGAAAAAGAAATCTATAAAAGTTTAAGTTCGAAGGATCTTCAGTAACTTCCCAAAATCGGTATTACTTTCCAGCAGGTGGAACTGGTTTTGAAGTTACAAAAAGAACTCGCGGTAAATTCTACTCTATCCTCCTGACAGCATCATTCTGTCACACAACTCCAGGGCACACGATTCACGCAGATAATTGTGAATGATATCCCCTGGGTGGATGCAAGATGGCAGCCTGAATTCCTGTTAAACTACCTCTGCTTTGAATGGCAGTTAAGTTGCTTTTTTTGCATTTAATATATATGAAAGAGTTCTCAGAGGACAGTGCCATTCCGGTGAATCAGTGCACAAAACCCCTAATCCCCAGTGCTTTGTTCCCATCACGTTTATTGTCCTCACCACATGGTATTGCATTGTCTCTGTTGATAGGCCTGTTTTCCTCACTGAATTCCTCAAGGCTGAAGGAGAGAAGGTGACATGGAGGAGGATGTTCCTTTGCTTTTCAGCACGAAGACACATGCTGAATGAAAGAGCGATGGGGGCAGAGGTCAGGTTTTTCTCAAGTGGCTATTATCTAAAAGTTCAAAGATGTATCCATGTAGTATCTCAGGCAGCTAAATTTTGGCCTAAATAAATAAGTCATCCGGCTCCCTAAATAACCATATAGAAAACTACCTACTGAGCATTATTATATTAAATTTTGGGTAAGCAAAGTAGGAGCTTTTACTGTGTTAAGTCATTATGATTTGGGAGTTTGTCCATTATAACAGCTAATATTCTTTATCCTAATTTCCATAGAACCTATCTCCCTGAAGTGGGGAGCTCTTATAATGAAACAAAACACCAAAAAAACCCTAAAATGTGTGGGATTGACATGAAGTTCAAGTAAAACACATGAGAGTCTGGAAGCCTGAGACCCTTGTAATGCCAGGCAAGACATTTGATAAAACTGCTGTCTGTGATAACTTGAAAGACAAGCCCCTGCCTACAAGTCTGGAGCTCCAGGGGAAGTGGCTGGAAAGTGTGAGAGATCATATATATCGGCTACCATTGCCTGCTGTCAGCAAGGTATTACATGTAAAAGATGAGCTCGGGTAAGAATTTGTCTGATTTTCAAGCACTAACTGAAAAGAATGGAGTCCAAAGGCAGAATGCTTTATGGGGTTGGAAAATCTGTCTCTTCTTTCACCAAATATTAAGAAATAAGGTTTGAAAACACCTTAAGCAACAAAATCCAAAGAGACTTTTCAGCTAAACAAGGAAATTCAGCTTTGCAGCAGATACAAAATAAGGGCTCCACCTTCCAACCAAGCCACGACTCAAAGCAGTCACTCTTAAGTGGAGCAATGTGAGAGTGAAGAAATATACAGGGAAGGGTTGGAAATTATGTCTAGGGAAAAGCTGTATGAGGGGTCACCAGTATTTGGAGCTTATCGAAAGTAAGTTTTTGATTAAAAACCATCAAAAAAAAAAAAAAAACCATCAAAATTTTAGTAGAATTGCCAAAGAAATCCTGAGGCTGATTTAAAGAAACCTGATTTGGAAAAATCTTTTTTTTTTTTTAAGATTTTATTTATTTATTTGACAGAGAGAGAGAGAGAGGATTACAAGTAGGCAGAGAGGCAGGCAGAGGGAGAGGCAGAAGCAGGCTCCCCGCTGAGCAGAAAGCCCGATGCGGGGCTGGATCCCAGGACCCTGAGATCATGACCTGAGCCGAAGGCAAAAGCTTAACCACTGAGCCACCCAGGCAGGTATCCCTGATTTGGAGAAATCTTAATACAACCCTCCAGAAGGAAGGGACAATGAGAGCTACACACATTCCCAAAGAAGGCAGACTCATCAAAGTCTATGTCTGATGTGAGCATAAAGGTAATGGAGGAGAAAGAACCTCCCAGAAGGAGAGCCAGGAGCCATGAGGAACAATATCTAGGAAATTCCTCTCCAAAAGCAGAATCAGAGCCACACAAAGAATTTCTTCATCCTGAGGCAAGGAAACCTTTAGAATGCTTGCTTAACAGAACTTCAGAATCTATGGTCCAGAGGTTTTGTATGTCTCCACTCCTTTTTTTCTTTTCCTGGGTAGACTTTTCTCTGTGTCCATCCCTGCTCCACTATCACCAAGGTAGTAGGAAGAGCAGACAACTTTTCTTCCTTTTGTACATGTCAGTGCTTCACAAGTAGCCACATCCAGCCCTCACAGGGGGACTGCATATCACTCAAAAATCCCCAGCTCAAAGCTGGATGCAGTGACCACATGGATTATCCACCTGGGGGAGGTGTGGGAGGTGATGTGTTCTATGTGTAGAAGGAATAGGAGACAGAGCCTAAGTGGCCAGCAGAGCAAATGATCAAAGAAGTCTCTTCGTATTCACAAAACCCTCTTTTTTTCCTGCTGGACACACGCTAGCCTACATTTTCCTAACTCACTTATATTTAGATGTGACTGAGTTTGGCCAATGGGATATAAATGTAATGATGTACCCCAGTTCTAGGCTTGACCCATGAAAACCTCCCAAGGTGATCCTCCCTCTTTTTTCCTATCTGCTAGCGTTATTCAGAGATCCAGAGGATTCCAAGGATATTCAGAGATCCAGGGATAGCAGAGACACAAGATCAAACGAACAACAAAAAATCCGGGTCCCTACAGAACCATATAAGAACAAGAACAGTGAGGAGGGGACCATCAACAAAGAGTTGAGAAGTTTTTCCAGAACAAAAAGATATAAACTCTATCAAAGCAAAAATTGTACCAAAGTTGAACAGGCAAAAAAGACTTTATTCAAGGCTATTACAATAAGCAAGAGAAACCAGAACTAAGCCCAGCTCAACTCTACTGAAACAACCTTTGGGAGAGGCTTTAAGACTCAGGTAAGGGGACTATAGGCCACTTGTGTTTGCTAATTGGCCTTACCCAAAGGGAGAGTAAATTTTCTTGTATCTTTTTTTTTTAAGATTTATTTATTTATTTGAGAAAGAGAGAGAGAGATCAAGTGGGGGGGGGAGGGGATAGGGATAGGGAGAAGGAAAGAGAATTTTAAGCAGGCTCCCTGCTGAGCATAGAGCCCAATCGGGGACTCAGTCTCACCACCCCGAGATCATGACCTGAGCCAAAATCAAGAGTCAGATGCTTACCCGACAGAGTCACCCAGGCACCCCAGATTTTCTTGTATCTTTATGACAGGAGGTAGTTTTATAACGTGGAGCAAGCTGCCTACCTAAGTTAGGCAAAAATTTGTCTCTATGAAACCATTGTATTCAACTCAATTTTTCATTGGTGTGCTAAAGGATAAATAGTAAAACACAAAAAAAACTAAACCCAAATAGGTCCCACTATATATATGATAACTTAATTATGAAAAAGGTGATATTTAAATTCTGTAGGAAAGAAGAGCTTGGCACAAATGACCTGAGGGAAAATGAAATCCTACCCCTATCTAAACAATATATAAAAATAAATTTAAGCTACATCAAAGACTTAAATATACATTAAGGGATTAAAAATTTGGGAAAAAATAACAAAAATGAGGTTTTTTAAGAAGGTAGATTTATTTGACCTTATAAAAACAAATTGTTGGGGCACCTGGATGTCTCAGTGGGTTGGGTCTCCACCTTGGGCTCAGGTCACGATCTGAGAGTCCTGGGATTGAGCCCTACATTGGGCTCTCTGCTCAGTGCAGAGCCTGCTTCCCATCCCCTCTCTGCCTACCTGTGATCTCTCTCTGTGTGTCAAAAAAATAAAATCTTTAAAAAAAAAAAAAATGAAGATGGTGGGGACAAGGGAGGAGTGGCCAGTGAGTGGTACTGACCACGCCCACCCCAGCCCCATCCCCCTACCCCCACAACCACCCCTCTCAGCGCTGTGTGGAACGGCTCTACTCCCACAGCCTTTGGTTGCAATGTGACCTGATGTCCCAGCGATCGGAGCCTGGAGTTCTTCCGGGCATGCACAGACAGACACACTGACAGGTGCTGATATGGACGTGGGGGCCTGGGCGTTGCTGGCAGGACACACTCAGTATCTTTGATCTAAGTTCAGAAGGTACCCCCCAAGAACCCTCCTCCCTTCCTCCTTTCCTTTCTCCCTCCTGTTGGGATGCAGCAGCTCAGTGTGTGCTTGGGAATCACCCGGACATTTATATTCAGGGGTAAGGATGAGAAGAGACCCCGGGCATTCCCTGGAAATAGGGAGAGATGGCCTGGAAGGGAGAGAGAGATATGGAGACATCCTTTCCCTGCTCCTCCAGGAACCTCAAAATATAACCTTAGAGGGATATGGCCAAGTGGTTACTCCCTACTGAGAGACCAGGTGACATTTTGATGTGGCTGTATTGATATGATCAGGTGATTTTGAAAATGTGGCGTGACTAAGCAATATGAACAATTTAATCAGCCAGCCTTATCCCTTGGCCCCCACCCAATCCCGACCCTCACCCAGCTTATATTTTCTTCAAAGTGTAAAGTTCTTAAGAAAACCCTGGAGGTGGGGCACCTGGGTGGCTCAGTGGGTTAAAGCCTCTGCCTTCGGCTCAGGTCATGATCTCAGGGTCCTGGGATCAAGCTCCACATCAGGCTCTCTGTTCAGCAGGGAGCCTGCTTCCCCCTCTCCCTCTGCCTGCCTCTCTGCCTACTTGTGAACTCTCTCTCTGTCACATAAATAAATAAAATCTTTTAAAAAATTGTTATATAGGCGAAAGATGCCCTCCCAAATCAGTGAAGAAATAACAAGTAATCTATGAAGATATATTTGAACTTGCAGGTAATTAGAGAAAAACAAATTAGAGTAGCCATATTATGAGTTTATATATAAACTAGATTAGCAATTTTCTTTAGTGAAGCCTACTTTGATGGCACTGCCAGGTGAAGGCACCACTAGCAGAAATGTGAGTCATTAAGAGTGTTTTTAAGAAACAATCTGCCATTATTAGTTAAATCTAAAATTCATATAGCTTCAGACCCAGAAATCCCCTGTGCGGATATCAATCACATAGAAATCAAGTGCCAGTGGGTAAGAATATCAGGACAAGGATGTTTATTGTTGCACTGTTTGAAGAGGCAAAAACTGTCAACCTAGAGGGCACCACTGATGAAAACAGTTATTTCAATAGGTTAAACCCAAAAACTGAGTCAGCACACTCCATTCCACTTAAACACCATCTTTGACTTATCAAGAAAGCTAGTATTTTCCTTCCCCTTCCTTTTTTACACTCTGTCTCTTGGTTTCAATCATTCAGACACTTTCACATCTCAGAACCCCTTACCAGCAAAATCGCCGAAACCCACAGTCACATGTCCAGAGCTTTTCATCAGAAAGAAATTATTCTATTTCTGTTTTCTACACTCACCACTGTTTCCCTTTGGACCACACCCCCTTTTAATAAGATACTGCTTTGAGATTCCAGGAAACTGAGTAATGATTATACAACTAAAAAACAGCAGTATCTACTGTAATCCTACTCGCATGTAACAATATCCACCCTTCTCTAGAAAGGCGTGCACCAAATTCTCAACAGAATTAACTCCACTTGCTTGATGAAATTAGCATTCATTCTTACTTTCTTCTTTCTGTTCTATAATTTTCACGTTTCACTCAATAAACAGTAATTTTGTCATCAGAAGCCACAATAAATGTAATGTTTTAACTTAGCATTATCATAGTTCCAATTTTTGTCTTCACCCATATTGATGTGTGCATCTGAGAGTGGGAGGGAAGGAATAATCTTTTCTAAAAGATACTTATTTGAATAGTGAAACGGAAAATCTCATTAACAACATATAAAAATGAACCAATAAAATGGTACAGTGACTCTATGTCTGGGTCTACAAATAAAATTTTTGATGTAATTTTAAAGGAAATGGTCCTTCCATTTTAACAGCCTCTAAAACTTGAGAAACCATTCAAAGTGGTTTCCCCACTTCCTTTTGTCCAGTAGCCATGTATACAAAAGATAGATGTTAATATACCTACATAAGTAAAATTTTTTTCGCTAAGGAAGACTCAAAAAGCATAATTCTATTTTCCATAGAGTTGTGGCTATTTTCCATAGAGTTATGCTTTCTGAGTCTTCCTTTAGCGAAAAAAATTTTACTTATGGGACCCATAAAATCAAGTTACTGTTTTTCATATTTGGGATCTTACTGAGAAATAAGTCTCTATGAGGTTATATTGTAAGTAAAGATAATAGAAAGCATCTGGAAGAGGTCACATACGAAAGAAATCCTAATTCTCTCCTAACAGGGAAAAATCACATCATATGTAACCTTTGTAGGAAGAGATATACTGAATACACCATGAACTTGAGGAGACTACGCCAAAGAGAACTAAGTCTCCACCTGAGTTGTCCTTTTGATTTAAAGTTATAATACCTTGCCCTCCCCCAATTCCACATGGCGTTATTTTGGCAACTCAAGGCTCTGAAGGGAGTCCATATAATACAGACAAAATCTATCTCAGTCTCATGCTTGCAAATATCCAGATTAACATTAAGCAACGTGAGTAGTGGCAAAACAACAGCAGAACCAAAGTCAGGAGTTCTGGATCTTAGGCCAGGAGCCACTGCCAGCTGATGTTGAGTCCCAGAATTCACTTTTCTTTTATGCATCCTGGTTAAATTAGATGATTTCTAAGTGTCCCGCCAGAAAGTCTATGACTTTGGGGCTGGTTGTTACCAGGACTGAGGAGCTAACAGCTTCTGCAGCCTGCAGATGTCACCAAGGGCCCCCGTTCTCAGCCCATCATTCCTTCATGTACCTGGCCTTCCTTCCTTCCTTCGCACGGCCCTTTCCTTCCTCCTGACAGCTCCCTGCCTTCATTCAACACCACTGCCCATTACTCTCCAATAATAATGGTAACATTCACGGAACCCTTCCTATAGGGCATACAGTTTACATTCATTTCCTCATTTGACCCTGACACCTACCTTGTGAAATAGGGTAAATTATTTTCTCATGTTATAGGCCATGAACCTGAGTCAGAAAGACAGTTTTTCCTTTACTCTACCTCTGATCACTACATTCCAGTGTATATACAATAAAGGGATCATCAAACACCTGGTATGAAGTCCTTGGCTATGGTGACCAGAATAAAAGGATCACACGGGTGATCTTGCAATGTCTCAGCTCATGGCTGCTGTTCATGATTCTTGGGCAAATCCTTTCAGTAATGCCTGAGATTTAAGTGGGGCTATAAAAGCTCTTGGGGAATGGAGTGATTTCTTCCATCCTACAGTAGCCTGTGCTAGGAGTTGTGCCTCCCTTGTAGCAGAAGTGTGAGTGGGACGTGTCTCCTTTGACCAAAGACAAAATCACCACACTCAAAAAAACTACAATTCAACAGGTCAGGAACCAGAGACAAACACTTGGGTCACCAAGACTTTCTTTCCTATTTAATCAATTGACTATAAACTACTCCTATTTCTTTATGCAACTGTATCACTAAGATGTGTGAAAGTTAAAGGAACTATCAGAAGCATCACATTGTGTTTGTAAAGAATAAAAAGGCTTTGTGTGCTTGCGCAGGCTATTTATCTTCTTTGAGAACAATTTCCTGATTTGTCAAACAAAAGAAGTGCCTATTTTCAAGGGGTTTGTACAGATTAAGCACGATAACTTATATCACTTCATAGCTTTTAGAATGGCTATTACAGAAAAAAACAAGAAATAACAAGTATTGGCGAGGATGTGGAGCAAAGGAAACTCAAGTGCACTGTTGGTGGAAATGTAAATTGGGGCAGCCACTAGGGCAAACAGTATGGCAGTCTCTCAAAAAATTACACATAGAACCACCATATGACCCAGAAATTCCACTCCTGGATTTTCATCTGAAGAAAACAAAATCCCTCATTCAAAAAGACATATGCACCCCATATTTATTACGGCATTATTTACAATAGTCAAGACATAGAAACAGCCTATTGAAGGATGACTGAATAAAGAAAGTGCAGAGTTTGTGTGTGTGTGTGTGTGTGTGTGTGTGTGTGTGTGTGTGGGTGTGGGTGTGTGTACAATGAAATATTTTTCAGTAATATAAAGGAATGAAATCTTGGTGGGCTCTCTTTCCCGTCTCACTCTGGCCACCTTGGTGGCTGCTCTTGGCTGGAGCTGTCCTGCACCTAAGGCAAGAAGATGGTGGCCACAAAGAAGATGAAAAAGTCACTGGGGTTGATCAACTCTAGTCTTCAACTGATTACGAAAAGTGGAAAGTACTCACTGGGATACAAGCAGACTCTGAAAGTGATTAGACACGACAAGCTAAACTGGTCATCCTCGCCAACAACAGCCCAGCCTTAAGGAAATATGAAATAGGATAATATGCCATGTTGGCCAAAACCGGTGTCCATCACCACAGTGGCAATAATATTGAATTGAACACAGCATGTGGGAAACACTATGGAACATGCGCTCTGGCTATCATTGATCCAGATGATTCTGATATCATTAGAAGCATGCCAGAACAGACTGCTGAAGAGTAAATCACACAAAAATTTTTCTTTAGTAAAACTGTCCAGAGCTTGTTTTAAAAAAAAAAAAAAAAAATGAAATCTTGCCATTTACAGCAACGTGGACAGATCTTGAGGGCCTGATGCTAGAAGTAAGTCAAACAGAAAAAGACAAATACTGTATGATTTCATTTATATGTGTTATCTAAAAAAAACAAAAACAAAAAGCTGGGCTCATAGGTACAGAGAACAGATTGGTGGTTGCCAGCACTTGAGGGGCAGGGGCGGAGAAGGGTGTACAGGGTCAGAAGGTCCAGATTTCCAATTATAAAATACATAAGCCACAGGCATGTCATGTACAGTGTGGTTGCTATAGTTAATAATACTTGATTGCATACTTGAAAGTGGCTAAGAGAATAGGTCTTAAAAATTCTCATCATAAGAAAAAACATTTTTTGTCACTATGTACGGTGACAGATGTCTACCGGACTTACTGCAGTGATCACTTTGCAATACGTACAATTATCAAAACATTAGGTATACCTGGAAATGATATAATTTCATACATCAATTATATCTCCTTAAAAAATAATAATTTATGGAAATACTTGAAATGGTAAACATTTAGTACCATTTAATTCAGCAAACATAAGATACAGATGTAGAGAGAGATGGTAAAGGATGTGATGTAACAATACACACATATCTATTCATAAGCAAACAGACGATAGACCGACTCACACCCAGGAGGCTGAACAGACGGGATCTGATGCTTACTCTCAGCCTCGTGCAAATTATTTAGACCTCGGAATATGCTCAGCTATCATAATATAAACACAATCACACACACACAAAATGCATCCCTCCCTGTTTACAGTGAGTTTGAAAAAGTCTGGTGAAACCACGTAAGCAGAAAGCAGCTTCCGCAGAGACCCCAGAATAGATGTGTTCGTTTTTACTACAAGGGCTCTGGAGCCACCGTGTGGCCACGTGGCACAGCAGCCCACCACTAAATCAACGCCACAGAAGCTGTGAAGTCTGGGCTTTCCGATAAGCCCCCTTCCACACTGAGAAGATGAATAGTTTCCTTGATTGGAAGAAGAAACCTATCCCTACTCAGACGGAAACAGTTCAGAAAGTTTGTTCTATTGTTCGAACCTACGTTCGTGTTCTGTGTTGGACGATCCCAACTGATCACTCTCCCCTTGAGGCTCCTGGGGGGCCTGATTCTGTCACTGCCAGTGGGTAGGAGAGATAGGCACGTTACATGACAGACTAGAGCACGATCAGAAATGTCCTCTCATAGAGGTGTGTGGACAGAAAGGAGGGCTTTGCGGGAAGCTAACTGGAATACAAAAGCAGGACCAAGGAAGGCTGACAGCAGGGGCTGAGCGGAAGAATTCAACTCAATTTTTTGCTGCTTTGTTTTTTGAGCTGCAGCTAGTTGGTCAATGCTCTCCGCTAAGGGCTAGAGATAGGAAGAAAGCTCACACCTTCATTAGCTCGGTGAGGAAGGAGAAATCTTGAGGAAGTGCTAAGGAATCACAACCAATATACGATGTTAGAAATTCTCTGGTTAACCCAAATGAGCAGCGCTCTAGGGAAGGAACCCTACTAAGTTTATAAAACTTTCCTGGACATCAACATGCTGCTAGACCAAAGAAAACTTTAATCCATAGACGCCACTTCTGGTTTGGAAGAGAAAACAAGACCTTTCCCTTCCTGTGCCCTGGCAAAAAATCTCTCACTCTTTGGAGGGCAAGTTCAAAAGATCCACTTCTCCATCGTATGTTCCCTAACCAAGAAAATGCCAAATCACTGCTTTATCGCTTCTTTGAGTTTTGGGCACCCCTGCCTTTATTTTAATACCTGGTGCGTGGTTCTAAATAACTCTGATTTTTTTCCCAGCGAACTCAGGTATTCATAAACTTTTCATCCCATTTTGCCCAAACAAATGTTAGACACTCTGAAGACAGAGAATAACTCGCCAATTTTTGCAGATTCAGAGCCCTTACCTTGCATTCCCTCCAGCGGGTCCTGACTGGCATCAGACCTGAGCTCACGCACTGTCCCTCACCCCTGCCCACAAGGCTGTGGGCATCTCACACTTCTCTTCTTTCTCTCAATCTCTGAGAAAAGGGGTCCCTGCTTCTGCTCAGAGACGATCTTTCTGCCATGTTCTGCTTTTCCTCTCTGTTCACTTTTCTCCAGCACCTAACTCCATCAATTAGTCTTTTTACATAGCTGTTCAATCCTCTCTTTACATAGCTCTCTTCCTCTCAGCCTGTAAGAAGAATCTGATTTCCCTCACCCTGTTCCCTGACTGCTGCCCCAACTCTCCTTCCTTTTTTATCCAATCTATCGGAGTCCGTTCCCCATTTCTGCCTTGATACACTCAGTCTGGCTTCCTCCCTCAATTGTTTTCAAGTCATCTCAAATGTCAAATCCAACATTTATTTCTTACCTTATTTGACCTTGTTTTTTCCTAGCACTTGCCACTGTTGACCACGTGCTCCTTAAACTCTCCTCAAGGAGAAGCTGTTTATTAGCTTATAATATGTTCTTTACTGAGCCTGAGAAGTCAAATGAAAAGAAATGGTCCCTGCCTCCCAACAGATTACAGTCGAGCAGAGAAAGCTGAGTAGAAGGTAAGGAAAGTATAGAAGAAGAAGCCTCTTTGTCTCCTGGTTCTCCTACCAAACCTTTCCATGTTCTCCTTTCCCTACAACAAAGATCTCTCGTTTTTGATCACACACCCTATTAATATAAACATCGCTAATATACTTATAAATATAAGCACATACATACAGTCAGAGGATAATATCTCAAGATAATAAGGTAAGATTTGTCATTGTCTATGCTGGACATACACTCACATTTCAAATAGTCTTCTGGATGGCTTCCTAAAAATTATTTTGTAATGAAATTGACAAAGAGATTTAACTTGGAGTAGGAAAAGATACCAGCTCAAGGAAGTAGAGAAAAGGGAACCCTTATACACTGTTGGGACTAGACTGTCCACTGGTGCAGCCTCTATAAAAAACATTATGGTGAATTCCTAAACAAATCCAAAATAGAGCTACCATATGATCCGGCAATCCCACTTCTGGGTATATATCTGAAGGAAATAAAGTCACCATCTTGAAGAGATATCTGCACCCCATGTTCATTGCAGTATTATTTATAATAGTCAAGACAGGGAAACAACCTATATGTCTGTTGAAGGATGAAAAGATAAAGAAAATGTGATATGTATCATATAGATGATATATAGATATAGATATAGAGATATACTATATATAGTATTAATTACATGATTATATTATATATTATGTATTTGATATATAGACTTGTATACACACATATACACACACTGGAATATTATTCAGGGATAAAAAGAAGGAAATTCTGCCATTTATGAAAACACTTGAAACTTGAAGGGCATTATGCTAAGTGAAATAAGTAAGAGAGAGAAAGGCAAATATAGAGCAAGATCTCACTTACATGTGGAATCTGAAAATACTGAAGTCATAGAACAGAGAATAGATTGGTGGTTTCCAGGAATCAGGGCAGGGGTGGGGAGGTGTGGAATGGATGAAAGTCATCAAAAATACAAACTTCCAGTTATAAGATGAATAAAGTCCTGGGGATGTAATGTACAGCATGGTGACTATACTTAACAATACTGTATTATATATTTGAATGTTGCTAAGAGAGTAGATCTTAAAAGTTCTCGCCATGAAAAAATAATGTTAACAATGTGAGTTCATCCAATATATGTATCTCAAATCATTACATTGTACATTGTACATAATTGTATATGCTATATGTGAATTATATCTCGATGAAACTGAAAAAAATAAAAATATGGCAACAGAACATGGAAGCTCTTTCATCTTTTTGTTAGCTTATGCTTTCATTATGGATATTCATCTTCTAACCGCAATATCTTTACAAGAATCTTTTTCTTCAAGTAATCTCTATACCCAATGTAAGCTTGAACTCACAACCCCGAAATCAAGAGTAGGATGCTCTACTGACTGAGCCAGCCAGCTACCCCCTTTACAAAAATCTTTTAAGTACTGTTTAAGTTAGACTACCTTACAGGATTCAGCACAAGGCCATTTATATATATTTACATATATATATCACGGCATTTAATGACTTTTTATTAATAAATTCATATGTATTAGGGCTTAGGTATTTTCTACACTAAGAAAAAAATATGTTCTGGGTCCTTAGGAAGACTTTAGAAACCCAAGATGTGGTGAGAAACTGAAAAAGCTGGTAAGAAGTGGTTCTGGATCATTGCGCATAAATCGTCCACTCTTAGAAATAAAAATAACATACATCATATAAATTTGCCTTCTTGGTACCCCTAGTATTGGTTTTCAGTTATGGCACTCAGCTAATTTTTTTAATTAAAAAGAAAAGTCAATTCTAGGGTAGTAGGGAGTCCCATGGTGGAACGAAGTAATGTTCCCACTGAGTATTCCCCATGTCCAGCCATACCTGGAGAGGCAACAGGAAGACCACGTAAGAGAACCTCTACACAAGGATGCTCATGGTCAAGATACACAGAGCTCACTTTGATACTAATAGTTACTCTAGTGTAAGATCTGAGCTGTGAGTAACAAGTTTATCCTGAACCTTCAGACAGGCTTCAGAATGAGGAAGACAATAATAAGCCCAATGAAGAAGAAATCAAAATTCCCAAGTTTGGTATGAACATAAAGATCAGAGTTGAAGGCGAGAATGTGGTGGAGACTTCTAGTCGTTCACCAAAATTTGCTGCCCTTTTCCATGCTAATACACCTTAATATCCGGCCACCCAGCCAGAGACTGCATCTTCCTGCCTACCTTGCCATATGGGTAAATTATCATCAATAGAATGTGAGTGGAAGTGATTGGACAACCTCTGCCTCAATTCCTATTAGGAATTGTTTTGGACTTGTACTCCTTCCCTTTCCTGCACCTTGATCATGGATATGCCTAGGCCACCCTTCAGTCACGATGCCAAGAACAGTGCCCTGGGGGACAGCAGGGCAACCAATCACACTGACCAGAAGGAATCAGTGTGCCTGAATGACCTGGTGGAGAGAACAACCTCACTAACTTGGAATACTCACTGCAGGACTATTACCTGACAGTGAAACCACTTCTTTAAACACCATATTTGGTCTTCTGTGTTAGAGTAGCTTAGCTTAGCCAACATGCTAGCTGATACCTCAGGAAAAATGAATTGTTGGATCGTTTCACTGTTACTCTCTTGAATCCCCCCAACCTGATGCAATATGAGGAAATTTTGGCTGCTTATATGTGGTGACAGAGGCAGTGTAGTGCAATGGGAAGACAAGGTATAATGTAGATTTTTGTTAAAGCCCCAGCTTTTGGTTGTAGATCTCTAAAAACTGTACACCTTCAATTGAATTACTTAAACTTTCTAAGCTTCAGTTCACCTATAAACAGAGGATAATAACAATATAGTGGGGCTACTGAAAGATCCAAACCCAGTTCTGGGAAAGAGTAGGCATTTCATAACTGATAGTGTCCTCCCTTCTGGAAGCTCAAATCCAGGAATTGGGAGGCATGGTTCTTTATGCAGAGGGCTTTAAGATGCAGAGTCCATTATCAGAAATTTTGGGTGCAACTCTCCCAATTAGCCTTCTTGAACTCTCTATTGAACCAGCTCTCTCTATCCAACACTCTCCACTTCCCCATCTCCTACCACCCAAGACACGTAAGGTCTATAATTCCTGTGACAGTGGCAACTCTGAACCCACATGTTCCTGTAGCAGAAAACAAGAAAGATACAGACTAAGGAAGGTGGGTAAGAGTGTGTTCTGTGTGAAATAAATAACAATGGATATGTGCCCGCAGCTGGGGTCTAAATGATGTCCAAACATTCATGGACTCCATATTTATGTGCCCTATACAACTCTCCTGAGACCAAGGACTAAAATCATATCCTACAAACATTTACAATGAATCTATTCCAACAATCTCTAAGTTACAAGAGATATAAGGATTAAAAATGGCAAGGTCTTAGGGGCACCTGGGTGGCTCAGTCAGTTAAGTGTCTGACTCCTGATCTCAGCTCAGGGCTTGATCTCAGGGTTGCGAGTTCAAGCCCCATGTTGGGCTCCATGCTGAGCATGGAACCTATTTAAAAAATAAAAAGTTAATTGATTAATTTTTTAAAAGGCAAGGTCTCAGCTCTCTTAAAATTCCCAACTTAATGAGGGTAACAGAAACACATATAAAAATCTTCAATATAGACAGACTGTAAAAAGTGTTATGATATATCAAACAAGCTAGGGTATGGGCTTAACTACCATAACAAAGAGGATCAAGATAGAGTAATTTAAACCAGAGATTTATTTCAATATCACGAAATGTTTGATATGCACATGTGATAAAAAGAGGAATTGCCTAGTTTAAGTAATATTACGAAAGTGGTGAAATCCATCCTCTTGGCCCCAGTGCTTCTTTTCCATCTCAGATACAATCCCTTTACAACCTCCCCATGTAAGTCTTCAATATCCTGATATATCGTCCTCTATCCTAGAACATATTTTTAAAAAAGTACTGAAGTATTTATTTATAGTATGTAAATAACCTGTAAGGTTTAACATGGTACCATTTCCAGGGACTTTAGGCCTTTGATGAATTACAACAGAGATAAAGACAATAGAATACATCTTGTCATGGAATTTTGAGCATAATTAAGCAGTAGTTGGGCAGAGATGGATCTGTGAGTATCAAAATAAACCACCTAATCTTAAAACATATCTAGAATAGATGATGACTGTTAACAGTGTTGGTGAATAAGCAGTAAATTGCATTGGGGGAAACATATGGAAGAATTTTTTAACCTCCAATCCCAAGGTTAGGTCTTCTCTCTACCCCCAACTACTTTAACTTACAGACCTAAGGACAAACTGACCACATACAGTACTTTGATCGTTACCAGGAGATCTTGAGTGAGTGAAGAGAATTTTTCATATGAGGCTCATAGAATGAGAAAATTAGGCCAGTTCAGCTTTATCATCTCTGCACTAAAACGATCATTTTGACAAAGTATTTCTTCATGAACTTTGGGTATAATTTTTTCCTCAACTTAAAATAAACCTGACTGGGGCGCCTCAGTGGCTCAGTCTTTAAGTGTCTGCCTTCAGCTCAGGTCATGATCCCAGAGTCCTGGGATGGAGCCCCGCATCAGGTTCCCTGCTCAGCGGGAAGCCTGCTTCTCTCTCTCTCACTCCCCCTGCTTGTGTTCCCTCTCTCATTGTCAAATAAATAAATAAAATCTTTAAAAACTAAACTAAACTAAACTAAGAAAATAAACCTGACTATTCTTACAGGTAAGAAGGAGACTTGGAATTATGTTGATCATAATTTGAATTACTGTGTCCTTAGGAGTTAGATTTCCAAGGAGATAACGTTCCTGTCATTAATGTGTTATTTGCTGTGTATTGCTCATTGTGATTATTTTTAATGGTATGATAATCTTTATCTTATCTTTTACACCATCATACTCCATTCTTCTTAAATGGCAGTCCCATCAAGTTCTAAGATTAGGTTGCTTATTGGTCAGGGAGAGGTATTCATAAATTTTAAATTATATTTTCCCTGTGATACGTTCATGTAAAATCACTAGTTCAGAATTTGATCCCAAATAACACTGAAGAACTGTTTTGTTAATATGCTCTCTCACTATAGTTTAAGTTTGTTACAAAATATTCTGAATGATCCAAATTCGTTTGTAGCTCACCGTTGAATTCCTCTTTTAAAATCCTCTAATTCTTATGAGTCATAACAAAACCAGCAATCTACTTCTCAAACTGTGTAATAGTCTAACACTGTTTTCCACAAATCATACTGGTTTTGAAAAGCTGACTCAGAACATTTTTAGATGCTTTGACTTTGTGTTTCTTAAAAAAAGAAGAAAAGAAAAAGAAAAAAAATCTGATCATACCCAAATACAGGTCATTTTGGCCATCTGCATGCAAATATTGCAGAAATTTCATCTGTAATATTAACTCCTGACAACTTAATAAAAGTTCTTTAATACCACAGTTTTTAATCCAATATTGTGCTGCCTTTAAAATATCTACAAATTAATTTGTAAACAACCTCACATTTTCAATTTGTTTGCTTAGAAACATACTATAGTCACCACACTGAAACATTGAACAAAAAAATTTCAGAAGAAATGAAGAAATAAAAGTCTTAGTTTAATTATAAAACAAAAATATTTGGTCCTTGATTTTAAGTGTTAATTAAAAGAAGAAAAGCAATCTTAATTGGAGTTGGCTAAAATTAGCCAACTTATATTAATATAATATTAACTTCCTTGCCCTCTTCATGTGCAAAACAGATTATGAAAAGAAAGTAATCTTTGTTCTGTGAAAGCTTAAAAAACGAAAGCATATTGCTTTGTTTGATCCTTTAAGACCCAAGATCATTTTAAAAATCCAACAATGCTTAGACTCATTTAACAATCTCTCTTAATTCTTTGTGGTTTGTGCTGTAAACACAGATTTTTTTTCTAAAGCTTTTTTTTAAGATTTTATTCATTTATTTATTGGAGAGGAGCACAGAAGGAGAGTGAGAGGGAGAAGCAGACTCCCTAAAACTTTTTTAAGTGATTACTTTCTAGTTTCACTAGAAATAAAAAGTGTAAGATTCTGTTTCTACCACAAGGCGTCAGGCCATGGTAATTTAATCTTCAAAAGGCTTTAATACTACCCTGGGCAAAGTCAATGACTAAAAAAACTACATATTAAAACATGAACAGTCTTTAGTTGCCTTAGCTTTGATTAAAGAACAATCACAGAAATTGCAGTTGAGAGTTTGAGCATTTTCCTTTGTTTTTCCGATCAGATTAGCTCTGAGGATGTCGCAAAATCCTCTTGCATTTCAGGTCTCAGACACTCTACCCCGAGGCTGGTTCCGACTCAGAGGGGAAACGCCCCGCCCCCACTCCCCCACCCCCCACCCCCGCACACATTCTCTCTTTCTCCGTGCCCCTTATACTTTAACCCCCCCACCAACTTTGAAATAGCAACAGTAGCTTTATTGTAGGGTTGGAGCGCCTGATGGGTTAGGGTATAGGAAATCGGCTTTAATATATCTGAGGCAAGGAAGAGGAGTTAACGCGGGGTTTAAGGGCCTATTCAGCCAGGGGACAGGGGTCATGCGGTGCAGGGTACAAGATTTGTACCAGTTAGGGGGCAAGTCACTCTCAAAGATTCACATTCGGAATCCTCCACTGTAAATAGCAGTCACTTCATAGAGTTACCGCTAAATTTAAAACGGGCTGGCGAAGCTCTAAAGCAGTCCATCTCAAAGTGTGATCTAAGGATGCTCTAGCATCACGAGGGAACCTGCTAGAAAAGCAGAATCTCGAGCCCCATTCCAGACTTGAGGATCAGGAAACCTTGAGGGGGAAGGAGGCTCAATCAGTTGTTTTAATAAGGCCCACAGGTGATACACATTAAAGTTTGAGAACCACCGCTCCAAAGAATTGCACGAATGTTCGTCCCTCGGAGATCAACGAAAGCGGGAGGAGCAGGCCTCAGGGGGAAGACAGGGCCACGTGAAAGAAAACCGGGAGAGGCCTGCTTGCAATGTGGGGAAACCCTTGGTTCCGCCGCCTGGACCTGCGAGGACTGTCCCTTTGAAGCGGGAGCCCCGCGGACGCCCGGCACCTGCAGGTGGCGCTGGACCGGCCCTTGACAAAGAGGCGGGGTCAGCCGCGGGGGAGCGGGCTCCGCATTCCGGGGCTCAGACGCCGAGTGGGGCCAGCGCGTCCCCGCAGCAGCTGCGCCGCAACCTACCTTCTGATCGCGCCGAGGAGCGGGTGAGTCCCTCGAATCGTCCGGTTTCGCTGCTTGCTCCCCGCCTCCGTGTGTCGCTGCGAGGGCGGCCGCGGGCTCGCAGCCTCGGGAGGGGTGTAGCGGCTTGCAAGCCTTCCCAGTCCCGGGGCGGCAGCGTTCCCAGGCGAGAGCAGCTCAATTCGCCCCACTTGAGCGGCTCCGCACGCGCTGCCCTCCAGCCCAGCTCTCGGCCGGAGCACACTGCTCCGTCGTGGCCGGTCCAGGGACTGGGAGCCAGGGACTCACAAGGCAGTCTTTTCGCTGAGGACTCGGGGCGGGGGGAGATTGGGGGTTGGATGGGTTATTAAGTTTGCCCTTCGATTGGATTCTGACGGCAGGTTTTCCAACTTGGCCAAATTGCCTCAAGTTTGCATAGCATTGAGGAATGACTGGTACAGAGTGCTTAAAATCGTGTGACTTGCCTTCAGGTTCCGTAGTAACAAGGAGTTTTCATTTTAAGTTCTGGGAACATTAGTCCTACTCTTTCAGGATCGGGTTTGAGGTTCAAGTGCTTTCCAAATAGGGGATCAGGGAAGCCTTCCTATATGTCATGGGTTTGTAGACATAAAATTTACAAACACTTCTACATTTCGTTCTCTTAAAAAAAAAAATTCCACGACATCCTGACATCTACTTGGATTTATTTAACACAGATATTAAGCAATGCTTTAAAAAACAGACCAGTGAAGAAAAACATCTTAACCTTTACATAGTTAAACGTGGGGGAAGCAAGTATACGCCTGAAAGCACAGAAGGTTTGGAAACGCAGTGCAGTTCATACTGTGCTCCAATCATTGAGTTTCTTCATATTCTAAACTCTTTAACAAAAACATGAGTCAGTTGGGCTGTGTCAATATTTAGCAGGAACATCAGGTCAGCCATCCTCCTACAGGAAAACGGAACAGTCACATCAGAAATATGTTTTGCCTTTTTAAAGGGGATGAAAGAGAACTTTGGGTCAAATCTGGAGTTCCTAAAATCTGAACACTGTGTTGTTTCTTTTTTCTTTTTTTCATGAAAGATGTTACTGCGGAATTTAAATTATATATTTGGTTAATGTCTGGTGGAAACCCAACATATTTTATTTGACGGATATTTTATTTTCTTGGCTTCTGGCACAAATTTGACTGTGGTTCACAGAGCCAACAGGCTCCCTCACTGCCTAGGCTTTTCCTTGGCCTTGCTCTCCAGTATGGTCTCCCTACCATGCAGATGAATGGGTGGATACTTCTCCAAGGCCACTTTGCCTTTTCACCCAGATTCTCTACAAAGTGGCCCTCAATCAGCAAACACTGCCAACTTGCTTGAGGCCCCAGGACCAGGTCTACAAGAGAACCCTCACCCTTTCCATGCCGCGATCTGCCTGTAAAACTGTTTTTCTTTGGAATCCGTTGCTCCGACATTTCTGCCTTTTCCCCTAGACTTTAAGTTTGTGAGAGCAGAGGCTCCATCCCATTTAACTTCGTACTCCCACTGCCTGATACTGTTGTTCACGGTATAATTAATGAGTTAATATTGAATAAGTGTGAGATTTGCATGGTAACATCTTTGTCATCCTATAACTCAGAGTTAAAACATCTAAACATAGAGAATTATTTCTTGTTTGGTTACAATACATAAAACTTCTATTCCTGGGGCACCCAGGCAGCTCAGTTGATTAAGTGTCTGCCTCTGGCTCAGGTCACGATCCCAGAGTCCTGGGATGGAGCCCCTAGTCAGGCTCCCTGCTCAGGGAGAAGCCTGATTCTCCCTCTCCCTCTGCTGCTCCCCCTGCTTGTATTCTCTCTCTCTCTCTCTGTCAAATAAGTAAAATCTTGGGGGGAAAAAAACAAAAAAAAAAACCTTCTATTCCTATTCCTAGACACATACATACCTCCCAGATTATTTATAATGTTGGTTAAATCACTAAATTATTTGGAATTATACTTATTAAGGAAACAGAGTGTAAGTTCCTCCAGAACACACACAGAGTCTCATTTCTTTTTCCTATCTATCATAGGATAGATATGGATCTATCATAGGATAGTGTCTATCATAAAGTTCCATAAATACCTGATGATTGGCATATGCTTTACCCAGAGCTCTTTCACATGCCAATGATAGACACACAAATCAAACCAAAGCAAAAAAGGGAATGTATATTGACTTGTGTAACTGAAAAGTTCATGATCTGGTCTCAGGAACTCTAAATACTTAAAATATCCCACCAGGACTCTTCTATGTCTTTCTCCATCTCTTGCTTATACTTTTGTGTGGTGGCTTTCTTTTGTTCTGTTCTGTTCTGTTCCTCTTCCTCCTTAGAGCATGTAGAAGAAAGCACAGTAGGCTTCTATCATCCCAACTTAACAAAGAGTTAGACATCTCTTTATCTTCCACTCCCCTTTATAAATAACAGAGAAGGACTCTAATTGGTTCAACTAGGGTTGTATACCATCCCTATACTGGTCCCGTGACCAGTCACGGCCATCGAGGCAATAGAGAACTCTGATTAGCCAAGACTGAGTCATATGCTAAAGGATGGACCTTTCTCCAAATGGAGGAAATGTTTTAGATCATTAAAAAGTAGGGGGGAAATGTGGGCAGACCAAAACAAATATCCTCAGCGTGAATATTACAAAATGTCAAAATAGGTAATATATGGCAAATGTCCTCAGAGCACTTGAACAAAGGCAGATGATTGGCATTATGTAAAGATGGCTCCTCTTTATTTTTTGAGAGAATCAAGCCTTTAAATTTGGAGAATGTTTTAAGTATTTTAAGCTACTCCTGGAAACAACTTTCCACTTAGTAAAGTGTTACAGGTGTTCTAAAATTCAGAAACACTTGGAATGTTTCTCATAATCAAATTGTTGTATATCTAATATGTTTTTCTCTTTGAATTTCATAAAGTGCAAATTGGCGAGGTATTCCTCTAGAAGTAAATTTAGAATAAAAACAGTGAATAGTATTGTGATATAGTATGTTCCTTTCCTTAAAAAAAAGAATGCTACACGAAGCCTAAGGAGAATCTGTGAAGGGTGTTAAGGCAAAGATTCCTTTGTCAGGTAGTAAGTTTGATAAAATTAATTCCACAGGGTTGACCAGGAGAACAGGCACATCAGTGATTGAACACAACTCAACAACTCCATTTGAAATATACTAAAAATTCTTGCTTACCAACAAAAACCAGCCTGTTACTCTGATGAGAGATTGGCACTCTGAATATACAGCATTTTGATCCTTTGTGCCACTATCAGGGTCCGCCTTATCAAGATTGTTTTGTTTACTGTCTCAACCTCAGAATGCATTTCCCCATAAATCATTTAATTAGCATTTCAGATTCCAGTATCAACCCCAAAGTCTATCAAATACAACTTCCTAGAGTATAATCTTATATCAGCTAACTCCAACCTCTACTGATAACATTGTTACTCAAAAAAAAAAAAAAAAAAGAATTCCTAACTCTTATTTACCTTTTTTTTTTAAGATTTTATTTATTTATTTGACAGAGAGAGGGAACATAAGCAGGGGGGAGCGGAGAGGGGGAAGCAGGCTTCAGTGGAGCAGGGAGCCCAATATGGGGCTCGATCCCAGGACCCTGCGATCATGACCTGAGCCACCCAGATGCCCCTCTATTTACCTTTGAACAAAGTTGGCTTTCCTCTAAATGAGCACCTGGACTTAACTTCTTAAAATAAAAGACAACATCTGACCCTTTGAATTCCCTATAGACATGTTTGTCATTCATTGCACTGATAGCTGGACAAAGCAAAGCTGTTATTATTGACACAAGGGCACTGGTTTGAGATTCTGACAGATTATGTGAGGTTAAATGGTAAATCAGTTACTATTTAATTGTACTTTCTAGGCCACTCTAGTCCTTGTGTGAGTAAATTTTCCTATTGCCCTATTTAACATTAATATCTTAAATAATATAGATATGAGGAAGATAATGATGTTTATTTTCTTTGGTGGCTGATGCTATGCTATTTTACAGAATTAATGGAGAGCAGACAAGACATTACAAACCAAGACGAACTTTGGACAATGAAGCCTAGGAGAAATCCAGAGGAAGATGATTATTTGGTAATACGTTAATAATAATTCATTGAAATCTAGAAACAAAATTTTATTTTATTTTATTTTATTATTATTTTATTTTATTTTATTTTATTTTATTTTATTTTATTTTAGAAACAATTTTAATGCTGTCCTGTATCTCCTAGGGTTGGAACAGTGATTTTCACCCTAGTCGACAGGTATCGTCGATAGGAATCACTCTGATTCCTATCACTGATATTGCAATGGGCAAAGGTCCAGGGTGGTAGATAAGAGAAACTGTACCTTAATGATGGTCATGGACTTGGCTGAATAACCTCGAAAAAGTCACTGAAATCCCAGGTCTTGGTCTATAAAATGAGAGAGTGGACCAGATCAGCTCCAAGGCCCTTCTCGTTCCCTCTAACATTCTGTGGGTCTAAGTTTCTTAAGAGAGTCATCAGTGCCCATATAACAGTAGTCTTGTAAGGATGCATTTCTTTCATAGGCAATATGGCAGCTTACCAAGAGATCATCAAGTTGATTGATGATTCATCATTTAAACAAATAAATTCAATTTTGGAATAAGAATCACTTGTCCCACTTTTATGCCACCTGAAGATTAAATGTTTCTTACTACATCATTTGACTGAAAAAGTGGTGGAAATGTTTGGTTCCAAACTCTTTTTGCCTTTCTAAATGATACCAACTGCAGTTTTTACAGGAAGTATTTTATCGTAGTTATTTTAATAGGAAAGGTAGTATATATAATAATTTAATATAATACCACTTCCTAAAATTATTTTTGTGAGTTATTTTAATAGGAATAAGAAGATATTACAGGTACATACTCTATAAAATAAGTACATAAAATAAAATCATTTTCATTTTTCAAGTTAACCATCATACTTGCTTTTCTATAATTTTCATCATTAACCAGAAAATTGATCTCAGTTGATGGTACTTACATTGTTTCAACATGCAGAGATGACAGAAGCTCAACTCCCTTCCAAATGGAGCAACTGGAAAAAGAGGATGTAACAGTGATTTATCACTGAAAGTAAAAGTCAAATGGCAAGCAGTGACTTTTGAACACGAAAAATTATAGAGAACTATGCGAGTTAAGGTTACTCTGATTAAATGAGGAAATGAACAATATAATACATCACATTAAACATTAAAATGTTATGGTTCTACATAGAGAGCTATAAGAAATGAGGAATAACATAGTGGGTAAAAAAGTAAATTAATTCATTAAATCAGCAGAATATGAAACATCCGTATTTCTTATTTAGAAGTGTTTTTTTTTTTTAATTTTCTGGTATATCAGTCAGTTGAGGAAATGACAAAATATTCAACGTAACCTGTTTTGAATTGTTGACTGCTAGAAATGCAAGTGGGTAAAGAAGTATAATGTTCTTAGGAAATAGATCATCTCTATGGGATTTAACTATGTATATAACCTTTGAACCTTCTGATAGAATATTTGTCAATCATTACTTACATAAATGAGATATTTTAGAAATACAAAATCAAAGTACAGCATGATGGAAATTATATATTTTTATAATTGTAATGAGTATATTATTCCTGACACTTTGTACTTAAATTAATGAAGAATTCACTTTTTTTTTAATATACTCTTCAGTTCTTTGTGGAGAGTTGCCCAATTACCAATAAGAATATTATAAAACAAAGTCAACCATTACAAGTTTTATTATTTTTGCCAAAAATTACTGGATTCTTTTTACGTTTTCAACGTTAGTTTCTCACTTACATGATTCCATTCTTTCATGCCTTCAAGGTAGAAACACAACGGTCACAGCTTTAATGGATAAGCTTCTGTCTTTAGAAAAAAGCATATATTCCTCTGTCTTAAAGAAAAACAAATAACAGAAATTAATGGAGAATCCCAATATGGCTAAATCCATATTCAATCAGCGCTACATAGACTGGGACATCTTCAGCTAACCAGTATCCAAAAGCAAGGTTCTGAATGTCCTTTTTTACTGATAAGCACCATGAGCAAAGTAAGTAATGAGTTGAAGAGAAATCCCATTGTTTAAGATGTTGATTTTCTTCCTTGTAGGATAAGGACTCGGGAGAGACCAGTTCGCTGAAAAGACCTGTGTTTTCTTACATGCACCCAACAACCCACTTTGATGGATTTGATTGCCCCGCCGAGCTTCAGCACAAACAAGAACTCTTTCCAATGTGGTGCTGGCCAGTTAAAATCGCTGTTGTCGTATCATCTCTGACTTTTCTCTACACTCTTCTGAGGGAAATAATTCACCCTCTTGTAACTTCCCACCAACAGTATTTTTATAAAATCCCAATCCTGGTCATCAACAAAGTCTTGCCAATGGTGTCCATCACCCTCTTGGCACTGGTCTATTTGCCCGGGGTCATAGCAGCTCTTGTACAGCTTCATAATGGAACCAAATATAAGAAATTTCCACATTGGTTGGATAGATGGATGTTAACAAGAAAACAACTGGGGCTTCTCAGTTTCTTTTTTGCTGTGCTGCATGCAATTTATAGTTTATCCTATCCAATGAGGCGATCCTACAGATACAAGTTGCTCAACTGGGCATATCAACAGGTAGGGTGACAATATTGACTGCACCACTAAACTAAAAAGTCTAAATCCTCTAACAAATTAACTCTTTCTTATTTTAACATCAATACCCCAAACCTCTTTTGAAATGCTGTGTCAGGAAGGTAATCTGCATTTTTCAATGTTTTATTATAACTCTCCATTGGAGCTTGGTTGTATATAATTTCACATGGAGGAACTTTTTTTTTTAAGTTGAAAATAGTAAACTATAACTTTAACAACTTAAACACTTATTTTGTTCCTGGACCTTCTGCCCCCTCATGAGATGACTTGTTAATGTTATTTGGTTTTTTTGGTGTCTTTTTTTTGTTTTGTTTTTTTTAAAGATTTTATTTATTTGAGAAAGGAGTGAGAGAGAGCGAGAGAGAGCACAATCAGGGAGAGGGATAAGCAGGCTCCCCGCTGAGCAGGGAGGCCCCCACACAACATGGGAACACGATCCCAGGACCCCAGGACCATGACCTGAGCCGAAGGCAGAAGCTTAATTCTGCTTAACTGACTGAGCCACCCAAGCGCCCCCTAATCTTATTTGTTCTTATTTACCACACAAGCTTGCACATTACAATTTTAACCATCAAGTAACTAATGATATAAATTAATAAAGCAAGTTATATAAATGCTGCATTCAAGGAAAGAGATTGATAGCTCCTACGTCATTTCTTACAGAAGAATGCACAAACAAAACCACAAGTTTGTGGATGCTCCTAGTTATCAGGCCTTCTGTTGGAGACGGAGGGAACATGGAAGGAGATTCATCTGCGGGAAACAAATGTTGTTTGCATTCCCTCTTTCCCCTTCTCACCCTCTGGTAGGTCCAACAAAATAAAGAAGATGCCTGGATTGAGCATGATGTGTGGAGAATGGAAATTTACGTGTCTCTGGGAATTATGGCACTTGCAATATTGGCTCTGTTAGCTGTGACCTCTCTTCCATCCGTGAGCGACTCTTTGACATGGAGAGAATTTCACTATATTCAGGTAAATTGTATATCAAATAACTCTGGTCCCTCAGAGAGGCCAATCTTTTCTGTGCTTATAATATCACCAAGTATATTGACTTTGCCCCATAAAAAATAACAAATGGTTTTCCAGTAGCAAAGATCCCACACTTGTTCCAATCAATAATGTGCTCTCCAATAATTTTTCCTTATCACTTCTAAGTAGAAGTGTTTTCCAGACATCAATAAAAGGCATTACTCAAAGAAAAATATTTCTAACATTTGAAACTTTGTTAGACAAATTGAAAAATTGTTAGACAACTTTCTAGCCACCTAATAATGACACAGGTGATATTTTAGGAATTTAATAGTCACGGTTTATTCATTCCCCTCAAATAAAAATATTCCTTTGCCTGCCCCCTGATTTTACTTAATGCCTTTTGAGTACACAGCTTGGTACTATCTTTAAAAAAGCATCTCTCCTTGAAATTTGGAGTTGTAACTACCAAAGGTATTCTAATATCTAATTTTAAAGACTGCTCTTTCCAACTTGTATTTTACATAGCTTGCTAGCTTGAAGTTTCTCAGTATTCTTGGGATTCAGAATTATCTCAGATTTACTGAGGTTCATCTCTTGTGGTAGATTATAGCCTAAGAAGAGCAGGAGGCAAAGAACTAAATTTAATTTAATCATAGGCACTGCTGAGATTTTTTTTAAAGTACACGGCTTTAGCTTTTATGGGTGGACATTTTTGGAAGTTCCCACATGGTTAGACATTTCCCCACTATCCCTTCCACATGTCTTTACATGTCCTCCTACAGACACTTTATCAGGACCTCTGATTAGGCAGGAAAACCTGTCTCCATCTGAATAATTACGATGGAGCTTAGAAATGGTGCCACATTTTCCAAGCACAGTATTCGCTGATTGTGTAGACTCAGCTGGATAGCCATTAGAGTTCTCTGTTCCTCATTAAATACCTTTCTTTGTACATTTGCTCTGTCTGTCACACATATGCTGAGCACCACTTTTTAGGTTTAATTAAGAATTTGGAAAAAAAAAAAAAAAGAATTCGGGCCCTGCATCTTGACTGCCCAGCCGTGCTGCTATGTACACAAGAGCTAGTCCATAATAAGTATACAGGACACATTTGGTAAAAGGAATATTCAACCAAGCACATGTATTTTTCAACTAATAACCTAGAAACTTTTCCTTTACAATCTGAGAATTAGTTATTCTGTGGTTTACCTTGGAGACTGATATTTGAAAACATAAACTTAGCTATTTGATTGTATTCATTGGGGCTGAAGAGTGCTTACTGCTGAATAATTGTGAGTTGGATTCATTCTGGCAGGCCAATGACCATTTCCAGTAAAGCAAATAGAAGTCAAAACTTAACTAGAGGAGCTATTGTCAGAATGCCATAAAATCACATAGGTGAACAGACTTTTTCTGGACAGTGCCAAGTATCCCAATAGTTGAAATTTTTATTCACATCTTCATATCTCTATGTGTTGGTTAAACAGTGGAAATAGTTATTGGTGTTTTTCCACTTTATCGGGATGTTTGATTTTTAACATAGGCCAAGCTTAGCAACCTTAGCATTCATGTACCAAAATCAGAGTCACTTACTTTCGTTGCTTTCATAATTGATAAAGATCACTGACATCAAACTGATTTTTGCACTAATCGTCAACCTACTAATATTTACTGAGCACCTAAAATGCACAAATCATTGTGTTTATTCCAAAAGGAATCTGTGATGAGTAAAAAGTCCCCAGTTTTAGATATCTCTTGTTGGGCAGAATGAAGGCAAATGCCCGAGAGACAAAGCACCATAAGATAAATATCATAAGACGGACGAACAAAGTAGGGAGAAAAGAAAGACAATGTTATTGATTAGCTGAGGTTGAAAGGAGATTGCGAATTTCCTCAACGTAAATAACCTGGGGGCAAAAAATTACCCAAAGTAAGGCAGGGGAGGTGGGGATGTGTGCAGGGAATGGAAAGATGTGAGTGGACAAAGTTGAGAAGAGTAAGAGGGAAACGATTACAGATGTATGAAGGAATTTCCAAGCAACAGAAGAGGTAGGATGGAATAAACTTCTTGAACCCATCAAGGTCACTTTTTTTTTTCTCTTGCAGAGCAAACTAGGAATCGTTTCCCTTCTGCTGGGCACAATCCATGCATTGATTTTTGCCTGGAATAAATGGGTAGATATAAAACAGTTTGTATGGTATACACCTCCAACTTTTATGATAGCGGTTTTCCTTCCAATTATTGTCCTGTTTTGTAAAGCCGTACTATTCCTGCCATGCCTGAGGAAGAAGATACTGAAAATTAGACACGGTTGGGAAGATGCCACCAAAATTAATAAAACTGACATGTCTTCCCAGTTGTAGAATCACTTGCTTATGCACAGTTTTGGTCAATATTGATATATTTTACCATAAACGTTTCAGATTTGTATTTGTTTAATAAAATGACCACTTGAGGGTCTCAATGTATCTTTGCAGCTGAGTCGTGAGTTTGAAGTCTATGTGGTTCTCGGTAGATTTGATTCAAAGCAATAAATAAAGCAATCTTTAGCACATTCCCTATGTTCAATAGAACGAAGATAACAAGACAATCACATCTGATTTGTCAGACTGTAGAGCATTATAAATAGTAAAAGGCCTTCCAGTCCCAGTCCTTACAACTCATCAAAAAGTATCAGGAACCATGAAAAAATACATTATCTGATTCTACCATGCAAATATGTTCAAAATTTATGATTGTCCTTAAAGATGGGTTTCATTTTCCTGTAACTGGGTGTTATTCATGAAACACCAATTGCAAAAAAACACAGATTGTGTCTACACAAGTAAAACAACAGAGTAACATCAGATATATGTCCAGGCAAAATAAAACTCAAGCTATCCAGGAAGGAAAGTAAATTCACTTTTCTCCATATGAGTTATGTACAACTCACTTGGAAATAATACATTGGTGAAAGCATACCTTGAACCATTTCTTCAAAGAGCAAATATATGTCTGCTGTCAGGACTCACTAACCCAACAGACTATACTTTAGAGGTTTCTTATAATTAGCACACCTGACTCCAGACCATATCTTTTTTATAGGTAAACCATTTATTATGATTTAAAATGATAGAGCTAATGCCAATGATACAAATAAGGAGAAATAGTATATTCACTGAGTGTTCATTTTTATTTATTTTTTCTTTTTCATTCTGTCAAAAAAGGACAATTCTAGGGTGCCTGGGTGGCTCAATGGGTTAAAGCCTCTGCCTTCGACTCAGGTCATGATCCCAGGATCCTGGGATCGAGCCCCACATCGGGCTCTCTGCTCAGCAGGGAGCCTTCTTCCCCCTCTCTCTCTGCCTGCCCCTCTCCCTACTTGTGATCTCTTTCTGTCAAATAAATAAATAAAATCTTAAAAAAAAAAAAAAAAAAGGACAATTCTTGGGACGCCTGGGTGGCTCAGTCACTTAAGCATCCAACTCTTGACTTTGGTTTAGGGTCGTGAGATCAAGCCCTGCATTGGCGTGGAACCTGCTTAAGATTCTTTCTCTCTCATTCTCTCTCTCTGTCTCTCTCTGCCAACCCCCCCCAAGACTTTCTCTCTTAAATGAATGAATGAATAAATGACAATTCATTATTACATAGGGGGCTAAGGAGCCTTCTGGAGTATAAATTTGGTCTCTATACACTATTGAGATTCAGACTTACAGAGATAGATCTATGTCTCAAGATAGTGACGAGTTCAGAGTAGCATAATTGGAAACAGCAGACAACAGTGCCCGGGAGAAATAATTCATTAGATAAGGAATCTAGGGCTCTTAAACTGCAAAGCAGCTTCTTCAAGAGGATATAGCAATGGTACCTCTTCACTAAGCATGTGACGCGTGTCATGCCCTGACCAACCAGCCCTGGGAGGCCGTGGTCAAGTACCTGCCCTCTCGGCTGCATTGCACGATGGCATAGTGGCAACATCTCCAGGACTGAGAGGGAGAAATCAAGTTCCAGCCTTCCTGGGGCCAAGACATCATGCAGGCTGCAGCTTGGGAACAGGGTTCCAACCTGAAAAAGCATTTCCATGGAGCTGTCAGGGACAGCAGCTGAGTTCTGGCGTGGTTAGTGGAGTCCTGTCTCTGTTAGCCATGGTAATACACAACAGGCCTATCCTGAAACACAGAATGTATCCTTTAGGGAATTCCTAAGGGTAGAAGGAAAGGAGTCTACAAGGACTTCAGCAGTAAGGCATAAAAAACTATAGATTCAACTGGTACTCATAAGCTTTTGAAAACCAGACCATTCACACTTGGGTATCTTTTCTGAATTTTTTACAATGGTTGGATAGTATTGTTATTAGAAGAAAACAATAAAAGTTGTCTTAAAAAGAACAAATATATTCTGGTATGAGCTTGGATTTCCTTTTACTCAATGGATTTTTTTTTAATTATGTTATTTTATCACCGTACAGGACCTCATTAGTTTTTGATGATTCCTTGTTTGCCTATAGCACCCAGTGCTCCCTGCAACGAATGTTTAGAGGGCACTACCCCTATATAAGGTCCGGTTCTAGACAGAAGATATATCAAGATAGAAATGACCAGTGTTAGGGCACCTGGGTGGCTCAGTCATTAAGCATCTGCCTTCAGCTCAGGTCATGATCCCAGGGTCCTGGAATCAAGCCCCACATCGGGCTTCCTGCTCAGCAGGAAGTCTGCTTCTCCCTCCCCATACCCCTTGCTTGTGTTCCCTCTTTCGCTATCTCTCTCTCTGTGTCAGATAGATAAAATCTTTAAATAAAAAAAAGAAAGAAATGACCAGTCCCACTCACAGTCTCAGAGGAAAGACAAATTTTAGGTCAGCAATGGATTCTAGGCTTACCGGTATCATGACCAGTTTTGCCTCAGTGGGGCAAAGTCAGAAAGCTGTGAGGTTGATGCAAAAAAAAAAAAACAAAGAGGAACTCTCTAAAATAAAGTGTAAGTAAGAGTTCTTCAGACAGAATGGGGAGCAAAAAGAAAGGTATTTCCCAGCTCTTTTGATAAGGTGATGTTTTTAATGAAACTACTGATACAATTACCATGATCGTGGAGGACACACAGGGTCTCTGACTAGAGCAGGCAGGACAGCACCTAGAAAAGCTGCCGGCCAGGAGCCCAAAGCCCTCCTTCCCCGGGGCTTCCTTTTCTACTTAGAATGAGTCTGTCTAAGGTTTATTTTCTTTAAGCATTTGCTCTATAGGAATTTTACAATCTTTCATTAAAGAAAAAAAAAATTTTAATGATGTCTTTTTACTACTTTAATAATGAGTTCATTTAATGTTTTAAGACCATAAAAAAGAAATGTATGGTTCTGATCTGATTTTCAGACTATAGACTGCATGTCTGGGGAAGCCTGTAAAGAATGATTAAGCACAAGATCAGCAAAATTAAACATAATTAATAACAAAAACAGGTGATCTTTATTGGTAACATGAACTCTGGGATTTTATTCCAAAAAATGAACAAGTTGTAGTAGCTCCTTTTCTTAAAACTCATCTTCACAATACAAGTATTAGAAATGTTCCAGCTTGGATTTAATGTTAAGTTTTACTCAGTTAATTAGGAGTCCTCTTTCTTCATGCCAATTTTTCCAGGTGTTTTCAAGATGCCCTCTGAAGTGGTAATAAATTATTTGATCCATTTGTGGAAAATAATCCTATGCTGGAAGAAATTAATGAATCACTGACTTGTGACCGTGACACATGACCTGAGGCTAAAGTTCAGTCCTTTCTTCTCAGCTAATTCTACTTCTTCGGCTGGTCAGGGGGTCCTCACATTTTCTGGTAGTGAGATTCCCAGAATTATTAATGGATGTCCATTTTAACTGTGCCAAGAACAAGTTGCCAGTTCATGTAACTGTAAAATCATTGACCTGGAAGAGACCGATGAGATCACCTGAGCTGCTAATCCCTTGCCCAGAGGCATAACGCCCACTAAAATGAGGCTCCCTCAGCAAAATGTTAGTATTTCTGGATAATACCAAAGAGAGAGAAGGGAAAGAAAACACAGGTGCTGGTATTGTAATGTGAAGAAGCTGCTGATCTTCCCAGAGCCAACGCTCCCCTGCACCTCGGCCAGATCGAGGAGTGGCTGGTTGGACAAGATCTGAGTCAGAACCAGGAAGCTAGGCTCGGGGATTACTGATGCCTTGGCCCATAACCCAGGAAATGACTTCAGACCTTCTCTGTCTTGTAACATGAAGTTGGACCATGAAAGATAAATATTAATGGATTTTCACAGTGTAAGAGTAGGTTCTATTTTCATTTTTTGTAACACAACGTATTTTTTTTTTTGAGAGAGAGAGAGAGAGAGAGAAAGAGAAAGAGCAGGAGAGGAGCAGAGGGCGAGAGAAAGAATCCCAAGCAGACTGCATGCCCAGCCCACAGATTTACTCGGGGCTCAACCTCACAACCCTGATATCATGACCTGAGCCAAAATCAAGAGTTGGATGCTTAACCCTACTGAGCCCCCAAATGCCCCTGTAATACAACATTTTTAAGCAAAAGCCCAGCATGTAATAGGGGTCACATTTGAAGTGGGCTAGTAGGAGCAGACACCGTGCTTTTTTGTTCCTTCTCCCATTCGGCTCCCAAGCCTCTGTGACAAATTGGACTCCATAGCTCACAGTTTGAAAACCACCCCTCATTTATACACATGGGGGAACTAATCTTTTTGTCAAAGATTACTTATTTGCAAAGCACAGAAACCTACTCAAGGTCGGTCGGGTAAAGGAGGAAAATATTGATAACATAAAGGGGATACTGATCTAACCTACAGGTAGAGGGGATGACTTACCCTTCTGGGCCCTAGAGCTGGGGCCCACAAGACAGGATCTAAGTGCCTCTGCTCGTTCCATCTCTGCAGAGAGACGTCACAATGACGTAAAGTTAAAAGCGAGTTCTTGCCTTTTGTCTCAAATTTGGCAACGAGGCCCACAGCTGAGAACCACAAGGGCTAAGTAGTCCTTCTCATTTCAGTAGACGAACAGCTGCGGGGTCAGATGGGGCTTGCAGAGACGTGCTTTTCAGCAGAACGAGCCCTACAGCCACTCAATACCTCACCGCCAATACCTTAAGGGATAGAGGGAGGGGTGAGGGTCTCCTTTGGTCTGGAAAGTGTCGGTTTCTAAAGAGGAACTATGCACAGGTTTTACCTCACTTCACCTGAGCACAGATTAAACTCTTCACATACTCAGCATCCTCAGTGCACATGGACTTGGCCAGAAGAGACACACCATGACCACACTGACTAGCCCTGCTTGACATGGATCAACAAATGTTATGTGAACTCTCAGCCCTGCTCTCAACACTCAGCCTATAACCTTTGTATATTTCCATAGGAAGTCTCTTTTTCCGCCGGTTAAAACTGTATCACACCATCCCTCTACTCCAACCAATAATAAACTCTCCTACACTCCACAGGTACATTCTATTTTGGAAATAGATGTACTCAAAAGAGAACTCTCATCTTCTAAGAAATCTAACCACCAAGGTACACACACCTGGCACCTTTATCCTCCGCTTGTTAAATTGTTGTCCCTGTCCCTAAGGCCAACTCTTCTGTTGTGGCGTCAAATCTCATCCCTTTTTCTACTCAAAGAGTTTATACGCATCTTTCCCGTGTCATCAATTTACCTGTCTCTGCTGCAGTATTCCCATCAGGGCACAGTATTAAAAAACAAATAAGTATATATGGACCATATCTTCTTCATCCATTCATCTGTTGAAGGGCATCTCGGCTCTTTCCACAGTTTGACGATTGTGGCCCTTGCTGCTATGAACATTGGGGTACAGGTGACCCTTCTTTTCACTACATCTGTATGTTTGGGGCAAATATCCAGTAGTGCAATTGCAGGGTCATAGGGTAGCTCTATTTTTAATTGTTTGAGGAATCTCCACACTGTTTTCCAAAGTGGCTGCACCAACTTGCACTCCCACCAACAGTATAGGAGGGTGCCCCTTTCTCCACATCCTCTCCAACACATGAGAGACTGTGGACTCTGAGAAATAAACCGAGGGTTTGGGAGGGGAAGAGGGCAGGAGTTGGATGAGCCTGGTGGTTGGTATTAAGGAGGGGCCGTATCGCATGGAGCAGTGGGTGTGGTGCATAAACAATGAATCTTGGAACACTGAAAAAATAAAATTAAATTTAAAAAAAAGTAAAGTGGTTTGAACCAACATCCTCCTCTAGTTCTTGACCCATTCCTCAGCAAACTTAAAACTCCTCAAAAGACTTGCCTACCTTGATAATAGTTTATCTACTCAGCTTTCTTTTGATTAATATTTGTATGGCATATATTTTCACAACCTATGACTTGTAACTTTTCTGTTTTCCCATATTTTTAGGTGTGTCTTTTGAGAGCAACACATTATTGCTATTTTTTATCCAGTCTGGTAACCTACGGCATTCAGGCTGTATAAATGTAATTATTTATTGAGACATTTGAACTTCTCCCATTTTACTGTTTGCTCCCTATTTCCTTACCAGTTCTATATTCTCAATGTCCTTATTATGTTACCTTCTCTCAGACTGAGATTATTCATTATTCCAGTTTTCCTCTCTATAGCAGTTATACTTTTTTTTTTTACTACAAAGTCTAACATTAATTGGCACTTTTACCTCTTCTTGTGCAATGTATGAAATTTAAACTCTTTTATCTTCATTTAATCCTCTCTTGACATTGCTGTTGTATATTTTAATTCTACATATATTTAGGCCCACCAAGAATTGTAACTATTGTTTTATACAGTCATTTAGATTTATAAGCATTTACCCTTTTGGTTGCTCTTTATTTTTTCCTGCATCTCCTGGGTTCCATCTGATTTCATTTTCCAACTACCTGAAAAAAAATCTTTAGTGCTACTTCCAGTAATGCATGCCTTCTGGGAAAAAAAAATTTTTCATAAGTTTTTGGTCTGAAAATATCTTGATTTCATCTTCATATTGAAGGCTCTACTTTTTTTTCTTTTTTTAAGATTTTATTTATTTATTTGACAGAGAGGGAGAGTTCACAAGTATGCAGAGAGGCAGGCAGAGGGAGAGAGGGGGGAAGCATGCCCCCTGCTGAGCAGAGAGCCTTGATCCCAGGATCCTGAGATCATGACCTGAGCCAAAGGCAGAGGCTTTAACCCACTGAGCCACCCAGGCGCCCCGAAGGCTCTACTTTTAATGTTTAGAAATCTAGGTTGGGAATTCATTTTCTTTCAGAACTTTGTAGAACGTTCCATTGTTCTCATGAAAGAAGGGAAAACCTCATTCTAACTGTTGCTTCATGAGGTTCCTATGGCTAGCTACTTTATGATTTTTTTCTTTTTGCTTGGTTTTCAGTAATTTTACTAAAATTAAGCTAAGTGTCCTAGTTATCCTAGTTGGGGATGGTAGTGCTTCTTGAAACTGTGGTTTGATATTCATCAACAGATCTGGAAAATTCTCAGTCATTGTCTTTTCAAATATTGCTTATGTCCCATTTTCTCTCTCTGCTTCTTCCTGGGCTCCAGTAACTCAAGCCAGTGTTCTCACTGTATCTCCTATTTCATAACCTTCTTGCATTTCTTTTTTTCTCTATATTTTATTCTGGTAATCACTTTTACCTATCTCCCAGGTCACTAGTTCTCTCTTCAACTCTGTCTAACCAGTTATTAAGTCCCTCCATTGAGTTTTGAGGTGTTTTTTTTTTTTTAATTTAAGTCATCTCTACACCCAACATGAGGCTTGAACTCACAGCCCTGAAATCAAGAGTCACATGCTCTTCTGACTCAAGGCGCCCCCCCACCCATTGAGTTTTTCATTTCTGTTACCATGTACATTCAGTTTTAGAATTTCAACTTGGTTTATTTTCATGGCTTACAATTTTCTGTCAACTTTCCTAATTTGTCCTTAACCTCCTTAAGAGAAGTAAGAGTCCTAAAGACAAGTTCATGATGCTCCTGTGAGTCTGTTTTTATTATTATGGCTTTTCCTCCCTTGGTTTTCACTCATGTCATTTCATCTCCTCACATGACTCGTTCTCTTATTGAGTGCCAAACACTGTATATTAAGACATTGTGGAAATAATTTGAGGCCTTAAATGATGTTATCTTATTCCAGAACAAATTTATGTTTCCTCTGGCAAGTAGTTAGGGACACAAACAATGTAAGATTTCCTTAATTCTATTTTAATAATTGTGTTTATTTGAAGCTGGACTTTCAGTCTCTGCCAGACTTGAATTACTTCTGATTCACATTTCTTCCATAGAGTCAGTTCTTTGGGATTTCAATGCAAAGCCCGGTGGAGGGTGACTACCTAGCTCTCTCCCTTGGCATACTCTGGATTACATATTTTGATCAAATAATCTCTTGAGGCTGTTAAAAATCCTGTTGAGTTTCTCCACCTCTCAGCTACCTATTCTCAAAAAACAAACAAACAACTTTGGTCCTGAGATTGCCTCATTGGGCTTCTTTCTACTTCCAAAACTTATTATTCTTCACCATTTTGTTAGCTATCCAATACCTTCAGGCAAAGAGTTTTCATAATGAGGCTTGTTTTTCTACTGCTTCTCAGGATTGGTACATATAACTTAGGCAAGCATTACCAGAAGCAGAAGTCCCTAGAGAGAGTTGATTGTTTACTGTTTATGCGTCCTCTGCTTCCATTTTCTGTCTTTTATTCTGAATAGCTTTATCCCTCACTGTTCCACTGCATCCCCTCTTGTCAAGATCACCACGTGACCAAGTTTCAGTCCTCATCTCATTTACTCACCCAGTAACATTGACAAGTTTGATGTTGATGACTCTCTTTCTTGAAACATTTTCTTTACTCGGCTTCTGAGCAACCATATTCTCTCTCCTATATGCTTTCTCTGTTGACTTTGCTGGCTCCTCTTCTTTTTCCCATCATCTCAGTTAGCAAGGTTAAATCCTCGGCCCACTTCTCTATCTATACCCACAGTGTGGGTGATCTCCTTCAGACTTGTGGCCTTAAAATAAACATTGAAAGTATGTTGATATGTCCCAAACTTATATTTTATTTCCAGCCTTGACCTTCCACCTGATCACCAACTTATTATATCTAACTACCTTCTTGACAACTTTATTTGAACCTCTACAAAGTATCTCAAACATAAAATCCTAAAAGTAAAATCTTAGTAAAATAAATCTCTTTTACTAAGTAAAAGTAAAATCTCTTTCCCATCTCCACCCACTTACTCAAGATAGACACTCAGGAGTTATCTTTAAGACTGATCTCTACCTCACAGTCCATACCCAATTTATTAGCAAATTCTTCCGGCTCCACCATCACAATATATTCTGTATCCAGCTGTGTCTGGATCATATCGGTCCAAGCCACTACAGTTATACTTGCTATTTCCTGTTCCTGGAATTCTCTCCCTTTCCCATAATTAACTCTTTTACAGCATTACATCTATATTGATATGTCATCTCTTTAGAGTGACCTTCCCTGACCATCCTGTCTAATGTAGTTCTCTTCCCATGCCACTCTCTCCTTTTCCTTGGCTTTATTTGTGTAGTTCTTCTCACTATCCAACATTATATCTTTTATAGAAATACTTGTGTTTGTCTGGTCATCTGGTTTCCCACTCATGAGAACAGAGACTCTATCTTGTTCATTACAATATTCACATGACCTAGAACTGAGTTTGGCACATAGTAGAAGCTCAATAACTACTTGCTGAATGAACCAACAAATGAATGCATAAATAAGGAACACAGTTGCATTATCAATAAATGGTTGAGATGATGGTGTTTAGGAAATAAAAATTATTTAGATGAGTGGTTCTCAAAGTATGGCCCATAGGCCAATATTATCAGCATCACTGGGGAGCTTATTAAAATTTCAAATTCTGGGATACCCCCTCCAACCCCAGGCCCATTGAGTCAGAAACTAGAGGTGAGGAGGGCAATCCCTTCCAGAGATTCTGTTGCGTGATCAGTTTGAGAACCACTGTTTTCAGGGATGGGCCAAACCTGGCCCACTGCCTGTTCTTAAAAGTAAAATTTTACTGAAACATAGTCTCTTTTGTATATTTATATATTGTCTAGGCTGATTTTGCACAAAAATGGCAGTATGGAATAGTGGCAAAAGAGATCTTATAGCCCAAAATACCTTTAATATTTACTATCTGGCACTTTGTAGAAAAAGTTTGATGAACTCCAGTTTAAATCAGCACCTTAATTGTGTAATGATAGCCATGTAAACGCATATATCTATATACCTATCTCCTTTCCACGTAAATTTCACCAAAATTAAAGAAAAGCTATGATTAAAGAGGATCCATAATAGAAAACAAGAAAAGGTGGTATTAGTGAAGCAGAAAACTTAAGGAATTTCCAATACACAAACAACATTTTGGGGAGATTACAGGGAAGCAGATGAGATCAGATTAACAGAAAAACAAATGGGAGAAGCTGCAATACAAGATTCAAATAAAAGCTATTCCAAAGGAAGCAAAATTTCTTAAGAAAACCCTGGAGGTGGGGCGCCTGGGTGGCTCCGTGGGTTAAAGCCTCTGCCTTCGGCTGAGGTCATGATCTCAGGGTCTTGGGATTGAGCCCTGCATCTAGGGCTCTCTGCTCAGTGGGGAGCCTGCTTCCCCCTCCCTCTGCCTGCCTCTCTGCCTACTTGTGATCTCTCTCTCTCTGTCAAAATGAATAAATAAAATCTCCAAGAAAAGAGAGAAAGAAAGAAAGAAAGAAAGAGAGAGAGAGAGAGAGGAAGGAAGGAAGGAAGGAAGGAAGGAAGGAAGGAAGGAAGGAAGGAAGGAAGGGAGGGAGGGAAGGAGGGAGGGAGGGAGGGAGGGAGGAAAGAAGGAAGGAAGGAAGGAAGGAAGGAAGGAAGGAAGGAAGGAAGGAAGGAAGGAAGGAAGGAAGGGAGGAAGGAAGGGAGGAAGGAAGGGAGGAAGGAAAGGCAGACTCTGGATGAGTTTTACACTCTAAGCTAACCAAACCAAATCAGTCCTGGAGAAATCACTGGATGAGTCATTGAAAGACCAATCAGAGAATCTGGCCAGTGACCCTTTTACCCAAAGATCTAAACAGCTGGCTGTAGACCTCATTTATAAACAAAGCAAAAACACTTTGGGAAAGGCTCCTGGCTTCAGTGCTGGGGCCTGAGAGGCAGAGTCTGGTAAGACATCCACAATGGCAGCAGAGGACAGAAGGTAAAAGACATCCTGACTCAAGCCTCTGTACCAGGATAAATTGTCATGCACAGATCTCCAAATTGGGGTTTTTGGGATCAGAGACTCCCAGAGTAGCTTCTGACACTGGAGAAGCAGGATTATGTTCAAGGTAAGGATGGGAAGTCCACTTTCACTAAGTGGACAAGATACATACCTACTGTTGTAGGTTAAATTATGTGTCTCAAAAAGATATGTTGAAGTCCTAGACCCTACTAGTTCAGAATGTGACCTTACTTAGAAATAGATCATGGCAGATATAATTAGTTAAGAAGCAGTTGTAATGGAGTATGGCGGAGCCTTTAATCCAATATGATTAGTGTCCTTGTAAGAAAAGAAGAGAGACAGAGACGAGAAGGCCATGTGAAGACATTAAGATACATGGACACAGAGGGAAGACCACCATGTGAAGACAGAGGCAGAGGCTAGAGTTATGCAACTATAAGCCAAAGCACTCCTGGAGCTGCCAGAAGACAGAAGACATAAAGATGGTTTCTCCCATAGGGGCTTTGGAGATTGCATGGTCTTGCCAACACCTTGATTTTGGATGCTTAGTCTCTAGAACTGTGGGAGAAAAAAATCTCAATTTTTAAAAACCATTCAATTTGGGGTACTTTGTTACAGTGGCCTCAGGAAACTAAATCACCAGCCCTCTGGGCCACACATTCCACTGTGTTCCCCCTTTATCACCAAAAGTGGAACCTGCATTCACAGACAAGTAAGTGGGGAATCTCATTAGGCCAAGGACACAGACCCACACCAACAATAAAAAGATAATCATCACCAAATATTTGAGGAAATTTAATCATTAGAAAGGATCATCTGATTCAAATAACAGAACAAATAAAACCTACAGAAAATTAATGGAGGCAACAGAATATGACTTTAAAATAAGTATAAGTAATATTTTTGGAGAGATCTAGGAAGATACTACATTTATTAGCAAAAACATGACTGCTACACAGAAACAACTTATGTTCTTAGGAATTAGATCTTCACTGCAATTTTTTTTTAATTTTATGCTGCATAGCACAATACTGTATATTTATCAGGTCAGGAAAAAAAGCATGCAGAGAAGACAACAAAATACATTTTGGCACATAAAAATATATGCATAGTTAAGAACATGTATCAAACATCTTAAATGGAAACAGTGGTGGGGAGAATGGAAATGCAAATCAGGGAGGAAGTTTTGAAAAATGAATGAAATAAGATTCTTACATGAACAAATGATAATGTTTTGCTGTGAACTAAGATGTTATAATTAAGCGAATTCTTTACACTAGAGATTCAAAAAGGAAAAGAATTAGATGCTAATGGAAAAATGGAATTCCAAAGTAGAACTGAAGAAATTCCTCCAGAATGCCGTGCAGAAGAAAAAATTCAAGGAATGGAAAATGTTTAAGAAAAGTTAAAGGACTTGTAAAAGGGACCTGGGTGATTTCAAATACCTCTCATATAAGTTTCCGAAGGATGGAACAGAAACAATTAAAAAGAAAATAAATAAAAGAAAGTTTTCTGGAGCCTCAGAAAAGCACTAGACTTCAGATCAAAGGACTCCCTAAGTTAGGGAGAATTAGGGGGTGGGGGAATATGGGAAGCCACACCTATATAATCTGGCCACGAGGGATAAGGAAAAAAAAATAATCCCAAAAAATTCCATAGAGGAAAAAAAGAAAAACAGACTATTCACTTTAGAAAAAAAGTTTCTAAGTTCCAAGCAATTGAGCAGAGAGTAGGTGGTTATGTGCATTCCTAAAATTTGGCTCTAGACAAAAGCTGGTTAGTAGATGATATTTACTAGAAGGGGTATCATTAATAATGAGCTAAGGATACTAAAATTATTACTTTCCTCATAAAGCCTCATGTTCTGACAGGGAAAAGACAATTATAATTCTGGTCCCTTCTATAAATGAACTGCTGCCCAATGCACCATCACCCAACTTTTTATATAAATTTGGCCCAACATCCATCTCACATAAGAAGCGGAGTTTATAAGATCACATTCTAATCTCTACACATCCACAATCCCAAATAATTTCTGCAAATTCTAGTAAGTAGCATAATTTCGTGTCATGAATCCTCTATGAATTCCCCCATTTTGCAGACGACACTGAGGCCAGATAGAGGAGACTCTTCCAGAGTCACACACTTGTAGTTGGCAGAACAAGGCCTGAGACCCAGAGCTCCTAACGTAACCACTGGGTCATGCGGAGAGCTTAGCACTGACCCTTCTACGCTCTTGTGTTTGGTCTTCTTTGGGATAAAGGATGGGCATTTGTGTCATTGGGTTGCCAAAGAGTGCAGAAACTCAAAACAAAGCAAATTTCCCTGTCTATTACCGAAACCCTCGGCACCAAGCTCACCACTCAGAGGCAGGAAATCTGAGTTTACTTCAGGTTACCAGATGAGCGAGGTGCATTATAGTGCTGGGAAAACAGCCATCTGAAAACCCATGTCCAGGCATTGTTCAAGGACTACTATTAATACTTGGCAGCGCAATTCTTCTTTCTATTGAGACAGAAAGATAGAAACAGTCTGACACCCCCATTAATCACCACCATAACTTCCTGGCTCATCTTGGTCTTTCAGATCCCTGGGTAAAATTTAAACAATAACTTTGGCAATCATTCCTCCTCAAAAGTAACTCTAGAATAATCAGTAGGAAAATCCCATGGACTAGTTACAATAGGGAGATATGCTTTTAAATTAAGAGGCACCATTTCTTCCTTTTAAAAATCTGGTTTCTGGGGCGCCTGAGTGGCTTAGTTGTTAAGCGTCTGCCTTTGGCTCAGGTAGTGATCCCAGGGTCCTGGGATAGAGGCCAGCATCGGACTCCCTGCTCTGCAAGCCTGCTTCTCCCTCTCTCTCTGCCTGCTACTCCCCCTGCTGTGCTCTCTCTCTCTGTCAAATAAATAAAATCTTTAAAAAAATTAAAAATTTAAAAAATTAAAATCTGGTTTTTTCCTAATCTTCTAAAAGGCAAATCTAATATGAAATTTATTAAATACTGCTTCAAAAACCTGATATTCAAATACAAAATAGCATATATATGTCCAACTTTTCTAATACCTACTAGAGTTTCCTAAACCTATATTACACAGGCTATAAAATGAAATCTTGTCTTTATCTAAATAAGTCTTTCTGAATGTTCTTTGAGGCCAATTGTTTTAATGTAGACCAGTATTTTACCTGCTCTTCCCATCTCTTTTAGTCAATCCCAAATCACGTTCCCTTCCTCATAACAGTCCTTTGAAAAAAAAAAAAAAAAAAACAACTACCATTTTTTCTTTTCAGAGAATAAGACAGAGACTGTGACTAATTCATAAGGAGACATCAGTGAATACCAAAGTTATTTCAAGTTTTCACTACACTTGTGCAATATCACCAGTAGAAGAGGAATGGCTTTCCAGACAATTTTCTGGAAGGAAAATATGAGTGGGAAATACACCAACCTTGTAGAGTTAAACAATTCCAAGATAGAAATCACTTTCCTAGGGCGCCTGGGTGGCTCAGCGGGTTAAAGCCTCTGCCTTTGGCTTAGGTCATGATCTCAGGGTCCTGGGATTAAGTCCCACATCATCGGGCTCTCTGCTCAGCAGGGAGCCTGCTTCCCCCTCTCTCTCTGCCTGCCTCTCTGCCTACTTGTGATCTCTTTCTTTCTGTCAAATAAATAAATAAAATCCTAAAAAAAAAAAAGAAATCACTTTCCTCCTTGGCAACCAAATGTTTTATTTTCATAATTCAACATATAATTTTAAACTAGGGCAACCAGATTTGCAACATGAAAACTAGAATTTTATTATTAAATGACACCAGGATACTGTGCAAATCATACCAAAAGAAACAGCAAAAAAAAAAAAAAGAAAAGAAAAGAAAAGAAACAGTAAAATATTTTTTAAAACAGTCTTTTACAATAAATGCCCAGGAATCTTCTCCCTGAGGTAACTATAGAAAAAAAAAAAAAAAAAGAACATTTTGTTTGCTGAGGGCTGAGCTAAATTTGTTTCATAAAAGCTGGTGGGATCTACTTCTTATTTCTAAAGGGGTAGAGAAGGAAGAATGCATATTGTCATTAAGAACATCCAGAAAAATTCTGCCTCCCACTTTGGCATTCTGCCTTTATTCTGAAAGATAATACCTTTGTGTTATAATAGCTTATGGTAAAACAAACTGTCAACAAAAGGAGGAAGGCTGGAGAGACAGAGGGAAAGGAAAATTATGAACCCAACTGAGTGACAATAATCTCTTGGTTGGCGTTTATTTATAAAAATAGAGTTAAAAAGTCAAATAGCCCTGTTAGCCAGGTATGGTGTAGTTAGAAACGGCTGACTGGGAATTCCCTCCCGCTTTCATTAAACAATTGATGAGTGAATATTGCATCAACTTGATCTTTTTAACATTCTTAGATGGCATAAGAAAACCTTAAAATGGTAAGTGTGTTTCCAGTGATGAACAATTCTCCTGTGTGGTTTTAGAAAAATTATTAAAATTATCAATGCTTTTGCTAATCCTTCTACGCTTGCCAAAACAAATATTTTTAAAGAAAGGCTCTATTTGTCATTCAAACATTCAACTGGATGCAGGGAAAGTACATAATAAATCTCTAGGGCCGGCATCTACCAAATCATGCAGTCAGAAGAGATTTTTCCAGAATTGAAAGAAAAAAGCACTCAGCAACTCCAAGGTATGGGTAAAGGGAGACAAGAGAATGAGGCAAGAATCTGATGAACCTGTTTTCTTTGCATTGTCCCACTTCCTTGTTTTCTGTGCTGCACAAACACTATTAAATATCAAGATTTGGCTTCTCCTGAATAAGACACTTAATAAAGAACCATGTTGGCCCTTTCAAGCCCGTAAATGCCTTATAAGTGTTCACAAAATTTTACAACAATTTGATGAAAAAGCGTGAAAAAATGTAGCTTGCCTATCACTACAAATACTTCTATTACTAAAGTTGCTCAGTGATGCTGCATACAAAACCCACAGGGTTTGCTATTTAAATATATAAGCTAAGAGGAATCTGAGCAATTGTCTAGTTTTAACTTCCTTGTTGTACATTCTGTTTCATTTTCCCCAAGCTACCTATTGTATTTGCTTCAGGATTATGTTAGACAAAAGGAGAAATGCTTTTGGAAACAAAGATTAGATGGTAACTCTTTTTTAAGGGAAAAAGAAAATCAAGGGAGAAGGAAATTTGAGTGTATTGGATGCTATAGGAAAGATTTATGGGGCATAAAATCATTTCTGATGGAAAGAACACATATGAGGTTGTCAAGTTTGCTGGAGTACCTTTTGGTTTCCTCTTTATTATTATTATTATTATTATTATTATTATTATTATTTTGTGAGGAGGCCAGTTTTATGTGACATAGAATCAAGTAAGAGTAGAGCTAAGTAAAGTATTTTGCAAAGTTAAGAGATGTGACCATGAGTCCCCTGATCCTGGTTCCAGCCTGTCTGCTAAACTGGGTAGGTTCTCCAACAGAGATTATAATGCACTTGAAGCAACAGTGAAAAACAAGGAGAACACTGTTAAGAGCTCTATGGTAGAACCTCAGTTAAGCATTGTCTTTTGATTTGGGCTCAGGTCACGATCTCAGGGTGGTGAGATCAATCCCCGCTTTCAGCGAGTATTTCCTTCACCCTCCCTGTCCCCCTCTCCCCACTAACTGAAGCACCTTGTCTCTCTCTTTAAAAAAAAAAGTGATTTTAGATGCTGTATTATTATAATAAGTCCAGTCTCCAACATCCTTAATAAGGACTCAACGGTGACAGGGAACTCACTACTTTGTGAGATAGTCTACTTTGTTTTTCTAAATACCAGCCATTGTGCCCAAAACTGCTATTCAGAGTTTCAACCTGACATAAATTTCTTATCTCCTCCTGTCCCTCTTGCACGACAATAACAAATGTCCTTCCAGATATTGTTACATCTGTTAATGATATAACTGTTTTGTCCAAATTAAAAACTTCGTGCTCTCTTACAACTAAAAATCCAATCAATTACCAAGTCTTGTTGGTTCCATTTTGGAATCTGTAACTTCCAGTTTCAGGTATAAAATACCACCACAGCTGTTATATATTCATGTATCACAAAGACCAACCCCAATACAATATGGAGGAGATTACACAAGGATGTGAATATCAAGAGGGAACATTGAGGACCATCTTGGAATCTGCCTGCAGGTAACATGACAGGAAATATGACCACTGACAAAAATAGGATCCCTGGGGAAGAAGGTAACTTTCCTGATCAGTCTAGCAGAAGAAATTCTAGAGATAACATTAACTGGCTCAATTTAGAACATGTGCCCATCCACGAACCAATAATTATGATGTAGGAATAGACTCTCAAGCTACTTGAGTAGATCAGGGTCACGTGCCTACCTGTGGCTCTTGAGGGGAAATGGTGCCACCTCCACCTGATCCATTGAATCAGAAAGGAAGGAATGTCAAATGGGAAAACATCATTATGTCCTCTGTTCTACTTCACACCTGCTGCTTCACTAAGTCTTCTAAATAGCCTCATATCACCTTGTCTCTTTGCCCTCCTTTTCAAATGGCACAAGGCTGACAAACTACTCTTTCTAAAACTCAACTTGGATCAAGCTTTTTCTTCTATCGAAATCTTCCCCAAATATATCCTTACTGCTTACAAAATTAATCATTAGTCCTTAATCTGGCATTCACAGTCTTCCACCATCTCACCCCCAAACTCCTTTTTTAGTCTAATCTACAATTTTTCACCTCTCAGTAAAACCAGTTTACTCGATCTCCTCCAAAAATGGCTTTGCCTGCATGGCCTTGCTCACACTGTTCACATCCTTTATTCTCCAAGAAAGTCTTTTCCCCCCTCCTTCCATTATTCAAAGACCACTCATTCTAAAGTACAACTCAAAGTTTACTTCCATATAATTTTCCATAGTCATCCTAGCACAGAGTAACTCCTGTCTCCTTTCCCATGGTAATATTTTTGTTGTATTATTGTTTGACATATACGATGTACTGCTTTATTCTATCATGAATTCATATTTCAATAAATAATACATACTATCTACCTATATCTACCTATCCAGACTGCAAACTTCTTAAAGGCAAGGATTACAGCTTATATTTCTTTTCAGTGAATGTATGGCTTAGCTTATAATTAATAAGCACCTGTTTATTTGATTTTGATCATACATCCCTGCCCATTTGTAAATCTGAAGGTCTCTAACCCGGTTTAAGAATCTCACTCTCTGATCAATGTACACATTAAGGAAAAATGCCAAGTTTCCATTGAATCTTCAGTTACCATACACTGACACTGATATATATTTTTTAATCCATTCAACACATTAGCTTCAAAGTCCACACCCAGGAAAGAGCTGTTCAGTAATTAGGAAGGCACTGCATTCTAAAAAGATGTGTACTTTCTGCTACATATCTACAGAAAATTAATCCCAACTTTCCCAAATGAATTGAATTGCTAATATAATAATCTAGATTATTTTAACCAATAGTTACATACCGCTATGCCAGTCTAGTTACCTTTAATGATCAAATTTACCACATACTGCTACATCACTTTTCGAGGAGCCTCTTTGGACCAGAGCGCAGTCCAGGAAACCATTTCCAGAGGAATTTGACTGTCTATGTCTTGGGCCAGAATTATTTGAGTTTTGGCTTTCAGTCTCTATTTTGCTTTCCTCATAGAAACATGTACTCACAGCACCCTGGCTGCAAGGATGCCTCACCAAAAGAAAATGGACACTTATTCATCATGAAAGGATAAGAGCTCTCCCAGGTAGACTCCTGGCACATACTCTAAATGCAGTTAACCCACCCTTCATTTCATCCTCAACAAGTGTCTAATAAGACAAGACACTCTTCTAGGTATTAGGCAAAACACCATGCTAGGTGTTGCAAACCTACGAAGTCATCCAAAGCTTACTCCAGAAAGAGAAGCAATACCAAATAATGAGCATTGTCTACATCAGTAGTAGGATAAGTGCCATACGTAATTAGAGGAGGAGAGATAGTTTTGTGTGGGCTAGGAAAAGTCAAGAGAGATTTCATAAAGGAAGGGGATCAAATCAGTGGATCATTAGTAGAGATGGGTCATTTAGTAGAGCCTCAGCAGTGGATAAAACTGCAAATGATATATTGGAGGCCAAGAAGATGTAAAAAGAGAGCTTACATAAGAGCATACTAAGTAAAAGAATCTAGGGAATTTAGAAGGACACCTGAGAAAAGTTCTAATAGTCTATGTTTTATCCTATACACAATGGAGATTATTGAAAATTTTGGAGCACCTACAAAATAGTGTTTCAATATCAAAGTGAGAAATAATTAAATCACTGAAATAATTCTAGAAGGAAAAGAAATAGTTAAAAATAGAATCTTTTTAAATAAAAATCACAGAGAGCTTGGAAAGGAATTAATAAGTTAGAGTCCACATGATGAGTTGCAAGCATAGATTCCAACATTATAGCATTTGGACCATAAAAAGTAATAATATTATGTAACTGAAAAAATTTAGCACTTTCATTCACATTTAGCACTTTTTCCTGATTACAAAACAATCCATATTCATGCCCTAGAAAAATTCCTTAGAGGGGCGCCTGGGTGGCTCAGTCGGTTAAGTGTCTGCCTTCAGCTCAGGTAATGATTCTGGGGTCCTGGGATCAAGCCCCACATGGAGCTCCCTGCTCAGTGGGGTATCTGCTTCTCCCTCTCCCTCTGCCTGCTGCTCCCCCTGTTTGTGCTCTCTCTCCCTCTCTCTCTGTGTCAAATAAATAAATAAAATATTCAAAACAACAACTTAGAAGAGTTTTACTGCTAGATGCTGACATATTAATGTCAGAAAATTAAAGCTCATGTTAAGAATAGAGATCAAAAAAACATGAAAAATTTACATTCACTAGATAGCGTAGTCCCCTTAAGTATAAAACAGCTACTTGAGTCTAAAATTATTGTAATTATAACAAAGTAATTTACATTCCTAATGACCTTGCATCATGAAGAAAATGTAAAATTACATAGTACTTAATATGTTTACTACGGTTTAAGAGATGATTATCAAGCATAATTTTTTTAAGAACTTTTGGACTTAAAAGAGAAATTTTTAATTACTTAAATAATTTCATAATTCCTCAAAAAGATAAGCTGTGATAATAATAGCTTGGGAAAGTCATCTATTACAACATTTTAACAATTAGAAAAATATAAAATATTAAAGTAAATGATAAGATAACATGGAAGGTGCAATTATATTAAGAGTCACTATGATTCTAAGAATGACCTGTGGAAACATCTGAAATACAAGGACACAGGTACAGAAGTCACTATTTCAAGAAGTTTTGTTTTTTTGGTTTTTTTTAAAGATTTTATTTATTTGACAGAGAGAAACACAGCGAGAGAGGGAACACAAGCAGAGGGAGTGGTAGCTGGAGAAGCAGGCTTCCTGCAGAGCAGGGAGCCCGATGCGGGGCTCGATCCCAGGACTCTGGATCAAGAAGTTTTTAACAGTATTTCTCAGTCAGAATGCCACCACACTTAAGAGGGCTGCTTCTTACTGAATCCTAATCTCTGTCTAGCCAAAAGTTAAAGCATAAGTTGGAATGTTATGGACACAAAATAATTGAGGGATCTAATAAAATCATTATGCCTGTTAAGAGCTTCACTGCAGCTAGAAATTCAGGTTAGCAAAAGTCAAACAGGAAAAACAAGGATTTTAAAAGTTGGTATAAGAAGAGAAATGCTAACTAAAATATTTATCACACCTATTTTATATTTTGTGGCCCTACACATTTCTAATTTTTCCTGCTTCAATTCTTCTTCCGTAATTCTTCATTCTGACATTCAACCTTTTTCAGTAGTGTCTACGTAATCTGAAAGAAAATGACCTCTTCCCCAGCTACAGTGGTGGACTCTGGGTTGAGCTATCCCTGAAACTCCTATCGGATTTTCCAATTATGAAAGTCAATATACTTCTTTTCTTGTTTAAGTCATCTTGAATTGATTTTTGTTACATTTAAAAGTTTTTTAAGTTATATATTTATATGTGTATATGAATTATACATATGTACAGTTAAAATAATAATGTAAAAGGGGTCCCTGGGTGGCTTAGTCAGTTAAGCGTCTGCCTTCGGCTCAGGTCATGATCTCTGGGTCTTGGGATCGAGCCCAGCATCGGGGTCCCTACTCATTGGGGAGTCGGTTTCTCCCTCTCCCTCACCCTTCCCCACTCCCAGTACTCATGCTTTCTCTCTTCCAAATCAATAAAAATCTTAAAAATAATAATGATGAAATGAGCACTCATGGGGCCGACATCCAGCTTAAGAAATAAAGTATTAACGTTTCAGAAGCCCCGAGTGCCCTTCCTTATTGTAGCTGGCTCCCCGATCCCACCCTCAGAGATAGACATCAATCTGAATTTTTGCTTCATCATTCCCTTGCTTTCTTTTATCCTTTCAGCTCCTCTGTATATACCCCTATACAAAGCCACTTTCAAAATAATACTAAGATATTATTTGACTTTTTTACTTTCATTCTCTCACAAGTGAACAGTGGAGTTCTCCAGAGGCTACATGACCTGTGATACTGCAACAGACCGAATACAGAAACAAGACAATTCAGTTGCCTATTAAGCGAGGCATTGAAGCAATTCTCAAAAAATACAAAACAATGCCACTTTTCTCACTCTTTGTTTTGGAAAACACAGTTGTTTTTCAAAACTTGTTATTTATGTTAACATGTAATTTGTCTAGTATTGTTATTTTGCAACAACATGGATGGAGCTAGAGAGTATTACACCAAACGAAAGAAGTCAGTCAGAGAAAGAAAAATAACCGTATGATTTCATGCATGTGGAACTTAACAAACAAAACAGATGAACACAAGGGTGGGGGGGAAAAAGAGGCAAACTAGAAAACAGACTCTTAACTGCATATAGAGAACAAACTGAGGGCTGACAGAGGGAGGTGGGTGTGGGATGGACTAAATGCGGGGTGGGGATTAAGGAGGGCACTTGCTGTGAGGAGCACTGGGTGTTGTACGTAGGTGACGAATCACTCAATTCTACTCCTGAAACCAATATTAAGCTGTATGTTAACGAACTAGAATTTAAATTTAAAAAATTGAAGGAAAAAAAAAGAAATAATAAATACATTTTTTTTAATTTCTTGGTTTTAATTTGATAAATGTTGATAGATATGACCCACAGAAACAAAACTTTCTGAGGTTCTTCATTTTTAAGAGTGCAGATAGGTTCTGCCACAAAAGTATTTGAGGCAGGTAACAGGATACTACGTATACATTTTTTTTTTTACCATTTTTCTTTTGGATTGCTGTTGCTCTTATAAATTTGTACAGTCTTCATTTTTGGGCTCTAATGATTTGCTTATATGTGTAGTATGTATGTTTTTACAATGTGACTAGTAATTTTCAGTTCCTTTATGTTTTTTTCTTTTTTTTTATCAATTTTGGCATCAAAAGGAGGGATCTTTTCCTCTTCTGGTTCACAATCTTGTATGTGCATTTTATTTAATAGATCTATCCTACTCAAAGGTCACAAAGATATTTTCCTGTGTTTTTATTATGTAAAGTTATTTTCCTAGGTTTTCAAGTTTTCCTTTTGTAGTAAGTTCTGTTTTCCTAGAACTGATTTTTGTGGGATAAAGCACAACTTCATTTTTTTCATAAAATGATTTTTTATAATATAAACAACAGCACTTCCCTCCCACTGACATACAAGACCTGCTCTGGCATAAATCATGGGTTTTTTTTTTCCTCTTTGCCTTGGTCAGTTTTAATGTTGTCTGTTCTATTCCCTTGGCCTGTTTATTTAATCTTGTGTTACACCCTTTTCACAGCTTTATATTAGCCTCGTATCTGGAAGGGCAAACCATCTTATATTCTTCTTTTCCGGGAAGTTCATGACTATTCTTGACCTCTTGCTCTTCTGTGTCAATTTTAAAAGTAACGTGTCTCGTTCCATGAAAAACCTTGACAGGACACCCACTGGAATCACGACGACTCTATAGATAGATCTGGGGACAATTGCATTTTCACAATACTGAGTCTTTCTACCCAAGATTATGGGAGAACTTTATGTTCACTTGAATATTCTTTAATACTTTTTCAATGTGCCTTATGCTTTTCTCTATAAAGAGTCTGCATATCTTTTGTTAGCTCTCTCAGTAGCTCCTGGGTGCTATGTAGGTAGGTAAGTTTGCTTACTACTTAATACCAAGTAGTAAGCAAACCTTACTTGGTAAGTAAGCAACCTTACTTGGTAAGGTTGCTATGACAGATAGTATCTGCCCTAAGCACATTATTTACTTGCTCGTTGCTGCTGTAGGGATATACTCCTGACTTTTGTATAGCAATGTTTTTATCTAACAACCTTGCCAAACTCTCTTATTAAATCTCGTAATTTATCTGTAATTCTTGGGATTTCTATATAAAGTCAGTTCTTCTGTGAATAATGACAATCATGTTTCCTCCTTTTTAATCATTATACCTTTTATTTCTTCTTCTTTCCTTACTACAAGATCTAGGACTGCAGGTTCAACAAGGTTGAACGGTGATGGTGACAGCAGACATCTTTGTCTTGTTCTTCATTGAAGAACATGCTTTCCCCATTATATTGGAAAGTGCTGTAGGGTTTTTGTGCAGACTTGATAGCAGGTTAAGAAAGTCCCCTTGTGGGGCACCTGGGTGGCTCAGTGGGTTAAGCCTCTGCCTTTGGCTCAGGTCATGATCAGGTCATGAACTCAGGGTCCTGGGATCGAGCCCCACATCGGGCTCTCTGCTCAGCAGGGAGCCTGCTTCCTGCTTTCTCTCTGCCTGCCTCTCTGCCTACTTGTGATCTCTCTCTCTCTGTCAAATAAATAAAATCTTTAAAAAAAAAAAAAGTTCCCTTGTATTCTACATTTACTAAAAGTTTTTTCATGAAAAAAGACATGCAGGATGTTTTTTCTGTATCATTGAGATGTAGATTGTCTCCCTTAAATTGTTACCATAATGAATTACAGAATATATTTGCTAATATTAAATCATCTAACATTCTTGTTAATGAACTTACCCGTAATGTATTACATTTTTTAATCTGTTAGATTCAGCTTGTTAAATTTTTCTTTTTGCATTTATGTCCAAAAACAAAATTGTACTATCGCTGTCTAAGTTTGCCTCCAAGGTTATGCATACCTCATAAAATGAATTGAGGAACACTCTTTCTCATTCTGTTTTCTGAAGAGTTAGTGTTGTACTGGTTTGGTCTGTTCTTTGAATGTCTGACTGACTGATCAGTAGAGCCTCCTAGACCTGATTTTGTTTGTTGCTTATGTTTTTACTTTATGGAAAGATTTCAATTAAAGATTCAATTTCTCAAAACAAGTGTTAAAATCTCTTACTATGGTGGTAGGTTTTTAAACACATACTTGTAGTTCTGTGATACTTTGTTTTGAAACTATGTTATTGGAGGCATGCAAATTTAAATTATTTTCTTGGTGAAGTGAATGTTTATTATGTGAAATAACTCTCCTTAAAGTCATTTTGTCTGGTAGTAATATACTTAGATCATGTCTTCCTTATTTGGTATTTGCTTGGTACCTGTTTTGGTTCCTTGATTTTTAATTTTTCTATGTCCTTGTGCTTTATACCTGACTCTTGCAGAAATATTTGTTTCAATACAGTCTGAAAGTTCTGCTTTTTGACTGCAAAGCTTCTGCCATTCAAAGCTGTGGTGGTAACAGTTATATTCATATTTAATTGCACATCTTATCATGTGCTTCCTATTTGTCTGTTTTTCATGCCTTTTCCTCTTTCCTCAAATTTCTCTTCTCCCTCATCCCCATTCTCAGCAGACAATCTTGTTTCCTATTTCACTGAGAAAAATAACCAGGCACCAGAGAACCTCCACAAGCCCTTCCGTGGCTTTTAGTCATTTCCATGCATCTGAACCCATCCATGGGCCTTTTCTTCTACCGGGTATAAACTGTTCATTCTCCTAGCAAAGAGCAGCCCCACCATTTATGGACTGAATCCCCTCCCTTCTCGCCTTCTCAGTGACTTTGCTCCTGTAATTCTCCACTCTCTGTCCTATATCACCTATCTTCTGTTCTTTCTGGGATCTTTCCCATAATGATATGTATGATTTCTTTCCCCATCTTAAAATATTCCTGTTTCTGGACGTTCGTTCCTCCTCTCGCTCCCACTCCACTTCTCTTCTTCATTTTACAGCACAACTCTTAAGAGTCGTGTATACTTGTCGCCTCTAGATTCCGTTCTCCCATTCTCTGAACTGATTAACATGAGCTGAGTTACCTTTGACCTTCACGTTTTAAATCTTGTTCTCATTTCTCATCCTACTTGATTATACAAAAGCATTTGACCCAGCGGATTAGTCCCCCTTCCTTGAACTATTCTCTCCACTTGGCTTCCAAGACGTTCAGCTGTCACCCCGTTCTCTGACCTTATTAGTGGCATCTTAATTCCTTTGTCCTTTACTCCTTATCTTTCTCACCACCAAACATTGGAATGTGCCAAAGCTCAATCCTTGGAATTCTTTTCTTTTTTTAACAATTCTTACTTCATCAGTGACTTTACGGTTTAAATATTTTGTCTCTCAATAACTACCAAGTTAATATCACTAGGCCAGACCTCCCTCCTATAACACTCCCAGACTGAACTTCTCATCTTGCACCCTTCCTAATCTGATCTAGACACAATCTCCCCCTTGGCATTGAATGGCGACCCTGTTGATTCTCTTGGTTATGCCTAGATCCTTGGCATTATCCTAGATACCTTTCTTCTTTCAGACCCCACATCCAATCCGAAATCAAATTCTTTGGCTTTAACAAGAATCCTACAATTCTCCCAGCTCCTCTCCTATCACCCTTGTCTTTACCAACAGCACTTCGTGCCTGGATTATGACAATAACCCCCTAATTGGTTTCTCAACTTCCATCCTTGTCTCCCTTCAGTCAATTTTCAACATGGTAGCCACAGTTAGTACATTAAAATAGTCCAAGGTTTCTCATCTCACTCCTCATAAAGACTAAACTTCTTTCTTTAGCCTTTAAAGACCCACATGGTGTAGGTCTACCCACATCCTCACATCCCCATATCCCACTCTCTGGACATGGCTCCTGTTAGTCCTAAGAGTCTTTCCGCTTGATTCCCCCTTGGTGGACACTTTTCCCTTGCTGACTGCATGGCTTTCTTACCCATCTCTTTCACTTTTAAAATGTTGCCTTGGAGATCTTCTTGACCACAATCCATATTTCCCTTTCTTACTTTGTTTTTCCTATAGCACTTATATCAGCAGACATGACTTTATGTAGCTTATTTATTTCCATCTTCTTCCAGTAGAATTAGGGTCTCACTTTTAGCACATTGGTGTAAATATGAGTTTTATTCACTCGTCTCCCCTGCTCTTTCGCCCATTCAAGGGCTCAGCCAGGTGTCTTTTTTTTTTAAAGATTTTATTTATTTATTTGAGAGAGACAGAGGGCACAAGTAGGGGAAAGGGACAGAGGGAGAAGCACATCCCCTACTGAGCAGGGAGCCCAACCAGGGCTCATCCCAGGACCCTGGGATCATGCCCTGAGCTGAAGGCAGTGGTTTAACCGACTAAGCTGCCCAGGCGGCCCTTAGCCAAGTGTCTTTGAACACTGCATCATTACGCATGGGACTGACACCCACAAGTACCAATGTATGTTTCAGGAAAGCAGAGATCTGTTTTGCTAGTTATGTCCTAGCCCCTTAGAGCGGCACACACAGAACACTCAATAAATATTTGTAGAATAAATTAACAGTTTGAAAAAAAAAAACACGCAAAGTAAAAGTTATTAGTTACTGTCTTAAAATAAAACACGAGCCCCCTTAACTAAATGGCATACTCCTGGAATAGGATTAATTTATATAACTTATGTCTTAACTAAATGACATAATCCTGAAAAATACAGTCTCAAAACAGTAATGACACCCAAAAATGGGTGTATTTCCTGCAACAAATTTACTATGGTATATTTACTAGAGTAAAATAACCTAGGAAGATAAAAAGGCCCAATATATATGTAGAAGATTAGAAAGTCTGGGAATTCCTTTATTATATAATTGCATAATAAAGATAAGAACAAAAAGAAATGTTGTCCCTGGCATTTTTAAGCCAATGGCCTACTTCTTACTTTTTTAATTTTTTCAGTAGGCTCCCAGCCCAACATAGGGCTTGAACTCATGACCCTGAGATCAAGAGTCACATGCTCTACTGACTGAGCCAGCGCAGCATCCTACTTCTTACTTTTTGCCTTCACAAAGATTCCTTGGAAATTTTAAAGAACTCTTTTAAGTGGTAAAACCTTTGGTGAGTTGCTTAATACTCGGCCTGTTCAAAATTAACCCACAGGAAAAGAATAAAGAGATTACAGAAAGCCTGTAGATGGTATCTTTCCCAGTGTCTCTATTTATTAAGCAATTTTATATCTTCTTTATTAAAATGTTCATTTAATTCTTTTTTTTTTTTAAGATTTTATTTATTTATCTGACAG
>CM053614.1:62342863-62355087 GCA_028646535.1 Procyon lotor | reverse complement strand
CAATTTGTGTGAGCTGTTTAAATATTTGAAATTAATCTTTTGTTAAGTTTACAGGAAACACTTTCCCTCAGTTTGTTTTTAAAAAACATAGAGCTTTATCTTTTATTTAGGTAAAACTTTAATTCTTTATCTTTGGGATTGCTTCCATTTACTCAAACTTTAAAAGTCCTTTCCCCACTAGAAATATGACCAATACTCCCTTTGGTTTTATCCGATTTTCTTTATCTTGGTCTTTATCATATGACTTAAATTTTAACCCTTTGACCTAAATAGAATTTATTTTGGAGTAGTGTAGGAAATTAAGTATAAAACAATTGTTATTTATAAATGTTGTGATCAGTTTTTATAACATTTGTATAAAATTAAGTGGTAATATCTTTTTTAGAGATAGTTGGATTTAGAGTCATAAAATTCCACCATTTTGAAGAACACTTCAATTTTATTTAAATGTGTTTTAAAATAAATCAACTAGATTAAATATAACTTTAGAAATAATAAAACTGATTAAAATAGACTCTTATTTTATATTCCTTCCTTTTCTAATTTTCTCTGATCCCTTTACAGTCATAGTGTTAAACATTTATGTTTATAAAACTAGCACTTGGGTTTGGGTTTTGTTTCTTTTTTTTTTTAATCTTATTTATTTATTTGAGAGAGAGAGAGAGCTAGACAGCACATGTTAGCAGAAGGGAGAGGCAGAGGGAGAGGAAGAAGCAGACATCTCACTGAGCAGGGAGTTCTATTGCAGGACCCTGAGATCATGACCTCAGCCAAAGGCAGAAGCTTAACTGCTTAACCGCTTAAGGGACTGAGCCACTCAGGCGCCCCTTGGGTTTTGTTTCTTAAAGCTGATTTCTTACATGGGTATTAACAATAGGATTTGTAATGCTGGAGATGACTCAATTATTCTTGGAAACTACATCTTAAACAAGGCATTTAAAAAGTGATGAAATGACATGAAATAATGTCTTTGTGACTTTTAAAAAAAAAAAAATAATGAAACGAAAGAAATAGTCTCCTGAAAAAAAAATGTTAATGGCTGTATTTTTAAAGTTCTTATGAGAGATATGGAAATAGGTATTACTAATCAAAAAAGAGAGTGAACATTTTTTGGTCCATAAACAAGTTTCTTCACCCCTGCATAACACATTGCCCCAGTATTGACAGTTTAAACCAAAAATTGACTACCTTTCACGGTTCTGTGAGTTCACTGACCTCATCTTGGTGATTCTCATTTGGAGTCTTTCATGCTTTTGCCATCAAATGGTAGCTGGGGCTGACGTCATCTGAAGGTTTATGTTGGACATCCAAGATAGCTTCTTCACCCATATAATTTACACCTCGAGTGCCTGGGTGCCTCAGTTGGTTAAGCATCTGCCTTCGGCTCAGGTCATGATCCCAGGGTCCTGGGATCAAGCCCTGCACCGTCAGGCTTTCTGCTCAGCGAGGAGCCTGCTTCTTCCCCTCCTGTTGCTGTTACTTCCTCTGCTTGTGCTTTCTCTCTCTCTCTCTGTCAAATAAATAAAAAATAAAATCTTTTAAAATAGATATGATTTACACCCCAAATGGGATGACTGATCAGGCATCTGTCTCTGCATATGGACTTTCTTCAAGTCTAGGTTGGGTTTCCTCACAGCATGGTGGTCTCAAGGTAAATTTCATATGGCTACTTGCTTCCCACAGGAAAAGAGTTCTAGGAGACCAAGGCAGAAGCTACAAGGCTTCTTGTGTTCTATCCTTAGAAATCACAAAGCATCACCATTTCTGCAGTCTATTTGTTATATGGAGCCAGCCCTGACTCAGTGTGGGGAAAGACTACACCAAGGGATGAATACTGGGAGATATAATCCGCTGGGAGGCTATTTTTGGAGACCAGCTACCGCAAGGGCTTTCTATAACATTTTACACGGTCTGGTAAAGATGGTGCCCAAAATGACATCAAAAGAATATGATGGATTAAGAAAGAAAAAAATCAGGAATGATTCTTTAATTGCTATGCAGCCAAATGTGAATTTTCCACTTAATTTTTCAATCTTCAGATAATTTAGAAAATGTCCCTACTATATGGCCATTTTCCCTTCTGCTATTTTGGAGAATTTACCTGTGTATTCAAATTGATACCAAAGAATGAGAAAGGGATCGACCACCCATCAGCTCCCAACTGAGTGATACCACAAGAAAATTGGGCACTTTGAAAGGCACATCCCTGTACTAAGTACTAGGGGTGCATGACACCTTATCACAGAGTAATAGTTGGTATACTGAAAATGTCAGAGAATTTTAGACCTTGAAGGGATTTGAAGATCAATTTTTACTTTCAAGACACTCTACCTGAGACCTCAAGTGGTTAAGCAACTTACTAAAGATTCACATAAATCACTGAAGACATTCTAACTTTTGGTCCATAAATTTGCACTGCAACATGCTACCTTTTTCATTTATCTGGTAGTATTTCAATCAAAAAGCTAAGTTATGAACAAGGCAATTAAGCAATGACTCTCGATTTGGGCTCAGGTCAAGACCTCAGGGTTTTGAGATTGAGACCCATGTTGGGTTCTGCGCTCAACACAGAATCTCTGCTTAGGATTCTCTCTCTCGCTCTGTCCCTTCTTCTGCTTGCATGTTTTAAATAAATAAATAAATAAATAAATAAATAAATAAATAAATAAAGTCTCTTTAAAAAATAAAAAGTGATAGCTGTGAGATAGTGCAGAATATAGAGTGAAGTAAGGAGAGAGAAAAAAAGCCCAAGTTTATTCTAGACCAGTGTTCTCCAAATGTGAAGTATGAAATATTTTTTTTTAGGTTTTTGCTTTGGTTTTTTTTTGTTTTGTTTTTTTGACAGACAGGAGAGAGATCACAAGTAGGCAGAGAAGTAGGCAAAGAGAGAGTGGAAGCAGGCTCCCTGCTGAGCAGAGAGCCTGATGCAGGGCTCCATCCCAGGACCCTGAGATCATGACCTGAGCCAAAGGCAGAGGCTTTAACCCACTGAGCCACCCAGGCGCCCCAGAAGTATGAGATCCTTTTAAAGAAAAAAGGGGAGGGGAAGCCCTCAATAGCCATATTGTTGACTTAAGCTTTTTATTAAAAATTATAAGAATATATTCAAATGTAAAACTTGGTATAAACTGCTTATGCTTAGAGCATACACACAACTATAAAACAAAACAAACTGCAAGTTGTTCAATAATATCCAGCATTTATACTAGTTAATAAGTACTAAGCTCTTTACATATATTAACTCATCTAATATTCACAATGACCAATATTAAGTGCACACTATTAATATACCCATTTACTAGATGAGCAAATTGAGACTGAGATAACGGTCAGAGGCAGACTGAACACCTTGTCCAGTGTTCCACAGCTGGTAATTGGGAGAACTGGGTTTCAGAGAGAGTTCAAAGATAATTAAGTGAACGTGAAGAACACTATTGTTTGATGAGAATTAAATTACTCCTTGTAATGTGGGCATGGTACTGACAATAACAGTATAGGATTTCAGGTTTTAACATGAAAATAAGCTGAAGAGTGGCTAATTTCGCCTATCACCTTTTTCTCTTCTGTCAACTGTGAAATACACCATGGCAGAGCACAGATTACCGTTTTTTAGTCTTCACCTGAAGGGGGTGCTTGTTAGAAATTGTCTACATCTGCTCACTCACTGAGGTTTGGGTTCTTTGCATTTTGGGGCTTTTTTGAGACAATCCCTGATTACTCTTTTTTATTATTGAGATATAATTCACATACCATAAAGTCCACTCTTAAAGTGTACAGTGCAGTAATTTTTAGTACACTCGCTTGGTTGTACAATCATCACTACTAATTGCAGAGTATTTTCATCACATCAAAAAGAAACCCCCACCCATGAAGTAGTAATTCCTCATTCCCTTCCTGATCAGGCAGAAGTTTAGCAACTCCTAATTTATTTTCACTCTGTTAAGGATTTACCTATTCTCGACATCTTATATTATAGAATCAAAAAATATATGGGCTTTTGTGTATGTTAGCTTTCATTTAGAATACTTTTTCAAGATTCATCCTCATTGTCTGTATCACTATTTCATTCCTTTTTATAATAACAATTGAATCATATCCCTTATGTGGATATACTACCTTTCACTTATACATTCCTTAATGTATAGAACTGAAAGACATCGGATTGTTTCTACTTTTGAGTGATTATAGATAATGCTGCAAAAAACATTTGCGTGCAAGTGTTTCTTCCTAAAAAATTTTTTTAAAGATATTTATTTATTTATTTATTTATTTATTTGACAGAGAGAGAGCGCAAGCAGGTGGAGCAGCAGGCAGAAGGAGAGGGAGAAGCAGGCTTCCTGCTGGAGCCTGATGTGGGATTGGACCCCAGGACCTGGGATCAAGACCTGAGCCAAAGGCAGACGCTTAACCGACTTAGGTACCCAGTCGCCCCTCATGCAAATGTTTCTATAGGTATGTTTTCAACACCAAGAAGTGGAGATGTCAAACTGTTTTCCAAAGTAACTGCACCATTTTACATTTCCCCCAGCAATGTGAGAGGGTTCTAACTTCTCCGCTTCCTCACTAACACTTGATATTGTGATACTGTGATACTGATTTTTGATGATACCCATCCGAGTGGATGTGAAATAATATCTCATACGCTTTTGATTTGCATTTATCTAAGGACTAATGATGTGGAGCATCTTTCCATGATCTTACTGGCCATTTGCATATCTTCTTTGGAGAAATATATATTGAAATCCTTCATCCATTTTATAATTGGGTTTTTTGTCCTTTCTTCGTCAGCTGTGAGAGTTCTTTCAGGAAGGTTTGACAGGGTGATATTGTTAGATACCAAAGCAATAATATATGCAGAAAACATGGACTCAGAAATTGCATGGTTATACTCAGTTATAGGGTGATCCGTGAGATCCAGAATCAAATCTGCTTACACTGAAGTTTTTATCATTTTTTTAAAAAATACACATTTTTAGAGGTTCCTGGCTGGCTCAGTCAGTAGAGCATGCAACTCTTGATCTTGTAAGTTCAAGCCCCGTGTTGGGTGCAGAGATTACTTAAAAATAAAATCTTTTTTAAAAATACACATTTTAAATGTTTAATAAAGAAATTTTCCCTCCACTTATTGCCCCCAAAAGTAAATCAATCAAAGAAACTAAAGCAGTGTTAGTTCTACTAGTAAAAGCATCAGAAAATGTATTTTCCTTAAGCTTAAGATAGAAAATGATTGTATATCAATAATATGGACCACATAGTGATTAAGTATTATAAGTATCTAGACCATGTTGATATATAGAAATATATTTATGAAACAATGTTAACTACAAAATACCTGTTTTATACAGACGCACATTCATATACTTTAATAGATTTATAAGAATTTCTGTCATTTAGGCAATATCCATAAAAATATATTTATTCTTACAAATCTATTAAAATATATGAATGTACTTACATTTCTATATCATCTGTCTTCAAACAAAACCTATTTCGAACAGATTATATGTATATTTATTAATCTATTAAAATACATGAATCTGCATTGTCAAATTTATTTTCATTGGATCTCTTGGTTTCAAAAAAGCAGTTTCACAAAAAATGGTTCTAATTTATGAATAAGCATTCTTCACAAAATTTCAGTGCTCAAAACAAATTTGAGGATTTGGGGGAATAAATTAGGTAAATGTCTTTATGGTAGAAATTCTGGGGCTCTAATCAATTATTAGTCATCATGAATCTCTAAAACGAAAAAGTTCTTATTATTTATCTCAAAACCTGTTGTTTTCATCATGATTTATACACATATTTGACTTGCATAAACAAATTTGTATAAATCTTATTTGCACTTGTTTAGTAACTTATCTTCCCCAACAAACTAAATTCTCACAGGAAATATATATATATCTGTTCTTCACCATTGTTTCTAGGGCCCCAGCCAGGGGATATAGTAGGAGCTCAATAAATATTTTTGTAGTGAATGAATTACTGGAGAAACATCTTGAGGGACTAGTGCTTGAAGTTCCACACTTTGGTAACTACCATTCTAAAGTTACTCAATTGCATAATAACTTCAAAGAAAAAAAATGTGTTAACATTTCTAGGCCACTAGAGATCCATTTAATGAAATTACTGTACTTCAGTGGAATCAATTACCACTTAAGGGAACTGTAGAGATTTCTCAGAAGCACATCATGACCTGGAAAAATCATGTAAAAATCATTTTTTTACTCTAAAACTCCAAATTCAAAACAGTTGTAAAAATTTCAGTTACCCTGGAATAAGCTGAAAGGAATCATGTTTGCGTCAATGCCAACAATTTTGGGGGGCATATTTGGCAACATGAGATTTTCCATCGAGGATATTTGTTTGTTTTAGTAATTCAAATATGAGAAACAAATACTCCTTCTGGAAATGGCAAATTATTGACTGATTCTCTTTTAAGTGATTTTGCATGTAACTTGGGTGGTGTTTGTTTGTTTGGTTTTTTGTTTTTATTTTTTGGGGAGGGTGAAAGGGGATAATCCACTGTTAAGATAGCTTTAAAAATATTTAAATTATGGGGCACCTGGGTGGCTCAGTGGGTTAAGGCCTCTGCCCTCGGGGTCATGGGATTGAGCCCCGCATTGGGCTCTCTGCTCAGCATGGAGTCTGCTTCTCCCTCTCTCTCTGCCTGCCTCTCTGCCTACTTGTGATCTCTCTCTGCCAAATAAATAAATAAATAAAATCTTTTTTAAAAAATTAAAAATAAAAATATTTAAATTATACAGTTTAGGTGCACCTGGCTGGCTTAGTCAGTAAAGCATGCAACTCTATCCCTGGGTCCTGAGTTGGAGCCCCAAATTGCGGGCAGAGATTACTTGAAACAAAATATTAAATAAAATGTTTAAAAATAAATCAACAAATCATCATCACCATCATTTAAATAAAATATATGATTTACCTACATATTTAAGTTTTAGGATAGTTAGAAAGTACTATATTTTTAAATAACCCTTTGGAAAGTTATATAATAATATTGTTTTAAAAAATGAGAAAGCTGCATACTTGTTTTTTTGAAAGCTGCATACTTTTCATTAGCTACTAAGAGTCATGAATTTACTCTGCTTGTTCTCTAGAAGTGCTTAAAAAATGCTAATTTCATTATTTGGTAGTATTGAAGCAAAAAAATAAAAATTGGTATACAATTTAACTATTTTTTTCCAGTTACCAAAATGGAAAGAATTTCACCAGCTGTCAATACCCCAACATCTAAACTAAAAGTTTAGCTTATGCCTAAACTTTAAACCTTAATAATATTTGGCGGGGGGAGGGGGCAAATGTCAAGTCAAACAATGTATTTCCAAAGCAGCATTTGCAAAGGTTAACCTGAGTGGACTACAGAGGGGAAAGTGCAGTTGTCCAGTAATCGATCCAAGACCCCCTTCTCGGCTTTTTTTCCTGGTTAATAAACCACCAGGGAGAGATAATTTTTAAACTTAATTTGCTGAAATAAGAATTTACTAACGAATAAAAAATTGTTACCCAAATTTAAGAATTTTCCTAAATTGGTTTTCATTGTGAAACTAAAGATCTCTTGCAAAAGATAAAGAAGTCAGACGACTGGGTAACCTGCAAGGAGAAAATTTGCATAATCCCAAAACCAGAGCCCCTACAGCTCAGAAATCCCCTGGGCATTCAAGGCCATTGCGGCCCTGAGAGTAAAGTGGCTTTCCCAGGAACACAGTTCTGACTACCGATCTAACCCTCTGTTCCCCAACTCCAGAGCTAGTTTGGCACTGGCTACAGTGAAGGTCAAAGTCAACAGACTAATCTGCAGTCCGCATGCTGTAAGGATCTTTCTATCAGAGGGAGTTTTAAAATGTGGTCATGAAAGGGCATTTCTGAACATTTTATTACAAGGACACAATCCAGACAAAAGATGGTTTGGGTGGATAGAGGTGAGGCAAAGAACATGTAAAAAAAGCGCAGTTTCTTGGAGACTCGTCAGGACCTGAGAGTATGGAAGAGGGGACAAGGAGGGGGTGGTGCACGGCGTAATAAAAAGCAAAGTGTAGAGTGGAAAGGCGACTACGCAGTACAAAAGCAGTAGAGTGGGCTTGCTTTTACTAGAGCTGCTTCAAAAGGAATCATGGGGGAGCCTTGCGGAGACTGAGGGCCGGTTGGGAGGGCACAAGCGAGAGGCGGATACACCGCAGCTCCCAGTCTGAGGGATACTCAAAGCTGGAGTGAAGCAGCCGGGCTCTCCGCGGCACTGATTGCAAGGGTCGGCGATCAACGTCCTCCCCAGCTCCCTCTACGTCCTCCCTGGACCTCTCCGATTTCGCGGCGCCGCGCGGCTCCCCACCTCCGCCCGCCCGGCCCTCCAGTCGGCGTTCCCTGGCCGGCTCCGCGCTCGGCGCCCTCCCCGCGCGCAGCCCCTAGCGGCGCGTCACCGCGAGGCCGGCCTCCGCGTGCCTCCCTCCTCCTCCTCCTCCTCCTCTCCAGCAATACGCGATCCGGCTTGAGGAGGCGGGGAAGCAGCCGGAGCGCGACCGCCGCGGCAGCCACCCTGCAGCCGCCGGTCGGAGGCGCGGTCCCTAGGCCCTGGTGCCCGGGCGGGCCCCTGGGGGAGTCGGCGCCGCGTCCGGAGAGCCGCCAGGTTCGCCCCAACCCGGCGTGGAGGGCGCAGAGGTGAGCGGGTCGGGTACAAGCGCGAGACCTGGTGGCGGCGGCGGAGTTGAGGGTCAAGATGCAGTGATCGCCACGCGCTGCATCGGTCCTCCCCGGATTCCGCGCCCTCTTCGGGCGTCCGTCCTGATCTCCTGGCACCTGGGAGTGGGGAGTGGGAAGGGTGGGGTAGGGGGTCTGTTTCACCCACTGCGCCTTCTACCCCCCTTGGTCTTTCACGAGCTCCCCAGAAAGTCCTGTGGTTGGGCCCAGGAAAAAGGAGGCCAGGAGAGACAACGTCCCAGGTAGGATGTGTCCACAGGAAAAGGACAGGCAGGTTACCTTCGCCCTCCTGATAGTCTAGCTACCCTTTTGGGTTCACGCAGCGCATGTCTCAGAATATCATGCAGCGCAGCTTTGCGAAAAAGTATTTCTAGAGTCATTTTGTTTATTAGCCAATTATGCGACCCCGGTGTGTTCAGGCCATTGTGTGTTAGGAGGTAATTGACCTCTTCTTTGAAGTGTCCTAAATTATCTTTGAGCCCTGTGTTCAGCCTCAGCCCAAACTTGTTGAAAATTATGCCCTAAAAATCTTGCTCTTAAAATAGAGCAGAGAGATAAAGAAAATTTTGTCCAGAGATTTCCGTTTATTATCTTACCCACCCCTTCCTTGGAGAAGGAATGGTGTCAGTTTTTACTCCTCAGGCAGTTCATTTCCTAGATGGAAAAACTTATTCCGAGCCATGGTTAATTATCACTCATCATTGTGGTGGATGAAGCTGGGAGAAGTAGAATTTGAACTCCTGCCCCTGCCCCCACCCTCAAGACTGAGATTGAGTGCTAGTAACAGCCCCACTACTGGGAACCCTTAAAATTCTCACCAAACCACCTCCTCCGGGCCGTCCTGCCTGGCCCCACCCCCACACAGTCTTTTAACCTTTATTATTTATTGGTTGTGTTGATCTCCTCTGTTTATTTTTTTCTTTTAGTGAGTCTCTATTTCTTTACCTTGCATCTCTCAGTCTGTGGTTTCCAAGCTTCAAAGCTACTGACAGAAGAACAATACCCATCCTAGATATCTTGCAGGCTATTTAGAAACGATTTGCAGTTTCTTTCACTTAGCTAGTCAGTCTTTTTTTTTTCGGGGGGGGGAGGGGGGGCGGGACAACATAAATAATGATAAATTGAACTAACTGCAAAAAAAGAAATGAAAAGCTGTATTCGAGTCACTTTTTGTTTTACTGGTGACATGGGAAATATACTTGTAGTGAAGGACTGTAATTATAATACTGAAAAAGTAGCACAGATGAAGCAAAATACGTTTTTAAAGAAAAGATCATACATGAGTAAGAAAGGTGAGAAAGAAGGGACCTCAGAAGTAGGAAAGACTAAGACTGCAGTTTCAAAAAAGGACACAGTCAGGACATCAGGAGAGGTGTTTATTCTGTGCTGTGCGGGTAACCATGACATTGACCTATCACTTACTGACATGTCTTGATTAGCAAAGAGAGGGATCTTACCCATAGACCTATTACATCTCTTTTGGTCCTCTCATCTTCTGATACATTCAACAACAAAGAATATTTATTCTTATTTACAGGGTAGATTCAGTGTCTGGTGGGGGGCCCACTTGCTGGTTCATAGACTATCATCTTGCTATCCTCACTTGGCAGAAAGAGAGAAAGAGCTCTCTAAGGTCTATTTTATAAGGGCACTAATTCCATTCAAGAAGGTTCTACCCTCATGACCTAATCGCCTTCCAAAGTCTACACCTTCTAATACTTTCCCGTTGGAAGTTAGGATTTCAGTGTAAGAATTTGAGGCAGCAGGCAGTAGGGGAACACAAGCATTTAGTCCTTAACAAGAGTTGATCTTTTTAAGCAAGTGACCATAACCATATGCTCTAGAGTCTCGGGTGGGTAAAGAGAAACCAGAGGAGGTTGATAGAGAATGAGAAAATAGCTTTCTTCTGCTGACTTGAATCATCACTGCAACCTTTTGACTAAGATTATTGGGAGGCTCCAAGATAGCGTTTGGAGATGTCGGAAAGTGAGTGACTGAGTGGGGTGGAGCAGAATTAATTGTTTTTGTGAATGACTGATGAAAACGAGAGGCCATGAGGTTGATTGCCTTATCTATTTGAAGGAAGACATCCTGGAGAAGGATGAGAACTGTTGGCTGGCACAGAGAGGAAGATATGTGTGTAAAACTATGTATGGCAAAGTCACTAGTGATCATGAGTAAACTAGAAGTCAGTAGATGATAGCAGCATCTATCCCGATTAGAGGGAGGTTTTACAAGGTACCCCGAGCCTCAAAGGAGCTGAGTGTCCATAGGAGAGGAGAAGAAAGGTTCAGATAGGGCCTTGCAAAGTCAAAAATACACCTACCCCATCTCGTGGCCCTGGGGGATTAGAGTTTCTTGATAAACTCTCTAAGTGATCAGATTGTAGATGTCATCCAGATCTCTGAGGACTTCCCCTTTCAGAGTTACTATCTAAAAATTAATGTCCTAAAAAAATAAATAAATAAATAAATAAATAAATAAAAATGAAAATTAATGTCCTAGATGTTTGTATGTGAAACAAAGTAAGTTCTACTTATATAGCATAACAGCTGCCATTCAGCCAGAGGAATGTCAAGGAAACACTTCTAAACAAAATCTTAGGAGGCCACGTAGCTGAGTATAATCCAATTCTTTGACCCTGATGGTATACTGGAAGTATTAAATGCAAATAACAGGTCAGATGGTCATTCAAGAAAACTATGGCCTTCCTTGAAATTTCAAGGAACCCATGTGCTACTTAAATCACACTTTTATAGATTTTATTTATTTATTTATTTATTTGACAGAGAGAGAGAGAGAGAGAGAGATCACAAGTAGGCAGAGAGATAAGCAGAGAGAGAGGGGGAAGCAGGCTCTCACTGAGCAGAGAGCCCGATGCGGGGGTTGATCCCAGGACCCTGGGATCATGACCTGAGCCGAAGGCAGAGGCTTTAACCCACTGAGCCACTCAGGCACCCCTTAAGTCACACTTTTAAATCAAGCTCATAAAGTTGAAGTGTCACGGTGTTAAATATAAAGTCATGATATTACTTTTATTATATAGCTTTAAGACTTGGAAACTGCCGGAGTCAAGTACAACCTTTTTGTTTTCCATGTAACAAAGGAAACAGACTCAGAAAACAAGGAGATTTCAGAAGCCTCAGCCTGTCTTTCTTCCTCAATACCTCAAAAACAAAACTTTCCATAATGCCATAGTCTTCTGAATTCTTTAGTCTGTATTACCTGGGAATAGCATCCAATGAAAAGGTAGAGAGACTCTAGGGCCTTGCTAGTCAAAGTGTGGCCCATGAACCACGAGGACCAGGGGCATCATCCAGGAGCTTGGGAGGAACACAGCATCTTGAGCCTCACACAAGATGTAGAGAATCAGAATGCGCATTTTAACAAGATCTCAGATGATCATAGTCAGTAGGCCAGTCAGTCCACTTGGAAACCCATCCCCTCCAATCAGCAGGGCCTCTGATGCCTGGAGAGCTGGAACCCCTTGTCAGACAGAAAGATAAGATACCGGG
>CM053614.1:62282569-62342363 GCA_028646535.1 Procyon lotor | reverse complement strand
GCCCTGCTCCCCTGTGGCAAGCAGCAGCTCTGAGCTTACAATTCTGCCTCTCCACTTGAGTGGTGGGATCCTCTGTGACTCCCAGAGCACCAGGCAGAGTCAACAAACCTTGTGCTCTTGCTGTGTGTTTGAAAGCTACTGGGGCAATTCTTCTATTTGGGAGATGCCACAGTCTCTACTGAGAAGAACTCGGGACTGGGGTTTAGGTAGGACACCTGGGCTCCTGTGTGTGAGTCTGGTTAACTCTCTTCCCCCTTAGGCAACATCTACGATGAGGGGTAAGTTGGCCAGTTCACCTTGGATCATTGAATGAAATGAGCATTGATTTAATGACTTCTGGTTCCTTTAACTCCTCTTGATTTCCAAGAGAGCCCATGATACCTCTAAGAGGATGTTGATGTTTTCTATCACTCTGGTGCCTCTGACCTCTGCCTGGCCTTCTGAGTGCATGGGAAGCAGATAATTACCACCCCTTCTATCTTGAAAGGTGTGAAATGAAACGTGTAATAGATTCAAAAATAGTGTGTTTTCTTCTTTCCCAGGATCTGAGTTAGACCTTAAGATCACTAGGTAATGCTGAGGAGTCAACCATGGCCAGAGAAGGAGAAGATGCTAACCTGAACACAACCATCACTGTTCTAGCCTGCCCTGCCACCCACCCCCAAAGAAAAAGCCCCTTCTTAAATTCTGTACCTGTACCAAAGTGACAGTGCCTTAGCTGGACTGCTTGGGTTCTAATCCTGGCTCTCCGACTTTCGCACTCATCACCTTGGACATATTAATTAATCATTTTCTTCATGTCTCAGTTTCCTCATCTTCTAAATGGGCATGACAATATTAGCATCTATCTCATAGAGCGGACATGGGGTTCAGTCCGTTATCACAAAAAGCACAAACAGTTGGCACACAGAATATGTTATAGGAGCATTAGGTAATATTATTATTGTTTTTCTAAAGATGAACTTAGGTTTTTTTCGGCATCATTGTGATCCATTTGTAGGGTAAAAAGTTGAGTTTTTCTGTCTCTAGTCTAAATTTTAAATTTCTCTTATAAAAAAAAAACCCCAAAACACGTTTTTTGAAGCATTCTACCTGTTCCTGTAAAATCCATTAAATCTTCTGTGGTGAGCCACATCTGCTGTGAGCATAAAAGAAATTGTGCAATGTGGATGGAACGGAAGAGTATTTTTTGTTCAGATCCAACAGCGACACTGATTCATGGCCATCTGATGTGGTCTTCTTAGGCAAGTTATTACAAATATCAACATTTTATATGTGAGCCACTTAAGTAAAAGAGGACAAATTTTTTTCAGGGAACAGAAATGCATCATATTCTATGAAGCCCACAAATAAAAGGGGAAGGAAAACACTTCATAAGTATTGTGTAATGTAAGAACATAAAAACACTGCTAACTCCCTTTTCCCTGGAAAATTGTCTTTCTCAGTAAGTGACAGAATATAGAGTGAATAATAGAAGTCAGTGGTATTTAATTAATCCTTTGTTATATTTTGCAGCCTGTTTTTCTTTAAATATTATTTAAATGCCGGGGGGTTCATTTTCTATTAACCAATTTATCTTACTCTCATTTAATAATAAAGTCACTCCTTAGCTCTTGAGATATTTAGGACAATTTATAGATTCTACCCTGAATGAGTCTAGCCAGTTTTAAATGGGGTTTTTTTGGTGGTGTCTCTGACTCGCATTGTCCTGTGTACCCTCACATGCTGGCAGTGTGCCCTCCACCCCAGTGGCATTTCTGACTGGCCACCTCTGACCTGCTGCACAATTGGGTAACCGGACTTAGTAGAACTGTGTTTTTTAAACAATTCTAGGTGAAAACTTTAGTCTCTTGCTTTCTGTGCTCTGCTGCTTGAAGGGAGGTCAGGAGACCAGCAGCCCTAGCATCACCTTGTTAGAAAGGGAGGATCTTGGGCCTCACTCCAGACCTACTGCATCAGGATCTGCATTTTAACAAGACTCTCGGGTGATTCATGTGTACATTAAAATTTTAGAAGCCCCACTTTAGCCTATCAACTTTGTGACAGTTCATTTTTCTACTCTGACATCCTTTCTCAGCTTGCAAATTGTGTTTTGCTGGGTTCTAGTTTTTAGAGCTTGCCAAAATATTTTACCTCCAGAAATGAGGAGTATGACTATGAAGTCTGGAAGTGGATGAATGCTTGGCAATCGATAATTGCTGAAGATTTTATTTTTCTCTCCCCTAGGTTATCTCTGAAGATCTTGAAAGAGCTCGTATCATGGAATCGATCTCTATGATGGGAAGCCCTAAGAACCTTAGCGAAACTTTTTTGCCGAATGGCATAAATGGTATCAAAGATGCAAGGAAGGTCACTGTGGGTGTGATTGGAAGTGGGGATTTTGCCAAATCGCTGACGATTCGACTTATTAGGTGTGGCTATCATGTGGTTATAGGAAGCAGAAATCCCAAGTTTGCTTCTGAATTTTTCCCTCATGTGGTAGATGTCACTCATCATGAAGATGCTCTCACAAAAACAAATATCATATTTGTTGCCATACATAGAGAACATTACACCTCCCTTTGGGATCTGAGACACCTACTGGTGGGTAAAATCCTGATTGATGTGAGCAATAACATGAGGATAAACCAATACCCAGAATCCAATGCTGAATATCTGGCTTCATTATTCCCGGATTCCCTGATTGTCAAAGGCTTTAATGTTGTCTCGGCTTGGGCACTTCAGTTAGGACCCAAGGATGCCAGCCGGCAGGTATGTTTGTTTGTTTTTAATTTTTTAAAATTCTAATTTCTTTTTTTAAATAGGAAGTAGACTTGACATACAGTGTCCTTTTGGTTCCAGGTATGTAAGATCATGGTTTGACAATTCTATACATCTCTTGGGACGCACCACAAGAAGGGCAGTCATCATCTGTCACCACACCACGTTATCACAATACTATTGACTGTGTTCCCTATGCCGCACTTTTCATCTCCATGACTGACTTATTTTATAACTGGAAGTCTGTACTTCTTAATCCCCAATTTTATTGATATTTATCTGGTATTTTGTATTTAGTGAAACAAATGTCATACATTTAAAAGCCAAATTCCGACACTCTCCAATGATTATCGTTTTGAAAACCATGTTTGAGCGCCTGAAAATTCATGTCCTGACCTTGTAAGGGTACATTGCTAGCCCGATAAAATAATGTGGAAGGCTGAGAAAATTACTTGGACTTTCCTGTCATAATCAGCTAATTCAGGAAAGGGCAAAGTTGGCTGATGAATAATGGGACACACTGCGTTGAGTCTCTCCTGGCTTCCTCAAAAACAGAAATAATAACAAACATGTCTTTTTTCTACCTCTCTCTATCTCCCCAACTCACCTCTTCCCTCCGTCCTGCCCCCCCTTCTTCCTGGCAGCTATTTGGTAACAGTATTCCGTCTGTGTATGAAACACTATTTAGTATGATCCTCAAGAAGAATGCTTTAGAAGTGCCTTTTTTATTTTATGAAGATTATTCATAGAATTTTAAATAGTGCAGTTTGTTTTATTTAAAGTGTAGATTTTAATCTGTGTGGGGAGGCAGATTGGATTTCTTAGGTTCTTTTTTAGTGTATGGGTTCTATCTAGTTCAACTTGAGAATAAAGCAGCTGGGGAGCTCCATCAATGCCTTTATGGAATGAGAGCTTTTATAAGTAAACACATAAAATAGTGCACCTTAAAAATCTTTTAAAGATGTAGTTATGCATTATAGGGAAGCATGATGATAAAATACTTTCATTATTTTTGTTTCTAAAGACAGTTCATGCCTGAGATTCAATGCCTTAGAAAATGAATTCAGGTATTGTACACTGCACACAGTGTATCAGGTCGTGATAACTGTTCACTTTCAAGTCTTTAATTTGCAAGACCAGTAAAAGATTATATACTTCCCAGCTTTCCCAGACGCCATTTTTAAATCCATTTTTCTACTGGATATCCATCAAAGTTTAGGAATGGATACACACCGAAAAAACTAAGGATAAACCTAAATTTAATCCTTTGCCCATAATTGTGGTAGTTTTCATTCTGTAACAACTACAAAAAATACAAGCTACAAAAAATATGGAACTGATTCAAAGTGAGCTACAGAAATAGTTTCATTTTTATTCCATAGTCCTTCTGCCTTTGTCACAAATGTTTGATTTATACTTTTAGGTTTATAAACTAAATGAATTTTAAATTTATTTAAATTTAAATAAATGTTATATATTTATAGTTAAATTTTATTACGGGGTGGTTGTTTTTTCTTTACAAGAAATAAAGGTCAGTCAGCATTCTCACAGCTGTAATAAATTAATTTAGAATGCTTTTCTTTATTTCTGTGGAATATAGGTATTCTTCCCCATTCCAGTATAGAATTTCATGAACATTTGTATCATAATATAGACTTTGTTATTCATCTGGCTAACGTTAGGTAAGATTAATAATCCAAGGAGCTCTATATTGTCAGCATAATGCAGGTTTTAGCATGCAGATATTTCAACGTGGTCTATTCCAGAGACCTTATATAAACATCTTCAGGAATATATTTAGGAATTTGTTTTCCCCAAACATTACCCAGAGACTTTATGGCAATATTTGTCTAGGGCTGAGTGAGATGACCTACCCATAAGTAACAGTGGCTCACTTCAGCAATGAATTCGTGTTCAACAAATATTTGTTGAATTCTCAACTACAGTAACATATCTAAGAGGTATGGGTAGTTTGAAAGTCCAACTTCACCCATCACTTCATTATGTGGAAGTAATACCTTAGTCTTAGACAATGGCGAGTGCTTTACCATTTAAATTAAGCCTTATTATACCATTTTCCCTCCCCACAGGTATAGTATCCTTATTTACAGATGAAAGAATTTCATATTCTAATCAATGAAGTAATATAATAATAATTTGAGATTATTCATGGTTTTTCAGAGACCCTTGGTGAATCGGTTTTTAAGCCAAAGATAAATTTTATAAATAGTAAGTGACGTAAGTTAGAGGTTTTTAATTGCAAATTCAACCATTCAGAGTCTATGCCCATCTTCTCTCTTGCTGAATGTCTGTAAAGGACAGTACATGTAATCCCTCTACGAGACAGAATCACTATGGTCCTAGAACTAGATATTGTCCTTGGAACCCTGGGGAGCTAAGTGCACCCTGATCCCTGTGGAAGTGACAGCCGGAGTGGGCAACAGATGGCCAGCAGCCCAAACTCCATCTAGACCTTACCTTGCCACAGCTGCTGAACCACACGTTCTAGAAACCTTTCTTTCCTTCTCCTTCCTTCTCCTGAGGACATCCTGATCCCAGGTTCCAGCAGGATTTTTCTGCACTTTATTTTCATGTCATCACAGGTAGCAAGGACTTTGTGTTTCTATGACAAAGTCTGTTTTAACCTATTAATGAATAGATTAATATGTTAATGAATGCTTTAATCTCCTTAACCTTTTATATCACTCAAGGTCATCCCATGCTCCATAGGTGAAGTGGAGCTTGCAGACGTCACCATTTTTATCAACAACAGTAACGATGAGTCTTTCGTTTTTGCCGAAGGTCTACATATGCAGCAACAACATTCAAGCTCGACAACAGGTTATCGAACTTGCCCGTCAGCTGAATTTCATTCCTGTTGATTTGGGATCATTAGCATCAGCCAGAGAGATTGAAAATTTACCCCTGCGACTCTTTACTCTCTGGAGAGGGCCAGTGGTGGTCGCCATTAGCCTAGCCACGTTTTTCTTTCTTTACTCCTTTGTCAGAGATGTGATACATCCCTACGCTAGAAACCAACAGAGTGATTTTTACAAGATTCCCATCGAGATTGTGAATAAAACCTTGCCCATAGTCGCCATTACTTTGCTGTCCCTGGTATACCTGGCAGGGCTCCTGGCAGCTGCTTATCAGCTTTATTATGGCACCAAGTATAGGAAATTTCCGCCTTGGCTGGAGACCTGGCTACAGTGCAGAAAACAGCTTGGACTACTAAGTTTTTTCTTCGCTTCGGTCCACGTTGCCTACAGCCTCTGCTTACCCATGAGAAGGTCAGAGAGATACTTGTTTCTCAACATGGCTTATCAGCAGGTATGGAACACGATTGTTATTCATCAGATACTAGTAAACTTCCTTATCAGTATAATCTGTAAAATGTGAGATTTAAAATGGTGTCAGATTTTACAGACCTTGTAATCGAAATTTCGGCATATTTAGGGAGGGGAAGGAATTGTTCTTTATAGAGTGTTTCTGGCTAAGAATTACGTGGCCGACTCAGAATAATTTAGGATAAAAGCTGCTACTACACCTTCCTTTAAAGAAGAACAGAAATAAAGGGTTAGTAGGTTTTTTCATTCTCTCTCTTCATTTTCATGTGATGACTGCAGGGATTCCTTTTAAAGATTTTTATTTATTTATTTATTTATTTATTTATTAGAGAGAGAGAGAGAGAGAGAGATCACAAGGAGGCAGAGAGGCAGGCAGAGAGAGAGGAGGAAGCAGGCTCTCCGCTGAGCAGAGAGCCGGATGCGGGGCTCGATCCCAGGACCCTGAGATCATGACCAGAGCCGAAGGCAGAGGCTTTAACCCACTGAGCCACTCAGGAGCCCCATGGGATTCCTTTTAGCATTAAAGTTATTTCAATGTTTAATTTGGCCGTGTTCTGTGAAATGATAAGGCAACTGTCAGTAAACATACGTGATAAAATTAGAACCACTGAAAATACAAAACAGAACAGGAAGCCAAGATGAGGAGACATACATTTACAAGGCTTTTGTTATCAAAAGGAGGAGGAAAAATACTCCGGTGAAGCTTTAATTCCTCATGTGAACCTTTGTAGCACTTAGCTCTACAGGAAAATCTCCCAGAAAGCTTCATTCAGGGAGCTTGATGGTGAAGCCCAGGGTGATTTTCCTCAATAATTCGCATTCAGTAAATGTAATATAAGGGGTTTCACTGATGCTATTTGATGTGGCATTTATGAGAGACAGCCAAGGACACTGCGCCCAAACAAAAGGGAGCTTTGCATTTCATCAGAAACCAAGGCACCCTGATCCTAGTATGCAGCGCTTGGTACTTAGGCCTGTTTCAACAGTTTTGACCTAAAATGTGAAAAAAAAATTAGTAAATTGATGTTCTTTAAGCCAATGTCTCTTTAAAAACACCTCTTCTCTGAACTGAATCCTAAGGCTTTGATATCTGCCCCACTGGCTCCCGCACTGGTCGTGAAGTTGTTTGCGTGGATCTTACCTCACGGAGGCTGAGCCGGACACCATTTTAAATTCTGCCACCTGCTTCTGCCTCAACCCTACCCTTCCCCCCACCCCCCAGGCCCTTCTACTCTGCTCTACTTTAATTTTTTTCAATAGCATTTACCACCTCCTAATACACGTGTTTTCCTTGTTTATTATATTTACTGTCTGCCTCCTCTCAGCAGAATATAAGTTCATGAGAGGAGGGACCTTTGTCTGCTTTGCTCACTGATAGATACCTAAAGCCTAGAACTGGGCCTGGCACGTAGTAAGGCACTCACAAGGTGTGTTTGTGGGATGAATGAATGAGCTGGGATGCCAGGTAGGTGCAGATCGGAAGCTCTGGGTCTACTGAGGTATGTTGCTGTTCTGTATTGTGGTATAGACATCAAACAAGATAATAGCTTTTTTTCACAGAGGAGCTCTGTGGCTTTTTTCAAAATGTTGGTATGATTGTTCTGGGGGCCTAGTGCTCAGAACCAACTTTTTTTAAAAATATCATTTGTTTAGTTTACTGGAACTGGACAGAGTTAAACTGTGTTAAGTTAGAATCAGTTATCCATGAATAGATACTTATTTAAATCAAAGCTTTAGGGACACCTGGGTGGCTGTGTCAGTTAAGCCTCTGTCTTCGGCTCAGATCATGATGCCAGGGTCCTGGGATTGAGGCCTGCATCAGGGTCCCTGCTCCATGGGGTGCCTGCTACTCCTTCTGCCTCTGCCTCCCTCTCTCTCTGTCTCTCATGAATAAATAAATAAAATATTTTCGAAAAATAAATAAATCAAAGCTTTAGCCCAGGGAGTCCAACCTTTGATTTATACTCTAATTATACTGTCCACATATAAATAGACAATTCTGAAAGTAGTCCCTATGCAGAATACCACACATTCAGAGTTAATCAAGTCTGACTTGATTATATATGTATTATCAGTGTAAGGAAAAGACATTTGGAAAAATACTATAGAGGAATGAGGCAATTGGATAGTTGGAAAAGTTTAGCAGTGAGGCAATTCAAGAAAATAAATTATTTGCATTCAGCATGACTTTACCTATAGGGAAATCTCAGCTTCCTGAGGAAAAGAAAGTAAGAAAAAAAGAGATAAATTACATACAGATATTCCAAGTGAGAGAGGAAGATACAGACATAATTTAGAAATTCTCTTCCCAGATTCTAAGTTGATCTAAAGCCAGGATGTACCCAAAATATTCGACTGAGTTTAAACCAACTTAGATAAGCACCTCAAAACTAACTCTAACTGCCAGTACTTTTTTTTTTTTTTTTTTTTTTGTCACCTTGGAACCAACCACTTGGCATTCCTGGTCTTGGGACTGCAGACTCCCTGTAACTGTGATGTAGGATAGTGTAGGTGGCAGATTTACCCACCCCCTCGCACGTATGCAAGGAAAGAAAGACTCTTCGTCCTCCTTCTATTTAACTCTCCCTTCTCTTTTCCCCACACCTGGCACAATACCATCTGGTAATAGGTTCTATGTTCCAGGCCGTTAAATTGAAAAAATACAGTTTAAATAAGTCCATATATGATGTATTCTTATGCCAAGAGTGAAACTGTGCTGAATCTGTGACTATTCTGCCAAATAAAGGAAAATCACATTTGCTCTCGTTAGGTTCATGCAAATATTGAAAACTCTTGGAATGAGGAAGAAGTCTGGAGAATTGAAATGTATATCTCCTTTGGCATAATGAGCCTTGGCTTACTGTCCCTCCTGGCAGTCACCTCTATCCCTTCAGTGAGCAATGCTTTAAACTGGAGGGAATTCAGTTTTATTCAGGTACGTGGGTTTTTTTGGTGAGAGGTTGGGCGGCACAGAATTTAAGTGTTAGGTACAGTTTAATTTTAAATATGCTTCTTACAAAAGAGTGCCTTTAGGGTTGCATTTATGTAGCTTAAGGAATGAAAATTGCTGGAAGCCAGCCTGGGACGATTCTAGTTTAGTAAGCAAAAGACCAGTATAGGATTCTACTAGAAGACTTTGATAGCACTGCCTACTATGTTATGGCTAAACTTTATTTCTTAAAAAAATAAAAAATTTTTTTTTCAAAAAAAAAAAAAAATGAAGGTGGGGATGGATAAGCTTAGATCAAGTTCAGTGCCAAAAGTCAATTTGTTACTTGACCAATAAGTAAAGAATTACTTTATGTTTTGAGTCACTTTGATCCATCTAGAAGAATCTCATTAATCTGAATTCAAGTGGGGAGGTCAGTCTGAATATTATAAAAGAAATGTGTGTGTAAACATGCAGACGCAGACGGTGGTAAATTAGGTGACTGGGCTAATGGATTATGACAAGCAACCCGCCTTATGAGTCTTATTCGTGTATGTATTTTGCATATTTAGTTGTATATATGTGTCTATGAGTATATACAAAGGTGTTTCAAAACAGCACTGTGTTCTTTAATAAACATTCACCTCTTCCAGTAGATTTATTTAATAAATATACATATTTTAAAAATATGTAACTCAAACTTAGACCCCTCCTCTATTATCATAGTCAGTATTGGTTGTATCCAATTGGTTTGTAGCACAATATGTGGGTGACTGCCATTTCTCGGTACACTCAATTGTGTTTCGTTTTGTGTGTGCCTATTTGCTTGAGCTTTTTTTTCTCTTTCAAGTCATCTAAAGAGCCCATTCAAGTTAAGGGCATCTCCCTGTCTAAATTCATTTTTCCTTAGAACACTTTTCTGACTGTCAGTTTAATCACACCTGAAAAGAGACAGAAAGCCCTGTGATAAAAGGTGTTAGATGGGTACAGGTGATCATTAAACTGAGATGAGTGACTGCAAAACAGAACAACTGTCTGCTCAAGGGTTGATCCTTTCCCAGTGAAGTTAGACGTTACGTCATTAGACTGATGTAACGTTACAGAGACCATTTCTCAAGGTAAGCAATCAAGCGTAGTAATTTAGGGAGCCCCAAATAATGACCTTTTAGATTTTCACCTATGAACTGCTTAACGGAAGTACTCTTAATAATTTCATTTAATGTGGTCAATAAAACCACATGTTTGAAATGCTATTCATGTTACATACTAACCCTATAAGATTTTTTCATATTTACCTTTAGCTACTATATGTGTGGGGGGAATGTATACCCATGAGAAAGCTCTTCAGCACTTAATTTTATAATGTATGCATGAATGTGTATAAATATACATATACACGCACACACACACACATATTTTTTAATACACAAAACTGGTGGAAATGTGGATCACCTTTACAAAGCAGTTTTGCAGTTTTCATCAGTACCCTTAAGGAAAACCCAGATGTAATCTGACCAGTAATCCCCCTATTAGAAGTAAGTTCTAAGGAAATAAACCAAAATATAGAAAAGGGCTTATGGTGGAGGAAAGTTGGAAACAGAGTAGATGATCAACAAAAAAGGAATGACTAAGTAAATTATAACACATCCTTTCAGTAGAATATTATATAGCATTTGAGTCATGTTTTCATATTTAATGACATGAGGAAAAGATTCTTGATAAAATAAAATAGAGTATTAAATTACATGCAATATTTGTATAAAATAAGATGTGCAAACACATGAATAAATATATATGAAATACATGGAAATATTAAAATTGTTTAATTCAGTAGAGAACAAAGAGTAGCTCAATAATTTAAGATAAAGTTTTAGCACACTATAAATATGGTGGAACTGGATAGGTTAATTTATGAGTTTGATTAATTTGTCCTTATTCTCTGTTTCTTTTTCTTCCTCCTCTACCCAAGTCTACACTTGGATATGTTGCTCTGCTCATAAGTACCTTCCATGTTTTAATTTATGGATGGAAACGAGCCTTTGAAGAAGAGTACTACCGGTTTTATACCCCACCAAACTTCGTTCTTGCTCTTGTTTTGCCCTCAATTGTGATTCTGGGTAAGATCATTTTACTCCTTCCATGTATAAGCCGAAAGCTTAAGAGAATTAAAAAAGGTTGGGAAAAAAGCCAATTTCTCGAAGAAGGTATGGGAGGAGCAGTTCCTCATCTCTCACCAGAGAGGGTTACAGTAATGTGATGATACATGGTGCTCATTGATACATTATACAGTTCCACTCATGCCATTGTTTTTATGACTACCTTTATGTTCATATGTCAAAGTGATGTGGGCTGCAATCTGTCCAGTAAGAGCTCAACAAATTAGTGGTAGGAGTTTCTTGAAATTAATTTTCACAGATGTCATATTTTGGCAATATGAATTTTTGTTGGCAACTTGTCTGTTTTGTTTTGCACATCCATAACACTCCTGTTATTTTAACAAACTGCATTCCATAATCAGGCAAAGATACTTCTGATTAATAATATAGATACAACATAATGTTTAAAAAAAAAACCTTGCAAACCAGCAGAATTTTAAATTTTACTAAAATTTAATGGATATCTTTTTTTTCTGAAGCTTACCTAAGGTTTTAATTGTTAATTTAATTGCTCAATAAATAGAAATGCATAACAGGACATTAACTTTAAGAAGGGTCACATTACATTAGCATCTAGGTAAGGGTAAATGGTAACATTCCTATATTTTTCTCATAAGATCAGTTTTGAAGAATGTAATTAATTGTATGAACCAGTGTAACCTGTGAACAAACACAAATTAAAAAAAAAAAAACCAAATCAAATCTGAAATTATACGTGAAATGCAATGGAGACATGAAATGCATACTGATAACATGGACCTCATGAAAGATTTTATTCCTTATCTTGTTACAGAGCAGTTTCATTTGCATGTTATTAGGTTGGTTAGGGAGAGGACCATGGTATTTGGCTTCCAAAAGTGATTTTTCTAATATGGAACTAGTCCTGGGAATCTTATAGTTTCCAGTTAGAGGGAAGGTATGAAGTCTACCCACGAGTAGTTGTTGGTTAGCTGATATACGTTGTTGCGTGCTGGCCAGTCCCCACTCTATCTGCTTTAAGATTTTACTGATGTTCACTGAGGGATGATAATATGCCAGGAACTGTTCTAAGCACTTTATTTGTATTATCCCGTGTTAATATTTACAACAATCCCATAACAGAGGTAGTTATTAGCCTCGTTTTACGTATGAGAAAACTGAAGGATAGAAAAGTAATTTGCCCAAGGTCATGCAGAGCTGGCATTCAAGTCTAGGCAGTCCTATTTCAGAGGCTCCCGTTTTAACCGCCAGGCTGATTGTCCCTGCTCAGCCCCCATGAGTTACCATCATGATGCCAATCTGGATGCTTTCTCTTTTGCCAGTAAAGGCATGGACATTCTTTACAGTGTGTTGTGGGTATCAGAAATTTAAGAAAATATTATAGTCATAAATTTATGATTGCTTGTGGGATAACCTACAGTTCCTTACCTTGCGAGTTGATCTTGCCTGGGACGTTACCCTGGAGCCCCAGGGCGGTCCGTACGATTCCCTGTGCAGTGAGGGACTCTAGAAGAAATAGGACCATAGCAGTTTTAATGAATGTCTGAGGTCCTCCAGAATCTTTAAAAATCTCTGTAGAGTTGGTCATCTCTTTTACTCTTCCTGAGAAGTCCCCCTGCCTGTTCAACCATTCATTAGGGAGCAGTTTGCAAGCGTGAAGGATATTAAGAAAAGTGGTTAGAAAAAAAAAAAAAAAAAAAAGAAAAGTGGTTAGTTATAAATCTACTCTAGAGACATATAATATACAAATTATTCATAAAATTTTTCAGCGCTGACATTCCACATTAAAACTGCATTTTTATTCAAACCCTGATTAGAATGCCTGACATTTTTTCCCCATTTGTTCTTATTAGACTAGAAAGGGACAGATAAGATACAAGTATATACATTATGTAATTATATATCCTGAAATTATAACGTTTCTAAACTTACCCACTGAGGTACTACTGAATGCAGCTGCCAAATAAAAGGAGTTTTGATGGGGGCGGCAGAGGAAAAGGGAGAGAGAGAATCTTAAGCAGGCTTCACCCCAGGGGGCTAATGCTGGGCTTATTCTCAGGACCCTGATCATGACCTGAACCAAGATCAAGGGTCAGATACTTAACCAGCTGAGCCACCCAGGCATCCCTAGAAGGAGTTTTATTTAGTGGACACTACCTTTCCCACCACTGGTTCTTTCCCTACTGCTGCACCCTCTCAATTTGGTAAATCTCCCATGATTCTCTAGTGGTCTCTTCTTGGTGAATTTAAGTATCTTGTACTTCTTTAATGAGCTCTCCATTTCCTTTATTTTAATTCCGTTCTTTCCCTCTTGATAATTGCTTACTTGCTAGTCCATAGTAGGAATTCAGTTGGGTGATAACTTTTAAAGGAAAATATCTACCCGGAAACTATTGTAGCGCACTACTGAAATTAACAGCATATTTTCAGTATTTGTTCAAGTTTCACTCTCTCAAGACCATGCTTTCACCATTTAATGTGAAAATACAATGAAATATTCATAAAAGTTAAATGACTATTGAATTATATTGCTGCATGTGTATATTAAGTAGCCAATAATATAAATAACATTATCACTCCTACAGATAAATGGGGCCTTTGAAAATGTGAAAAAAACAAAATTTGTGAAAATGTATATAGGATGTAACTTTTGTTTCAAACGATAATATCTCCTTTTTAGTACTACAAAGATGAAATAATTTTGTAGTTTTAGAATAAATGTAATATATTCATTATAATTCTAAATGTTTAAAAGCCTATCTAAAAATACAGAAATACTGATTTTTATTTATTTAATTGACTTTTAATTGCCTTATTTTACTATTTTCTACCAGATTATTTTTCTTAGTCATTATTTCTCATAATCACTTTTTTTGGTCATTATTTTGGCCTCAGAAATAGGACTGAATTCTGCTCTTGCCAGGTGTGAGAAAGCGGTGGGAACTGTTAAGTAGTGGGGTTTGTTTCCTAATGTGTACTTTGAGAAGTGCCCCTGAGAAAGTTATAAGAATGTAGAAAATATACCCAGTCTTAATCCTATGCAAAAAAACTAAGTAATTTTTTCCTAAGAGGAAAACAATCATGGGCTGAATCATGTATTTAGCTTTTGTGTGCAGATTTCCTATGTCTCCTTTATTAAGAATATTTAAAATCATGTTCAAACAAGATTATATTCATGCTGACATATATTTTTCAAAGCATATATGGAAATTTAGCCCAGATTGTCTACATGTAGAGATTTTTATTTAAATATTAAAATATTTTAAAGTATAAAGAAATTATATTTATAGGTATTGGAGATAATTATTTTGTGCTACATACAGGATTGGCTAGTGAGCTCCAAAATTAAACTACTTGATTAATTTCTTGTAAATTAGCCTAATCTTGACTTAAGGAATTTTACTTTCAAAATTAATTTGTTAATGGTAATTTAAGGTATATTCCTACTTACAAATTATGAAATTTATTTGTGTAAAAGGGCTTCAAGAATATATCATATCCGATTTTTATATTGTTTATCTCTTACATAAGATGATAAAATTTTAATTCTTTTTAATTGCCTTTTACCATTAAACTATTTCATAATAAATTCTGTACAAAGAGTTTTGCCCCCAAACAGAGGTTTATTTGTGAAATGCTAGGTTTCTTATGTGCCATTTTAAATAAAATACCCATAAATGTAACTCACAACTATTTCTTTAGTAATACTATAAACATTGAACCTGTGTCAGTCTATAGAATCTCTGTTTTGAAGTATTCAAACAGTCTAAAATTTGGTGTTGAAATTATTTTGTGAATTCTTAAAGCATTGCTACACATAATATAGCATAATATGCCTTAGTTTAGTGTTAAGATTTCTACTTGCGATGTGTTGTCATGAAAATGTTCATGACATACCCTCAATTATTCATAAGTCAGTAAAACAAATTCTGGTAAATATTCAGTATATGTAATTGCTCTAAATGAACCTGTACTGATTTTAGTGGAAACACAGTCTTTTCTTACGTTTGAACAGTGACTTCTACAGGAATGAATGGGTTCCTCAACTTTTTTAATTCAAGAAAATTAGAAAGTGCTAATATTCAGAGATTCCATATAACACCAAAACAGTATTTAGTTTGGCCTAACACGCATTCATACTGAGATTTTTTTTTTTTTTTTATTTTCCAAATCATTGGCTTTCATGCAGTCATCTGAAATTAGGGCAGACTATACATATAGGATTCTCCCAGTGGCTGGATAAGCTAAATTAAATCACCAAAACAGGTGCTTCTGTTTGATTTTCAAATTGCCAACTTTAAGGAAGTATCCTCTGAAGATCTTCCTTGAAGGTCTTTCATAACTTCACAGATAGCCAGCCTGCACAGAGACTGGAAGTTGTCTCTCAATGTCTGGTTACTCTATTTCTTTAAAAGCTGTGGTCCATCACATCATTCCGCTGCCCCTGTAGTTGGGTACCCCAATGGGACTGAGTGTTGGCCAGTGAGATATAAGGGGATGTATAGGTGACATCCTAGAAGTCTCTTCAAAGAAAAGCAGCATGTGTTCTTCATCATATTCCTCCATCTTGCTGCCAGAATTATGGCTACAACAGGAGCCCTGGCAAATGCCCAAGAGGACAGAGGCCACACCTTAAGGAATGCCAGTTAGAAACTAGAAAGATCTTGACTCCTTCACTATTTGACTCCCTTTTCCTATATTTGACCCACTGCATATTTGGGTTTCTTTGTATGAAGTCAAAACAAATCCACTCTGGCCTTCAGTTCTTTGTCATGATACTGTTTAACACTGTTTGAATGAACTAGATTGCAGTAAATCTTACCTTTAAAAGTTTTTAAAGGATAATGTGCAATTCACATTAGAATTGATTTTCCAGGGGCCCCTGGGTGGCTCAGTCGTTAAGCGTCTGCCTTCGGCCCAGGTCAGATCCCAGGGACCTGGGATCGAGTCCCGCATCAGGCTCTCTGCTCTGCAGGAAGCCTGCTTCTCCCGCTACCATTCCTTCTGCTTGTGTTCCCTCTCTCACTGTGTTTCTCTCTGTCAAATAAATAAAATCTTAAAAAAAAAAAAAAAGAATTGATTTTCCATTGTTGATTAATTATACTCATTTTCTTGCCTTGATCTCTCATTAGATATTTTGTATCTGCTTGGAAAATACCATCTTCTGTATAATAGGTATTTGCTAAAACTCTGTAATCTCCAAAATATCGCTATCAAATTACATGCTGTTTTTATATCATTCTCATAGATATGCCTTATGACCATCTAAATAAAAAGTATTATCTAATGTGTCCTAACTTCTTTTTTGAAATGTTATTTACAAAAGGATTTTTCTTTCTTACTAAATAATAATTCCAGTATTTGATGGAGACCATTTATGTACAGACCATCTCTGTAGAAGGATCTAGAAAGCAATACATGTAATAGTTTTGGAGTTTTGAACGTTTTGTTTGTTTGTTTTTGCCAAGGTAGTCATTTAGGAAAATATCCATCTAATGAGGTGGTATTTTAAAAATTATTTCAGGGGCACCTGGCTGGTTAGTCTGTGGAGTATGCAGCTCTTGATCTTAGGATTGTGAGCTTGAGCCCCACATTGGTTGCAGAAATTACTTAAAAAAATAAAACCTTTAAAAAATTTTATTTCATTTTACTAGCATTCATTAAGCATCTTTAAACCAGGGCTCAACATAATAGTCAAGCTATGTTTTGTAAGCTCCCTGATAGCTAGTATATTCCCAGTGTCTAATGCAGGATGGTTCTACAGATACTAATGAGTAATGTTGACTCATCTTTAGAGAAAATTCTGTTATTTATCACTCTACATTCATGCAGCTTTGCCTGCAACCCCCTGCGCAGACCCCTCCCCATTATTGTCTCTACCTCTTGCCTTGCCTCCTGGCCACCATCACCACTGTCACCACACCATCTTGAGGAGAAACTGACACTCATGCCTGTGCACGGGATCTGGGGAATCCCTGGCCTCCCCGATAGCTGCCAGGAAATGCATGATTGTTAATGTCCTGAGAGCAGGGTTGCCAAGTAAAATACAGGACACTCAGTTAATTTGAAATGCAGACAAACAATGAATTTTTTATGTAATTCTATTACAAATATTGCATGGGACTTTGTTTGTTTTTTGCTAAATCCGGCAACCTGACCTGAGGGTGATCTTTGACCAAAGAGATATAGCACAAGAGGGAGCTTGTGGATAAATTCTCCCTTCTTTTCCCCCAGATAAGCTGTTCCTTAGTGCAGTAATTCTTAAGGCCTCCACGAAAACATCATTGAAAGACTGAGCAGTTAATTAAACTGCATTGGTTCTAAAGCTATGACCAGCTCAGTAACACCCATATTTGCCTGCCTCAACTTCTGTCTTCTCCTGACCGGCTAGATAGAGTGCCACCCAATAAAGTGGCAGCAGGTAAATGTGTGTCATTTGTTTATGGTAGGCTCTAGGGAACCTAGACTGGCAAATTAACTTTGGTAGTGGATTCTTCAACTAGAAAATGAAACAGGACATAAATGATGATTTTGACAAAGTCAGTCCCTGCAGGCTCAAAATTCAGATTGGTTGAGAGCTCGGAGTGGATCCATCTCCCAAGGGCAGATTCACGTTGATGAAATATACAGCGATTGTTAAATCAGAATAGCCATTGATCACTGCTGTGAGAAATAATCAATGTCCTATAGGTAAGAATACCAGCATTGCCTTAACTAAGCATATTCTAGTCTTTAATTTGTTCTTTATAAGAATTTATAGTATAACCCAAAGTATGTTGTGATCTGTTATGGACTAAATTATAGCTCCCTAAAATTCATATTAATGCAAAGGGTCTTTAAAGAGGTAATCAAGTTAAAATGAGGTCATATGAGTGGGCCCTAATCCAAGGATGACTGGTGTCCTTAAAAGAAGAGGCAATACATAAGAGACTCCTAAAGTCACGAAACAAACTGAGGGTTTCTGGGGGGTGGAGGGGTAGGGACAGGGTGGCTGGTTATGGACACTGAGGAAGGTATGTGCTATGGTGAGTGCTATGAAATGTGTAAGCCTGGCGATTCACAGACATGTACCCTGGGGCAAATAAAACATTATATGTTAATAAATAAACGAATTAATTAATTATTAAAAAGAAGAGGAGAAAAAGACAAAGAGGGAAGATCGTGTTATGACAAAAGGAGAAAATGGCCATCTACAAGCCAAGGAGAGAAGCCTCAAGGATGGAACTAATCTTGGACACCTTTATCATGGACTTCTAGCCTCCAGATCGTGAGGAAATAAAATTTCTATTGTATAAGCCACCTAGTCTGTGGTATTTATTTTGGCAGCCCTAGCAAATTAATGTAGAGCATATGGAATCAGAGCAAGGCAAGTCAGTCAGAGACCTTGAATAATTAATGCCATTGGAATAAACTTGTTTGATTAATCCTGCTCCACCATAAAGACGGTTCTATGCCGGGGGTATTACCTATAACCTCCCACCATGTACATACAGTAGTTTTTAGTTTTAAAAGCTTGAGAGCATTTTCATTTCATGGAATATTCCTGTATCATGGGACTGAAGCTTTGATCAGGTAAGAACTGCTCCATAAATTCATTTCATTTACATATTACCAATGATTTAAATTCTCCATGAAGCATGAACAGCTCCTCCACATTCCTATTTTAAAATCACTTTTAATTTGGATTATTAGCACATTTTTTTATTAGAATCGTTGACTTCAGAGGTGGCTGTTCTTTTACTTTTGTTTTTTGTTCCATGTATTTCTTACTCCTAAATTTGAACTAATGACTCTGTTGGAAAGAAGTAATTACTTTTCTTTCTCTCTTAGGCTTTGTTTCTGTAACAATCGACCTGAAAGATTTTTTTAAACACTAAAGTCAATGAAATTCCAGCTTTTTATGTTTTCTTTCCGTTACATAATTCCCCGAAAGCTAACCTACTAAGACTATACTCTAATTACATTTTCTTATGTGCTATAAAAATTCTCTGTTTAAAATAGATTATACTGACTCACAAAGGAATAACATTTGCTTGAACATTTGGAACATCTGGCATTAGTTTAGAGACTACTAAATTCATATGTAATCTAAAACACTTAATAGAAACATTCTTAAGTTGTACTAATGCATAATTATAATTTTACTAAACATTGCTAATTAGGCAGTGTGCAAATATCAGAAAAAATATCAGAAAGTGTTATTTCTTAATATTATGTTTATTTATGTTAAAAATATATTGTATTTTTAAAGTAAAAAATCTGGAACTCATGATGTACTATATGTTGGCTAATTGAATTTCAATAAAATGAAAAGTAGAAAATGTACATAAGTCAACATATCATTAAAACGTCTAATCTTCAATCTACAGCTGCTTTTAGGAAATTGCAATTTGTAACCTTAACAGAGATGTTAAATTCTGCAAAATTGTTATCAGAGGAAAGCATTTCTATTCTCCAATTTACTTCTCATATGTTTCTTTACTATTATCTTTTTGCTGAAATAATTCACCATTTTAATAGTTAGTCATTTTACCTTTACATCCTTTTGTGTTCTGGTGTCTGGAAAATGTCCTGTGCCTTTGACTTACAGCCTTCAGAAATTTGTATTAAAGAAGGTTCCAAGAATAATGATTAAACTTAAATTCACTACCTAATTGAAAGACTTAAGACTTTTCTTTAAGATTTCGTTTATTCATTTGAGAGAGGGAGGGAGGGAAAGAGGAAGAAAAAATCTGAGTGTGTGAGAGAGAGAGAGAGGAGAGAGGGAAAGGAAGAGAGGGAGTAGCACAAAGCCTGACATGGGGCTTGATCCCACAACCACTACATCATGACCTGAGCCGAAACCAAGAGTCACTTAACCAACTGAGCCACCCAGGTGCCCCAACTTAAAGCTTTTTAAAAGCTTAATTGGTGCACTTAACAAAAAGAAAAACAAATACACCCAATATCATCATCAGTAAGAAAACAGAGGACATGGAAAATACACAGATGGAATATTCCATGAAAGTCAGTTTTGTGGAGATTGTTAAAACTACTCCAAAATCGGGGCACCTGGGTGATTTAGTCGTTGGGCATCTGCCTTTGGCTCGGGTCATGATCTCGGGGTTCCTGGGACTGAGCCCCATGAAGGGCTCTCTGCTCAGCGGGGAGTCTTGCTTCTCCCTCTCTCTAAACCCCGCCCATCCTGTCTCTCTCTCAAATAGAGAAATAAAATCTTTAAAAAAAACTACTAATTAATACTAATGAAAAAACACCCACACACACTTGACCAGTGCTTTTCGATTTTAATGTGCATACTAATCACTTGGCAATCTAGTTTAAATGGAGATTCTGTTTCCCTGGGTTCCTCCTGGGGCCAGAACTTCTGCATTCCTAGCAAGCACCTAGGAATGCTTATGCAGGTAATTGAAGGACTCCATTTTGAGGAACGAGGGCTTAGTGTTTACCTTACTCTGGATAGCTTATGAAATGCTTTAATTTGGCTTCAAATCAAATTTAAAAATAATTTATACTTTAATGAACATTTACTGAGTACCGTTCCCCAGATCAGGAGCATAATATCACCTAGCAACTTGTTCCACGTGCAAACCCTTGGACCCCAACCAGACTTAACTGAAGCTGATGCTGGAGGCGGGGCTCAGGAATCGGTTTTAATTAGCTTTCCAGATGATACTGATGCATGCTAAATTTTGAGAAACACTACTTTACATACTATGCCGAGGGTTTGGAGTGCAAATTTGGATAGAAGATTCTCCCTGCTTTCAAAAGTCTAGTAGAAAGGGGTTGGGCAGCTGAGTCAATAAATACCACTAAGTATGTGATGAGTACAAAACTGAATGACAAAATGGCATCTAACAGAGGATGTAAAGAAATTCCCCCCAAAAGTTACACGAGCTGAGTTTCATAGGGAGCAAGACATCTGCAGACAGTCCCACGTACTACATATGCAAAGACAAGGTAGGAAGAAGCTTGGTAGTTCCGTAAAACAACACATAATTCATTCAAGAAGGCTTGAATGTGGAGTGTTGGGTTGCTTTGCTTCTCACCTGGTCACTTCTCACTCTCAGACTAAAACAAATACCATTAGAGGTTAAAAAAAAAAAGTTGGATCTTTTAACTTCCCAGGTAAGGGAACCCATTTCTATGAAGAATTTCACTGAAAAGGAGAAGAGTTTTTTAAGTGCTAGAAAGGGGAAGCTCATGGGAGTTATGCTAATTAAGCTTTGGAAACTGGTGCTCTGGATATAGAACAGAAAGACTATATGGGTTTGTAAACAATTGAAGTAAAATAAAAATCCTTCTGTTCATATGTCAGGAAAGTGTCTCCAATTAAGAACAATGAGGAGAGTGTGATTTTCCATTCACTGAGGTTTATGGACCCTTACCAGATTCAGCCTATTGTGCTGAAACACAATAGTGTTTGATAACCCCCAGATAAACTCTGATAACCCCCAGATAAACTTGATAACCCCCAGATAAACTCTGCTTTAAGTGGAAAATTTTTCTTCACAGTCCCTCCTCTTCACCTTTCATTCTCCTGAGATGCCAGGCTCAACACACAAAGGATAAACAAATCATCCAATTGTCAGCTCTCCACTACTGTCTTGGTGTTGGGTGCCATTCTCACGGAATTCCATTGTGTTTATTCAAATGACTTGTCTCCTTTTGATGTGGTATAGTCGGAATGTGCAACAGCAATTTAGCTGATGTTAATGCACTTGACACACCCTTTATGCTCTCCTGAAGTAATAGCAACCTTAGACATCCTAAACCCACCTCTAGGTGTAAGGTCCGAGAGGAGCTCTAAAAACACCAGTGAATAGCTGTAAAGATACAAGAAAAAAAGAATGCTGAAGTTGAGGCAAGGGAGTTAGAAAAAGGGAAGTCAACAGGGTAAAATACTAGAGATAGGGAGAGCAAGATGAGGACAGGAGAATGTCCAGGCTTTGACCACACGTGTTGGTGACCTCGGGAAGTTTCAGGGAACCAGAGATGAGGAAAGTGAAATAATGAAGATAAGTGAGCAAACAGTTATTAGAAATGCTCAATTCTTTCAAAAAAAAGGTTGGTCGCTTTGGCTACGATTTACATCAAGCGCTGCCATGCCCAATCTAGTTTTTCTCTTTCTTTTCCTTTTTTAAAAGATTTTATTTATTTATTTGACAGAGAGTGAGAGAGGGAACACAGCAGGGGAGGCGGGAGAGGGAGAAGCAGGTTCCCCACTGAGCAAGGAGCCAAACGCTGCAGGCCTCCACCCCAGGACCTTGGGGTCATGACCTGAGTCAAAGGCAGAGGCTTAACTGACTGAGGCCCCCAGGCAGCCCTTTCTGCTTCTTTTTATTTGTATTCCCAGAAATGTCATTCAGTCAAATTTCAAAAGTTTGAACTGGTTAAGGAACCTTAGCTATCACTGATCAACCAGCTCATTCTACAAATGAGAGAAATGCTGGAAGGTGAAGTGAAATTTATTTTCACCAAGTTTGTTTTGTGTAATTTTTAAGGCCATAAACTTTCTAGACAACATAAAAACTCACGTTTAAATCTGGAAGAATTTTTGAAGGCTAACAAAAAAGATTGAAAGGTTTGAAGGATTTTAAGATAAGTTTTCATAGCCACGGTTTTGGGGGTGATTAAATTATACTGATGATGATCATGAGCAGCTTTCCATTAAAGTCTCTATCCTTCTGTCATTACTCAGGATACGAAGGATAGATAACACAGTAATAATAAAGATAATGATTACCCTCACCATTTTACCGGGGCAATTACTATACGCCAAGCACGACCTTCTAAAATTACCACATCACTGTATCCTCTCACAAAAATCCTATTGGTAAGAAAAGTGAAAAACTAACGAGAAAAGATGAGAAAAGTGGGACTTCCGTGGGTTAACGTGCTCTAGAATCCATGATTTGACTCAAAAGCCTGTTAACACTGGGTACAATGCCTTGTTTGTTATTTAACTGTCTGGTAGAACCACTAAAGTACAGAAGAGGTAAAAGGGAATGTCGGTGACACTGGTCCCTTCTCTGTGATGAGATAAACTGCTCGGCTTCTAACACTATGTATCCAAACATCCAACAATCCCGGGTCCAACATCCACCTCTCATCTCTCCACCCACTCATTATTGATTTTAGAAGGCCCAGCGCAAACTAACAGGACTGAGACACCGAACTCCAAGGCAACGCTCCACTGCTACATACCGAAGTCTTCTACTGCCTCCTCCTTCCCAAGCGCGTGCAAATCCAGCTACTGAGAGCGTAGATACACATTAGGGTTTGGGGTAGTTTGGCTCTCCGGGCTTCCGTAAGAGCGGCGCTTCTGCAGTCCCGGCCCCGCCCCTAGCAACGCGCTGGCTTGTTAACAACCGTCCAGCCCGCCAGAGCCCAAGTGGGCGAGTGGGCTGAGACCGGGTGATGCGGGGGGCTTCCTGGTGGCCGGGGCCACTGCCGGACCCCCGGGGCTCTTCGCGACTCTAGCGGCTTCAGGCGGCCTTCCCTTTTCGGTGGCAAGGCCTCTTTGGGTCCTTCAGCTAAAGGGAACAGTGTGGGACCTAAGGACCCACCTTCCCATCCCTCGTTCCACCGCTGCAGCGATGTCAGTAGCGGAGGCCGCGGCCACCGCCGAGGTCCAGGGACCCGACGGCAAGATAAGGTCCAGCAGCCCTCACCACGTCCGGATGGTCGGGGTGTTGACGGAGGACGAGGAAGTGCGGGTATGGACGGGTGTCTGTGCTTTTGGGAAGTGAGAGCTGGGGGCAGGGACTAGGACTGGGGGCAGCTAGAGCGAAAATGGGGGCCGGAGTGGAAACTATCGGAGCCCGCGGGACCGAGGTTCCAAGAGCGGAGCTGATGCCTCCGAGAACTGTGCCGCCTGAGGGAGGGGTTGGCTGTCGTCAGCCAACCTGTCTGGGGACTTGTGGCGCGAGCTTCCCCCGGAGCGTCTCTCTAAACAGAGTAAGCGAGGTTTTGCCGCTCTTCCTCGGAAAAGTGTGACCACGAAGGTCCTGGGAGGCAAGGAAAAGTTTTTAGTGGAAAAAAAAAAAATGGATTTGATGACCACTGGGCTTAGTAGATACCTGTTATCAAGTGATGTTCTTGATATAGGCGTAAATTTTCTCGTGTCTAAATTTACTGCTACTTTACAACCTGCACCTAAAGGGGAGGAAAACGCTGTTAAAATTAGAAATTAGCCTCGTTTTCATATGAAATAGGAAGCTGTGATGGAATCGGTGTGAGTCGAGAGAGAGCAGAATTTATACATCTTACTGTTATTTGTATTTGGTTTTGAGTTTACTTTTATTATGAATACAAGAGTAATTCTTACTAGTTGGTCTGTTGAGATATTTCACTTCAGAACCTTTGGCTGGATCTCCACGGGTGGCCGAGGTGTTTAGAAACTCCAGGTCGTTAACATAGTAGGGTCCCATTGCTCTTTCCTAAAGAGTACTGATCAAACCCTAAAACGTGAATACTATAGAGGAATCCTGCGCTGCATCCTCACACCTGATGGCGTTGGGTCACTATGGGAATTCCTTTGGAGGTTTTGCTAGTCTCAGGCTGCGTCAGGAACCCTGTCTCCTACGTCCACATCCTGGAACCTTGGAGAGTTCCTTGGGAGTGGCCAGTTGATTGGGGACCTTTTCTTTGGGATAAAGTTTGAGCTGAGTACTGTCTGATATTTACACTGTAGTAACCTGCGGAGCAACAGCACTTTTGATGATGAGCGGGTGCTAGGGGAATTTACCTAATCCATTTTTTTTAAAGATTTTTATTTATTTGACAGACAGAGAGATCACAAGTAGGTAGAGAAGCAGGCAGAGTGAAAGGGGGAAGCAGGCCCCCTGCTGAGCAGAGAGCCCAATGCGGGGCTCCATCCCAGGACCCTGAGATCATGACCTGAGCCAATGGCAGAGGCTTTAACCCACTGAGCCACCCAGGCACCCCACCTAATCAGTTTTGTGGAAATATTCCAGTTGGGCGGGGAGAAGAAGGACTTTCAGGAACAGCAACTCTCCACTCCCAAGGCTGCAGGGGGTCTCAACTCTACCACCATTCTCCCAGACACAGCACAGCTGAGAAGTAGGTGAATTTGGTATCTGATGGCTCTCTTTGTTCCTTCACCTAAGAAAGGTGGTGGGGGGCGGGGTGGTAAGAGCGAAAGGGTAGGGGCGGTGGCAAGGTTATATGAGGTAGGTTAGTATGGGTTAAAAAGAAAAAATAGAAAATACTTTTAACGAGCCTTTGCCAAAATACTCTACAACATATCAAGTAAAGCAAAACAAGTGAAACTGTGTGTATGTGTGTGTATTTTCTCCCTTTCTTTTTTCCTCTTCTTTCATTCTTACCCCTCCTTATGGAGCCTTAGATTTTCATCCAGGAAGAAATCGATTTCTTTTAGAGTTCTAGCTTGTTAATAACTATCTGTAGAAGCATTAACATTTTTTAAATTACTGGAGCAGAAGAAGGCAGTTTCTCTCAAAAGAAATGAAATAGAAACTTTTTAGAGCTGGGAGAAATGATCATTTAGCCTTTTTGGGTTTTGTTTGTGGTTATTTTTACAAATAAGGACCCTAAGGCCCTGAGAAGTTAACAGAGTTACTCAGTTTCTTTACTGAGGTGGGGTCTAGCAGTCTTTGCCATCATTAAAATGATAAACTTTTAGACTTTTGCCTCAGACCAGTGAAGGAAAGACTCTTAGAACTCTTGGGATGCTTGAGAGTATATCCTGGTAGCTAAAAGTGACTTTGGAGAGTCTACCTCAGTTCATTAAGTCAGCTCCATCCTATGCTTGAAATCACAAATTGTTTATCTTTATCAATTTCCTATTTTAATGTTGCTCTCATTCTAAAGAATTGGAAGCCCTTTAGAGCAGTGCTTCTCAAATTTTAATGTGCATTTGGAATGCCTGGGTAATCTTATTAAAATGCAGATTATGGTTCTGTAGGGCTGGGAAGGAGCCCCGGCTTCTGCCTTTTTTTTTTTTTCTCACCATTGCACATACCCTCCCCAATGTCCCTCACCCAGTCACCCCATCCCTCCCACCCCCTCCACCCCATCCCCCCAGCAACCTTCAGTTTGTTTCCTGAGAGGATTCTGCCTCTCTAACAGGTTTCCAGGTGATGAGCCAGTGCAACTGGTTGGAAGACCCCAATTCCCACTCTAAATAGCAATGCTTAGTGTATTCAGGAGGATATGAATAGTGCTACAGAATTTCACAGTTAACACCTGGAAAGATGTAGGAGGGAGTTTCATATGGATTCACATTATAAAACAAAATAACAATAAAATGAAATTCCTACCCCACCCTCTGGGTCAAACTATGCAGTAAAAGGGTAAAAGACAAGGGACACCAAGTGGAGTTTAAAAGATCTACTTGATCTCTTTTCCTATCACCACAAGGTTTCAGTCAATCTTAGATTAATGTCACATCCTGGTCAGCACCTCTCCCTCTCTTCCTAATCTGTTTCCCATAAATACCACTTGATTATCTTCCTTCCTTCCTCTGAGCCCCAGCCCTCTTTAGGATTCCACAGTAGCTTCTTATTGCTTACCTCGCCAAATATAATTACACTGACCAAACCACTTAATTCTCTAGGCTTTGTTACCTTTTCTATAAAACAAGCCTGTATTAGATGAGTGTTCCCCAAACCTGGGTGACCATCACAGTTGTCTGAGGAGTTCAAAAACCTGTACATAGCTGGGCCATAACTCACATCTACTGAATCATAATCCCCGGTGTGGAATCTAGGACTCTTTAAAAAGCTTTCTCAAGTGATTGTTAGCCTCAAAACCACTGAACTAGATGATATCCAAGGTCTCTGCCATCCCTAAAGTGCCTCAGGTCTACTCTGTTGTGTTTTCAGGGTTTTGCAAGGCCTAATCTGAACTTACCTTTACTGAATGCTCTGCCTAGTGCCACAAGGGCAGAATTTTTGCTTGTTTTTTCCTGTAGTGTCTCCTGTAATCTCCCAGGATTCCCCAGTAGCACCCAGCACAATACCTGGTACTTAAAAGGTGATATTATTTACTGAATGAATGCCCTCCCCTTTTTTCTGAGTTTAAACCTGACTCTACGTCCAGATCCTGCCTCTCCAATGTGAAGTACTCTCCCAATAGGAAGCACTTCCCATTTATCTTCACTCTCACAGATCCTCTCATAAATGAGTACAGTCCTAGGTCTGAGTCACACCATTTCTCCTCTAATTATCACTTGTGTTCTGTTGGCAACTGTTTCATTTGTCTCTGCCCCCTGGAATATGAGTTCCATAAGTGTAGGAGATTTATCTTAATGCTTGTGTGTCCTTCTCCTCCGTGACTCTGAGCTCAGAGTAATCTTTTTTTAAACTTTGTATCTTAATTAGTCCTCAATTTTACCATATAAACTTAGTATTATTATCCTGTTGCTGAAACTGGGTCTTACTTGTTAAAGTCACAAAGCTAGTAACTGGGTTAGGTTAGCTAGCAGGTTCCAACTGTACAACACAATGATTTCACAGGTTTGTACATGATGCCATGCTCATCACATGCATAGCTACCATCTGTCAGTCATCAATACAGTGCTATCACGATATCGTTGACTCTATTCTCTGTGCTGTCCCTCTCGTCCCTGTGACTTACTCATTCTATAACTGGAAGCCTGTATCTCCTATGGTCCTCCACTCATTTTGCCCATTCCCACCACTCTTTCTCCTCTGACAATGTTTGTTCTCTGTATTTATAGATCTGATTCTGCTTTTTGTTTGTTTATTCAGTTGTTTTTTCTTAGATTCCACTTATGAGTGAAATCATATGGTATTTGTCTTTCTCAGTTTATTTTTTTCACTTAGCATAATACCCTCTAGGCCCATCCATGTGGTCACAAATGGCACAATCTCATCCTTTTTCATGACTGTGTAATATCCCATTGTGTGTATATACTACATTTCCTTACCTATTCATATATCATTGAACATTTTGGTTGCTTCCATATCTTGGCTACTGTAAATAATGCTGCAATAAGCATAAGGCTGCATATATCTTTTAGAATTGGTGTTTTTATTTTCTTTTGGGTAAATACCCACGGATGGTATTATTAGATCATATGATCACTTAACTTTTTGAGGAGCTTCCATGTTGTTTTCTGTGGTGGCTGTACCAATTTACATTCTACCAACAGTGTACAAGGATTCCTTTTTCTCTACATCCTCACCAACACTTGTTATTCTTGTCTTTTTTATTTTAGCCATTCTGACAGGTATAAGGTGATATCTCACTGTGATTTTTGATTTGCATTTCCCTGATGATTAGTAATGTTGTAGTTGTTTTCATGTGTCTGTTGGCCATCTATAAGTCTTCTTTGGAAAAATATCGTTTAGGTCCTCTGCACATTTTTTAATTGGATTGTTTGGGGGGTTTTTGGTGCTGAGTTATATAGGTTCTTTATATTTTTTGGATAGTAACCCCTTATCAGATATATCATTTGCAAATATCTTTTCCCACTCAGTGGTTGTCTTTTTGTTTTCTTAATGCTTTTCTTCACTGTACAAAACAAAATATTTTGATTCTATATGAAAGCAGGAGATTTTGTATGTTTTATTCAATACTGTATCTTTAGCATTTAGAACAATGTCTGACACAGTGTAGGCACTCAAAAATATTTATAGAATAAATTAACTGTGCATAGTAAGCTATGGTATAGGTAGCTATTGCATAGGTATCATGGCTGAACTTCCTTGCCCAAATTTCCTCTCCCTCTGAAAACCTCCACAATTTTCTAGTTAATGTCCTATCCTGCCACTGTCTTTAATACTGCCATTGACTGTGTCATTAAACTAGCCTACTTGTTTTTGGAGTAATTGCTAGAAATAACCTTTGTGTTCAATTGAGAAGTCAGGCAAAGAACCAGCCCTCCTGCACATCCCACACACTTGCTAGCCCAGTTAATAGTTTTGTGACCTTAACAAGTAAGGTTCCAGTTTCATCAACAGGATAATAATACTAAGTTTATATGGTAAAGTTGAGGACTGATTAAGATATAAAGTTAGGGAAAAAAGCGGGGGAGGGAGGTGGTACCGGCTGGCTCCATCGGTAGAGGACACGACTCTTGATCTCAGGGTCATGAGTTCAAGCCCCACATTGAGCATGGAGCCTACCTAAGAGAGAGAGAGAGAGAAAGAGAGAGGGAGGGAAGGAGGGGGGAAGAGAAAGGGAGAAAGAGAGAGAGGGAAAGAGAGAAAAAGAGAGAGAGAGAAGGAAAAAAGTGCCAGACACATAAAAAAAGATATAAAGTGCCAGACATAAAAACGGACCATAGTAAATGTTAGTTCCTTTCCCTATAATTATTTATCAAATGAGGATTTCTCCCTTTGACATGTCTCTTAGCAAAATGGGAAAATAAACTCATCCTATAACTGTAAGTGAAGGTCTAATTTTCTTCAAAGCAGCTTATAAAACTTTTGATCTTAAAAGGTTTTGTTAAATGTTTTTACAATTCTCCATAACTATCTTATGTTAGCAGCAATTATTTTGATACATACCTCTGTGTGTCCTCTTCTGCTTCACTCTGCTGTGTACTCACATGTATCCAGACTCTTCCAATTATTACTTGAAGCCTCTGATTTGGAAATCTCTACCCCCCAGTTTAACGTATCTCCAGCCTCAACAGGAGCCTGTTCCTCGAGCCTTTCCTGTCTCAGCAAAGGGTGTCACTGCTTCTATGATTCCTCAAGTCCGGGAGTCAGCATCACCTTTTCTTCTCTCTCCTACCAAATCAAATCACTCCTTGGGTCCCACTGATTCTACCTCCTTGATGTTTTTCATTCCATTCCCTTTTGTCTATCCAGTTGCCAGCTGGACAGTCTGGCTCTTAGTCAAGGCTCTTTACACATGTCTCGCACCTCCTTTCCAGTTCACCCTAGACTTTTCCAGTTCAGTCTCTACTACACTCCTCTGGTTAAAGCCTGTGGAAATAAAGACCACCTTACTGAGAATAAGCAGGGACTGTTTAATATTCAGAGCTTACTATAGAAAGAGAGTCAGCCAGCATTACTTAATTTGGCACAGACTCCAAGGCAGGCAGGGAAGCTTTGTAGTAACAAAACCAAACAAAAAGAAAAGGGGCGGGGGTGGGGGTGGGGTGAGGAACACTTCTGGTATGCTCTGGTTGGAGGCTGTTGCCGTGGGGAAGCTGGAGGTGGGCTAACTACAAACAGGGCATTCTGTGTGATTGATTTGGGAAGCCTATTTGGCTTCTTCTGGTTGGTCCTATATAGTATGTGTGGGACAAAAAATAGGGAATCTGGAGTCACTGGCCAAATCCTGACTTTCCTGAGCAAATCGCTCCCCAGTTTGGTTGCTGCTAAGATTGTAGGCAAGAGTTCTGTTGCATATGTAGCCTGGCCATTGTCTGTTTATATACAGTCTCTCAAACCATTCAATAGCCTCTCAAGATCTTTAGCATAACATACAAGGCCTTCTGTAAAATGGAGTTGTTAATTGTATCTGCCTCTTAGATTTCAATTAGTAAACACATGTAAAGTGCTTACAACTATACCTAGAAATAGACAGCGCCATCATGTTATGATCGTTATTGTTATTCATAATTTTGATGTAGGAAAGATGTTCGGGTTCAAAGCCAACTGCCAAGAAAGAATTCTTTGGTACAAAAAGGATTTTATTGGGGCGCCTGGGTGGCTCAGTCGTTAAGCGTCTGCCTTCGGCCCAGGTCAGATCCCAGGGACTTGGGATCGAGCCCCACATCGGGCTCTCTGCTCTGGAGGAAGCCTGCTTCTCCCGCTACCATTCCCTCTGCTTGTGTTCCCTCTCTCACTGTGTTTCTCTCTGTCAAATAAATAAAAAATCTTTAAAAGAAAAAAAAAAAAAGGATTTTATTGAAGCACAGGGACAGGGGCACCTGGGTGGCTCAGTGGGTTAAGCCTCAGCCTTTGACTCAGGTCATGATCTCAGGGTCCTGGGATTGAGCCCTGCATCGGGCTCTCTGCTCAGCGGGAGAGCTCTCTCTCTGCCTGCCTCTCTGCCTACTTGTGATCTTTCTCTCTCTGTGTCAAATAAATAAATAAAATCTTTAAAAAAAAAAAAAAAGCACAGAGACAGGACCCATGAGTAGAAAAAGCTGCTCTGGGGTCATGAGGAGTGGCCCATTCTAGACTTTCAAGTTGGGAGGGGGTTAAGGATAGTGTTAGCCTCCCAGGTATTTTAGGAAACAGGGTTTCCAGGATCCTGAGGGGGCTAGCTATTGTTAGGAAAAGGTCATTTATTACTTTTTAGTAAAAATTCAGTCGTGAGAATCTTCAGATGTATATCGGTGGGTCATATGCTTAGAGGATGATTGCCAACATGTATCTTGGGGGAGAGGGAGAGAGAAAAAGGAAGTTTGCAAAAGAATTCTCATATGTTAAAGTAGACTTACAGGATCCTGGGGGTTGAGCTAAAATTGTCTTTTGCCCTTAGCAAAGTATTAACATTGAGGCAGCTGAGTCCCTAGAGGAATGTCTTTCTGCCTATTTCAAGGACTTTTGAATGGGCTGTAAGTGGTAAGGAAATTTAAGTTTTCTTTTGCTTTTGTTTCTTTTCTTACATCAGTTTGACCTCTCCTTACCTAATTAGTATCATTTGTAGCCACTATTCCTTACACTGTCTTCTCCAACCTAATGAGCTCCTCCCCATCCTCTCAATGCCTTATTTTCTCTTGCCTCCAGGCCCTCACACATATAATCCCCCATCTCCATCTCTCAAACCTTCAGTTCATCTCACAATCCTACTCTGTTTCATCTCTGCATGGAAATTACTTCTTCCGAAAGCTGTCCTGTGCCTTCATGGAGCATTTTGTAGCATGTTATCTGTATTACTTTTTTTCCGTGCCAGACCGATAGCTACTTGAGGTCAGAGCAGTGTTGTTCTGCATACTTAGCACAGTTTCTGAAACATAGAAACTGCTTATAAATATTTGTGGAGTGAGAAAAAGACTAACAGAGGGAGTGAAGGAGAAATCTTAAAAATATAATATGTGCTAAGCAAGTAAAACACAGAGTAGCATGAAGTAATAATGCAACAGAAATCTAAGAGGAATCTGTGCTCTAACCTTTACTACTCTCTGTTTCTTAATAAAAGTTATACCTGCTCATTTGGAGAGAACAGTTCTGATAATATGTGCAAAAAGAAAATTTTGCATTGACTTTTCATTTCAATATGCTTTCCAGTCCTCAAAGCTAATATTGCAGAAAATATGAAAATAAAAACTCACTATATCTATATTTCTCAGAGAATACAAGAGGAAAGAAGAAGACCACTGAGGTAGTGGCAGATGGTGCTCTTAAATCCCCAAATCTTGGAAGGCAAAATTGTATTCATCAAATTTTTTGGTAACAGTAAATTTAATCATTTAAACAAGTTAACAATAAAATGTAACAGTTTTTAGGGTCGCCTGGGTGGCTCAGTGGGTTAAAGCCTCCGCCTTCCACTTTCATCATGATCTCGGGGTCCTGGGATCGAGCCCCGCATCGGGCTCTCTGCTCAGCGGGGAGCCTGTTTCCCCCTCTCTCTCTCTGCCTGCCTCTCTGCCTATTTGTGATCTCTCTCTCTATCTGTCAAATAAATTAATTAAAAATCTTTTTTAAAAAATGTAACAGTTTTTAAAGATACCATAATACCAGCTATAGACCACTATTTAGTAAATCATTTTTGGTTAATTTTTTTAAAAGATTTAATTTTATTTATTTGACAGAGAGAGAGAGAGATCACAAGTGGGCAGAGAGGCAGGCAGAGAGAGAGGGGAAAGTAGGCCCCAGCTGAGCAGAGAGCCTGATGCGGGGCTCGATCCCAGGACCCTGAGATTATGACCTGAGCAGAAGGCAGAGGCTTTAACCCACTGAGCCACCCAGGTGCCCCTGATTGTTAATTTTTTAAGTAAAAATCATTTTGAGTAAATAAACTTACCCACTTACTCTACAGACTTAAAATTAGAATACCTGGCTGAAAATTGTTTTTGAAAGACATTGCCTGAGATCAGAATATGAGTTTGTAATTATAAAAGGAAAGGAAATTCTAGATTTAAGAGGCAATGGAATAATATCTATGTAGAAATATGGAAAGGTATGTATTATAGATTTAAAAATCAGAAAATACAATGGTGTTCTACTAAGTGGACTTACATATTTACACATGTAAACAAAAAAGAAAATAGTATTTATACATGTAAACAAAAAGAGAAAAGAATATTCAAAAATTTTTTGTAAAAGTTCTTAAATTTGGGATGATAGCACCTTCTGTGTCCTTCTCCACTTATCTACAAATAACTTTATATACCAGGCCCAGTTCTTTTGGTGCTGGGGATGCCAGAGAATAACTTGTCTTCAAGTGAGCTTTGGGGCAGGGCATCATGGGGGATAAACATGCAAATCATTTTGGAACTATGATGGGAATTGTAATGGGTGTGCACTCAGGGTGCTGTGGGAGCACAAAGAAAGGACATTTGTTCTATCCTTTTTCATCCCTTGGGGAGGCAACACTTGAGCTGGGTTGTGAAGCATATGTGGGGGTTAACCAAGGAGAGAAATAGGATTATCACACAAATGAAAATAGAGGAGGGGTGAGGAGCATTAACAGAAAGTCACTGAATGATTTAGATGGGTTATGTTCAGATTTGAGTTTTATTATCCAGACCATAGAGTAGCAGACCATGTTGAAGTGTGCAAGAATAGAGGCAGGGAGAACATCAGGGAATCTTCCCAACTGAGTGAGAGATGAGAATTGAATAAATCAGTAAGATGGCATGGGCTCAAGAAATATGTAAGATATAAAATTTTTATCTATAGACCTTGGACATTCTGTTTTCTTTTTCTTTTTTAAGATTTTATTTATTTACTTGAGAGAGTGTGCACAAGCAGGGAGCATGGGGTGGGGGGGTGGGCAGAGGGAGAAACAGATTCGCCCTATAGGGGCGCTGGATCCCCAGACTCCAGGATCATGACCTGAGTCTGAGTCAAAAGCAGATACTTAACCAACTGAGCCACCCAGGAGCCCTGACATTCTCTTTTCTAATGTGGATGACTGTAAGAATGCTGGTACCAACTGAGAGAGGCAATACATTGTTCGAGAAGGTAACCTCCTACCTGTAGTTTAGAAGCAAGTCTTATGTGTATCTGTACAGGCAAACTCAATGTAATTTGCATGGTTGGGATGTGTAATATCTATGCACCAGATCATTTCACTTTCCAAAGCATGCAAGTGCTATTATTCCAGATGCTTTCTTGGGCCTTTTAGGACTAATAAAATTTAAAGATAGTAAGATTATAAGATAATACTAGAATTCAAGAATTTTTTTTTTAAACTCCAAAATTTATTTACTCTTATAAGCTTTTTATACTCCCCTGTTTTTAATTGAAATATAGTTGACACGTTATGTTACATATGCTGTGCTTACCACAATTGTAGCTCCCATCCGTCACCAGATCCAATTACATGCCGTTGACATTTCCTATGCTGTCTGTACCTTTCATCCTTATGATATTCATTCCATAACTGGAAGTCTCTACTCTCACTTCCCTTCACCCATTTTGCCCATCCCTCCATCATCCCCTTCCCCTTATTATCCTTTTGTCATATTTTTAAGTTGCCAAGTAATATCACATAAAAATAGCGTGTTTGATGTGATTTCTTGATTCTCATGACACAAATTCTAAGGGTTGTGTTTGTTTTTAGGGTGCTTTCAAGACCATGAACCTAAATCGTGTTATCAACCTCCTTGAAGAGACTGATAAAGTAAGCTTTGCATGAGCTTTTAAAATTTCTCTGCTATATCACTTATAAACTATGATTTCCCTGAAAGGAAACATGTATTCCCCCAAAATAAGTCTCACTTCTTTCTTTTTGTTGAAACATTTCAAATAGTAAGTGTCTTATATTCAAGGACTATTTAAATAAGTTAGTATGAATGTATTTAACCTGGTAGGGAGGTTAGAGGAGATTAGATTTGGTTTTGTGGGATGGACGAATCAATGGTAGATATAAACAGAAGGAATCATAAGGTAGAGGAAGACTCTTCTAGCCTTGTTAATAAGTAGGATGTGAGGAGCAAGTGTAGAAAAAGCATATCATGATGTACTACTTAAAATTTTCTGATATGAAATCCAGAGATATATATATATACACATACATACATACATACATACTCATACATACTCATAAGTTATCTATTTTGAGAGGAATCTGAATGAAATGGAGATGAAACTATTTCAGATATAAGATTCAAAGTGGAGAGTTTAGGCATCGGGAGAAAAGATAATAAATGCATTTAATGCATGCTCACACACCACACTCTGCTGACATGACCCAAGAATCAATAGAGTGCCTAAAAGCCAACACAAAGTATAAAATTACTACAGGATGAAGATTGCATACTTCTGGAAAATGGATTGATCATGGTAGAGCCAATCAAAACCAAGCAATGTCTAGTCATTAGTAGGCCCAAAAATTTCATCATTGTTTTAACATCTTTAAGTTTCTACATTTTAACATAGAAAAAAGCACAATAAAAATAATGTATCTCTTGCTGGCTGTGTTCGTTGTAAAAGTTATTTTTAATTTTGAATATATCTGCATTTTAAAAAAGAAAAGTCAACTACATAGAGCTCCTTCTAGTTGTTAAATAAGGGTAGACCAAGAAAAAAAAATGTATAAAAAATGCCACAGCTGGGGCGCCTGGGTGGCTCAGTCGTTAAGCGGCTGCCTTCGGCTCAGGTCATGATCCCAGGGTCCTGAGATCAAGCCCCGCATCGGGCTCCCTGCTCAGCAGGAAGCCTGCTTCTCCCGCTACCATTCCCTCTGCTTGTGTTCCCTCTCTCGCTGTGTTTCTCGCTGTCAAATAAATAAAATCTTTAAAAAAAATAAAAAATAAAAAAATAAAAAAAAAATGCCACAGCTTCTCACAAAGGATTTAGGAACTTTAAAAGGACAGAGTGATTCAGTTATATAAAGTAACATATCACTCTATTGAGTTTTGTTTTGTTTTAGTTGGATGAAGATGTTTTGTTTTGTTTTGTTGAGTTTTGTTTTGTTTTAGTTGGCTGAAGATGTTTATGCTAGTATACTGGGCATAATTTAGAGGTTAAAAATACAATTTCTGCAGTCAGATCACCAAATTTGACTTTTAACACCACCACTTATTAGCTAGGTGATTTTGGACAATTTAGTATCTCAGCTTGAGTTTCCTAATCTGGAAAAGAGAGATAGTAATGACACCTTCCTAATAGAGTTGTTTTAAAAATTAATGAATTAACATGTATCTATAGTACATATATGGTGCATGGCATAGAAAAATGCTCAGCAAATTCAAGTATTGTTAATATTATTTCTGGAAATAAATGCTGCTTTTATATTAACTTAGTTTTGATTCTCAGTTTCCCAATCAAATCTAAATGGTATGTTTATTTTTATCTTCACTGTTTCAGGAAATGTTTTATAATTATATAATTTACATTATAACATAATTATTACAATTAAATGTAGTAATTTAAGAAGTACTTAATAATTTTAATGTCTACTTTCTTTTTATATTAAAGAAAATTTTTAAAATCTCAAAAGATTTAATAGCACAAAAGAACTAAAATAGACAACTTGTTTTAGGATGGTTTAGAAGAAAAACAACGTAACTCTGTCAAGAAACTGGTGCAGTGTTATCAGAATGGACTTGTATCCTTTACATATATATATATATGTTTGTTTCATTTAGCCTGAAATGAGAAAATTCTTATTAGAAATTGTATTATTTTCCTCTTGCTGCTATAACAAATTACCACAAACTTTGTGCCACAGAACAGCGTACAGCTTTTGTCTTACAGTTCTGGAGGTAGGAAGTCCAAAGTCAGTGTCACTGGGCTAAAGTCAAGATGCTGGGGGCGGTGGTTTCCTTCTGAAAACTTCGAGGTGAATCCCCATCCTTGCTTTTCTCAGCTTCTAAGGTGGCTGGCATTCCTTGGCTCCTGGCTCCTTCCTCAAAGTAGCACTACTCTCACCTCTGCTTCTGTGGTCACATCTTCTCTGATCCTCTCCTGCCTCTCTTTTTCAGGTAGGATCCCCTGATTACCATGGCCTGTCTGGATAATCTGGGATAACTTTCCCATCTCAAGATTTTTAATTTAATCACATCTGAAAAGTCCCTTTGCCATGTAAGGTAATATAGTCACAAGTTCTGGGACTTGGATGTGGACATCTTTGGGCAGACCATTATTCTGTCTACCACAGAAAATATCTCACATTTTGTGCTTTTCACACAATTATAGTTTCTGTTTTTCAGAATATAAGATTGAAGAAACAGATTAATGTACTTAATTCTGTGCAATAATGGCAGTTTTTATACACTCCAAGAGACAATGGATATAGTTAGGAGAGCCAAGTCAAAGTCTTGTTTCTACCAATTTACTTGATTAGTTATAATGTTGATAAACTTCTTAACTTCTCCACCCTTATAAGACGAGAGTAACAGCACCCCAGGAGGTTGTTAGGAAGACTAGATTAATGTACATGCAAGTGCTTGGTAACCAGTACAATATTATATAAGTATGTTATCCCCACTATATATACCACCCGATAAGAATATATGGAAACCAGTGCAACTCAAAACTATCTGTTCTTAAGAACCAGTTTATGGGTAGTTGTTGTTGTTGTTATTGTTACAGCTTTGCATTTAACTTAGCTATTACAGAAGGCAATACAGATGTCACAGGAAACTCTCACTTTCTGTAGTCATCTTACTACAGCCTGGTAACAGAGAATTTCAGAACCGGCAGTGGTCTATAGAGCACCCCTTCAGTAGTACTGATCTCTACAACCTCCAAAAATTGTCTAAAGAAGATATAAGTCTCTAATATTAGCTTGTTTCAGTATTTCAGATATCTTAAGGCTCCCATTCAGGGAAATATGCCTTAAAACTTTAATTCTTTTCTTGCCTTATTATAGCCTTCTTTTATATGGATTTGTTAAGCTCATCCATTACCCGAGGGCTTGTGAATGTTGAGCATTATTTATTGGTAGCCAAAAAGTCTACTAGCAAGTGATTTCTTTCCCTGTCTTACCCTGATACCTCAACACCTCCATCATTTTTTACTTCTTCACGTTAGAGAGTTGGTAGCAAATGACTCTATTTTTTTTTTTTTAAGTAGGTTCCACACTGGGGCTTGAACTCATAACCCTGAGAATAGAGATCAAGAGTCAGACTTGGTTAACTGAGTGAGCTGCCCAAGTGCCCCCAAATAGTTCTTTTTCTGACAGCCTTTCACAGGCTGCCTTTATATATGATAAAACATAAAGCAAAAATAAATTAGAGAAGTATCTTGGTCACTTCCGTAGGTAGTTAACAGAGGTTTGTACTTCCAATATATCTAGATTCCCCATCTCTTCCTAAGAAGGTCCCAAAAAGAGACTAGAAGTGATAGGATTCAACCAAAGAAGTATGTCACGAATATCATGTTTCCTTGGCTGTAAAAGAAAATCTGTGAAATGTGTTTATGTATCAGTGGGTTTTTTAAATAGATAAAAGGTGCTGTTACTTCAAGATTTAGAAGAGGTAAATTTTGCTTTTATACTAGTTTTAAATGAAATAAAATCTCAACTTATACCTTAAAAGCAAGAAAATGCATCTGAATAATGTTAATAAGGAAAAGTAAGGTAGGTTTGGGTTGTTTATCTAGAGCAGTGTATGTTTTGTATGTGAGTGGGGGAAAGATGAAAGATAAAAATGAGTCATTAACTGTTTTCAATGGGTTATTACTTAAGGCCAATAATTATTGATCAGCTGAATCCATGGTATTATAATTCGTAATCAAATTCTAAAGATATGGTGAGAAGAGAAAACAATATTTTGAAAAGAGGTTACTGAGATAAAAATTACATAATGATCCTGAGACAACTATAGTTCTAAGTTTTTCTATTTAGGGTTCAAAATTAGTATAATTAAAGCATCGTCAACCACATTTAACAAAATAGATGGAATTCTATGGACTTTCTTGACAGAAGTCTGTAAAGAATATGCTAATAAAATTTTAATCTTAATTTTATTTCTTAACTAAAAATATTAAAGCCCCTAAGGGATTTAGCACAAATATTTAAAATTTTGAATCTGTGTGCAGAAAAAATTAAAAACCAGCCCCATTTTATAGAATCTGCGTTTAATATCCTAAAATTATGTGGGTAAGTTGTTTTTCTTTAACTTTATTTTACATTAGCATGCAGTATTTTATTATGTTTTATTTTGTATTACAAAGATATGCAGTATGGTATAGTAAAGTGATAACTTGGAAAACCTTACTTGAGCATTAATTCCAATTGATATTTCAAAGGCAGTCAATTTTATTGTAGTCCAAGATAGCCACAAGAGATTAAACTGTAAGTATATTAAAATGTTTTGTCATTATAAGTTGTTCTCAGTGAATGATAAATGTGAGGTGAAAGCAAGAAATTGTGATTTTTTTAGAGAATTTTTGAGAAAATTTATGAACACTGCTAAGTAGTTTCAGTCTATTTTTTTTTTCTCTTTACAAAACTTGACTCTCCAAGGTATATTAAGTTCTGAGTCATGTTTTATTGATTTTTCAAATTTGAATGAAGAATAAAATGTCACCAGTCATTTCTGGTATGTATTTTTATGTTAGAGGTCAGCATTATAAAATTAATTTTAAACTTTTTAATATAAGTGTAAATTATATTAATGTAATTTTTTAAATGTAAATTAGAGGTCAGCATTATAAAATTAATATATCCTATCCTCCATATTATTGTTTCTCCAACCATCTGGGGGAACTAGTAATATCTTCAGCTTCGTTGCTGCCACATAGTAACTAATACATTAAAATATCCATTTTTAGTTTTCAGTATAATGTAGTAGAGGAAATTTCTTAAAGTAGGAATAAACCTTTCTATTAATTTAACCTTCTAAATCTTTCTACCAATTTAATTTTTTAAATAGCATGTTTCTTTTAGCATACACATAGTATTATTAGGACTATGTATACACAGTAATTTTAACTCTTACTTTTAGATTTTGTAGCGATGTTTACAATTTTTATAACTGAATACACTTAATTTTTTTGATATCTGAACAAAGTAATAAAAAATAATTAATTGAATACCTTTACCATGCCTTACTTTTTAATACAGACCATGAAAAATAAAGAAATAAATTATTGCTCTGGTGCTTTCAAGGAACTTTTGTGTACTAATTGGAAATTATTATTATATTGCTGTGAGATTATAGTGCTATCATTTCAAATTTCAAGACTCTGCAAGTCTTAAAATACCAGACCTATAAGCATTACTTTGAACAATGCCAGTGAAGAGCTCTACCAAAAACTAGTTTTCTATTAAAACTGTGATTGAATGTTTCCTTACATAAAGGAACAGACTTTTGAATTGCACTCTTTACTTTCTCTCATATTTCATAATTATTCACATTATTTAATTTTTTTCTCCTTTCCTAATTTCTGCTTCCATCCTGTATTTCTCTACACCTCACTCTCATTTGATCCCCTTCTCAAGACATTTTGGGGAGATAAAAACATTGAAAATAAAAAATAAAACCTAGCCTTTCTGTTTTGACTTATATGTAGTATGTTTTCTCACTACATCAGAAGTATAATGTATACTATTTTCGTAACCTTTTGAGGGAGAAACTCTTCTAGTGCTTTATCTTTTAGATTGTTTCCTTTGGGTAGAAAAGGAAAAAGTTTGAGGACAAGAAGTAATTTTAGAGTTCTTCGCTTTAGTGATCCAACAAAGAGCTGGATAACAAGTAATAATTTATTGGTTTCAAATGAAAAATTCTAACAAACACTAAAAAATGAACCTCTGTGGCATTTATAAAATTGTACTTTCCATAGCTTGCCCTTGAAATATTTTGAAACTTTTTCTTGAAAAACATGAATTAAAAGTCCTATAAAGAGATATATTACACTTTTATGTAGCACAAGAGGTTCAAATTTTGAATTCATGAAATACCAAAATATTTCATATTTTGTATTTAGGAAATAACTTTTATTTCTCCTTTGATATTTAGGCTAGTGACCTAGGTTTGAATGCCCTTTTATGATTTTTAAATAAATTATTTTCAAGTAACTTTGGTTATAGTAGCTGTGAAATATAATTCTAATATCATTAATATCTGTTATTACATATTTATATAATTAATATAAATTCTTAAATTTTTTATTTATATAGTGTTGCAAAATGGCTTTCTTAACCCTTGCCTTTTATGTTCATCTCTCTTCATTTTCATAAACCTATCTTCTATTTGATCAGTTAGTTAGAAACACAAAAATTTTTTGATTGTTGCCAATTCTCCCAGGGCTACAGAATAGGATATTACCTTCATTTAATTCTTTAGAAAGGATTCTCCCCTACTTTGCAAATGATGGTTCAATTAAGGACTTTATTAAACATAATTCCTGCATTCTTCATTCTTACTGAAGCTTGCCATTTTTGAAAAAGAAAGTATCAGATGAAATAACATATGCTGAAGATACTGCTAATTCAATCGCACTTCTGGGTAAGTTAAGATTTCTTCAGGTAGAGGGGGTAGCATATGACAGGCCCTACTGACAAGAAAGAAATATCTTAGTCACTAAGTTTTAGAGTACTCTTTCAAATGTGGGTTATTTTCTTGTTTCTGGTTGGGAGTTTGATAGTGTGTTTGATGATAATTTTTGTATTGTTTTCTACTGAGGCATGATTTATGATATTTATGATATTTATGATACCAACAAGATTCTGTGTTCCTTAACTGAAGGACTGGCAGATACTTATTTGTTTTAATGTTATTTAGTTTATTGAAATATTTAACTTTTTTGTAAATTAGAAGTATATGTACCTCTCAATAATCACAAAAATGTTTTCAATATTAAACTTTAATAATTGCTGGAATCTAATTAATTGCTAGAAACACTGAGATCCAAAATATGCATTAAATAATCTGAAATTTTAAATAAAATCATAAAACAGGGAGACATTAATCCTTTTATATCTAAATAAGTTTCATAGTCTTCAACAGTATGATAATCTGGGAGAAGTTATTATGGGCTAGCATGGATAAAGATGTAAGGAAATTAGAATAAACATGAGAGGTTAGATAAGATGACCGCAAGGAAAAAGCAGGCCGGAAACTAATGGGAAACTTTAATTCTGTGAATCTCTAGCATCAAAATTTACATTGGGAAGCCAACCGTAAAGAGGATATGATAATATTAACAGATAAAAGATGTAGTTTTGGTAGATAACATTAAAAAATGTCTCTGTTGCCCTTACTATTTTTAAATGATGCCTCTAAGAGTGTTGACAGGCATTTGTATGATAAATACAGGGCTCTTTCTTACTGTGTCATTCTACTCTCTACTGAATAACTGCTTGCCTGTCTTAGAAACTTGAAGGAAGTATGAACTCTTAGCTTAAAATGAGCTCCCTTCACTGATTATTGACTGCAAGTGCTACTCTCCTGTCCCTTGTTTTTTGATTGCTGGAAACATGTGTTTAAACTAAAATAATTGTATAGATTATAAAGGATTTAACAAAAGCTGTTCATTTTTACTAGTAAATTCCAGTTTTCACTATGCAATAGTAAATCTTTTTTTTCTTTTAAGTGATAGTTATTTCTGATTCAAGAGTAGGACTTTGGAAATGTATGAGGGAAAAAGTTGCTATTGTGTCCCAAGATTATAAAACAGGAAATTGTGAGAAATGCTCTAAACTTACAAGAACTAAAAGGGTAGAGAAGCAGATGAGAAACCTTACAATTTCCATAAACTTGAACATTTGTTTGGTTTTGTGGGAAAATTTTAGTTGTTCCTATTGACTCAATTTTTCCAAAACATAGTGATTTTTCAACATCAAAGGAAGTGTTCAAAAAAAATTTTAAGAGAATCATCTTGAAACTGTCTTCTTTTCTTCTTTTTTTTAGTGGTATCTTTTGCAGATAGATTCTCCTAAAGCAAGGGTGAGGTTTTCCTATATGTTTCCTCCTCATGTCCATTTGCATCCCCACTCACTGATCATTTCCAGAGGTGAACATTATGCAAGTCCTAATGCAAAACAGGAGTGTTTGAAGAACACCTCATGATCTGTTTCCCTCACAGAATCCCCCAACATCTGGTGCAGCCCTGAAGCTGACTCTCCCAACTCCAGTTGTCCTCGGTATGCAGAGGACATGGAACATTTCCAGAATCCTACAGCTCATTTTCGGCTTCTCGTAGGGATCATAACTTGTAGTTCATCAGAGCAAGAACAATCCAGTTTGAAGTTGAGGCTGAAGCCAGTTCAGAAATAATTTAGATATGTCTTAAAAGGAACCCTCCCAATCCTTCATCTCCGCCAAGATAATTTGAACATGAAACTATTATAGGTAGGGCAAAGATTGCCCAGAAACACACTGTTTTCCAGTTTGTCAGCAAATTGAAAAGCAGAGCTCACTTGGAACTTCTCTAAGCAAAGGATGCATTATTAGAGGCAACAAATTACTGATTCTCTAAAGGGAAAAATGCTAACCCATATCTTGCCAGAATAATAACAGTAACTTACTATATGCCAGACACAATTCTCAGCTTTTTTTCATATTAATTCCCACAGCAATCTTTAAAGTAGTAACTATTGTTATACACATTTTATAGATGAGAAAATTACGGCACAAGTTTACATAGGTAGTAAGTGACAGAGCCAGTATTTAATCTTAAACAGTCTGGTTCCAGCATTTATGTAATTAACTACCATTCTCTTCTTCCTGGGAAGGAGAGGCTGAGTTGATTGAGGGGCCAAATGTTATAAGGATAGACCCAAGATATTTCGTGTATGCATGTGTGCATGTATAAAATTACATGGTCCAGTTTGGACTTCTAGTGAGGATTTTTTAAATCATATTACACATTTAATTTTGCAAGTAAACATGACAGTGTTATTAAGTAGCATTCATTTCTCTTTCTGGCAGGTGAATTAATGCAAATACCAAATTCTGAATTGAGGATACAAATTTGTAAGTGTATTGTTGACTTTTATCATGCAGAACCACCAAAGAAGCATATTACAGGTGAAGTTTTCAATAGCCTTTTAGTAATAACTTATGTCTGTAAAATAATATTCTTTCTCATTCTCTTTGAACTTGGAAAGACACAGTGGGATTGATGCAGGCTGGCTAGGTCCAAGGAGCCAAAAGGTTCTCACAGGACCAGCCAAAATGGTGCTTGGCTCTGTGCAGGATAGGAATCAAACACAAGCCAAGTGGAAGTGAGAGCAGAGTTTATTGAAGACATGGAGAGAATGTAGATATGGACAGAGTGGAAGATTCAGAAGGGAAAGAAGAGTGAATCTTGTCTTTGGTTGGGGCCTGTGGTTTTTATTGAGGATTATGGTCAGGTGCACCTGCCTTCTCAGCCTTTCAGAAACAAGAGGTGTCTCCATTAAGTCACTTATGCCCTTGAGCCAGAGGTCTTGATGAGTGAGTATTCTGGGAAAATGTTTATAATGACTCTGCCCAGTTACCCTTTAGATATTGTCTATTCCGCTGGAAGACTCCAAAGAAATAAATAAATCCTTGACCTTTATAAGGAGCACATACATCATTATATTATATATCTATATAATATAGATATAAATTTAACTTTAAATTTAATTAATATAATATATATTAAATTTAATGAGTCAATTCAAAATTGACTCATCTGGCCTTTTATAGAAAAATTTTGCATATCCCTGTGCTATGCAATTTTAAAATGCCACTCTTCTTTTTTACGTTGTTATTGCTGTTGTTTAATAATATTACTCATTCCTTTGTCTGACCATAGATAGTTACTATGTGAGAAAACTGTCCATATTTATTAACTAATTGTTGTTAGGTTACCAGCAAGCAAGTTCATCATATAAGATTAAGATGGCTGAGGTCGGAGGATTGGCAAAAACAATGGTCCAATCATTGGCCTTGCTTGAAAATCAGCTTGTTGAGAAACTTTGGGTACTTAAAGCTCTGCAACATCTCTCAACTTCTGGTTTGTATATTATTACCTTTAAATACTTCATTCTCAACTACTTTTGTTTCTATCCAACGGTGTCGAGACTATACAACAAAAATAATTTTTAAATTTATTTTCAGAGGTTAATTGCGCTTTGATGATGAAAGCACAAGCAGCCAGAGAAATCTGTGCTCACCTCAATGACCCAGATCCCTCTGGACAGTTTCTGTTTCGTTCATCAGAAATACTTTGGAATTTATTGGAAAAATCTCCAAAAGAAGAAATCATACAACAGCTTAGTAACTTGGAATGTTTGCTGTAAGTAAGCGGTTAGATAGGAATGCCAGTAACATAACTAACATCTTTTTTTGAATTTGTGTTCAGTTAGGCTTTTGAGTCATGTAACAACTATGTTTCAGGACGTCATTTTTATGCGGTGGTATAAATGCATCTGTGCAATAGCAAGCTGTTTTTTCTTTCTTTTTGGAAAGCTTTTAAAGTACCTTATTAACAAAACTAAGTTATGTCTTTGAATAAGTATAAAATAAATTAGACATTTAAAAGAACCATGTCATTTGTTGATTCAGTAACCTATTTTTAAATACTCTCTTCCAGATATTGCAGTAAGCATAAGCAATAAAATATAAGTGAGCCTTTAAGTTACGTATTCATTTATTCATCAAATAATTATTGCCTGCTCTGTACCAACTTTAGTACTAGGCCGTAGAAATACAAATGAAAACAATGTAGACATGATCTCTGATTTCATGGAATTTGCATTATTATTAGGAGATAGACAAGTAAACAGACAACTAAATGCTATGAAATAGACTATCGCGGGTGCTACATGTTCTCTAGAAAAGAGTGATTCAGCACACCCAATTCAACTGATTTAAAGATTTTATTTATTTATTTATTTGACAGAGAGAGAGAGAGAGCACGCAAGTAGGCAGAGAAGCAGGCAGAGAGGGGGAAGCAGGCTCCCCGCTGAGCAGAGAGCCCGATGCGGGGCTTGATCCCAGGACCCTGAGATCATGACCTGAGCCAAAAGCAGAGGCTTTAACCCACTGAGCCACTCAGGTGCTCCTCAACTGATTTAAATCACATAGGATTCTTATGGGCTTATATAACTTCAAGGTCAAGGATAAAACTGGTTTCATATGCTCAGCAAATAACAGGATGTGGGCCTTCATCATCCGTCTACAGTCTTCCACTGTGTTAGCTTTATTCCCAAGCTCCACATGGTGAGAGCTAACAAGTTTAGGTTCACACAATCACAACCACAAATCAAGCAGAAAGGAAGACTTGCTCTTCTGAAAAGCCAAAGAAAAATCTTTGAATTGAGTCCCTCTCGGTCCTGAGTGGTCTGGGTAGGCCATATGCCATTCCAGAATGAATTACTAGTGACAGAGAAATGCTCCGGCTAAAAGGAAGCTAAAAACATCTTCATAAGACCAAAAGAGTAAATGCCTAAATAAAAATAAGGGTACTGTTATCATAAGAAGAGCAAGTAAGGGGTGCCAGCCTGGCTCAGTCAGAAGAGTATTCAACTCTTGATCTTGGGAGTTATGAGTTCAAGCCCCACATTGGGTGTAGAGACTACTTTTTAAAAAAATAAAATCTTTTGAAAAAAGACAAAGAAGGGTGAGTGCTGGGAAGCAAACCAACACATGCCCAAACTAACAAATGCCCTCAGAACCTGACCCAGACTTGGAGAGTTAATAAATACTTCCTGATGAATCCTAATTTGGTGTCTGAATGATAAATATGAACTGGCAACACAGAAGAGTTTTTGCATTCAGAGAGCATCCTACACAGGGGAACGGAACTGAAAATAGAATTTGGCAAAATAAAAAAACTGGAAGGTACTGAATATATTGAGTGCAGAAAATAGAACAGTGAGAGATGAAGCTAACAGTGTTAGTAGGGACCATAACGTGAAAGGCTTGATAAGCCTTGGTAAGGAGGTATGACTTTTTAATCTTAAGAACAAAGAAAAGCCTTTAAGTAGTTTAAAAAGAAAAATGATATGAATGAATCTTTATTTTAGAGCAGTCACTTTGCTTTGTTTCTATCCAACCTGTTTCTATCCTAAACAGGTATAAATTTGGATGGATGGATTCTTATCTGATACACGCTCGACTCCTATGGCAGATTTAGAAATGTAGAAAAGATGAGAAATACTTTGAAATGAATTGCATAATATAAAAAGGGGGATTTTGTTGATAGACACTTAAGCAGCATTTGCATGGAAATATGGTTTTAAAGATCTGATTTTACTTTCCAGGGCTTTGAAGGAAGTATTTAAAAATCTGTTTATGAGAGGTTTTAGTCATTATGATCGTCAGCTTAGAAATGATATATTAGTAATCACTACAATTATAGCTCAAAATCCTGGAGCACCAATGATCGTAAGTATGAGTCAAATTGCATTAATTTTAATTGTGGAAATAATTAGTATGGGAGGAAGGAATCCTAAACAATGTTGTAATATTTATGACCTTATTTGTGAGAGCAAGTTATGTTGTAATTTCATTATGGTCACCAGTAGTTCTGCCAGTTCTTTGCAACCTTTTGGAAACTTGAGATTCTCTCCATATTTTATAATTTGCTTACATATTTACCATGTATGATGCGTTTCTTTCCTTGCTGGTGATATGGGTCTATATCTGGCACCATTTCTCTTTCACTTAAAGAATTTCCTTTCCCATTTCTTATGATGCAGATCTGCTGACTGCTGGCAACAAAATCTCTTAATTTCTTTTATCTGAAAATATCTTTAATTCAGCCTAATTATTGAAGTCTACATTCATAGAATATAGAATTCTAAGTTTAACATTTTTATCTTTTACCACTTTGAAGATATCGTTTCACTGTCTTCTGGCCTCATGTTTCTGATCAGAAGTATTTGTTTTTTCAAGTTGCTTCCCCATGGACAATGTATCATTTTGCTTTCTGGCTGTTTTTCAAGATTTTCACTCTACCTTTGTTTTCCAGCAGTTTTACTAAGATGTGCCAAGATGTGATTTTCTTTGTATTTATCCTGCTTGAGATTCGTTTATAGAGCTTCCTGAGTATGTAAATTCACTAAATTTGGAGCATTTTTGATCATACTCTTTAAGTATTATATCAGCTCCATTCTCTCTCCTCTTCTATAATTTAGATTACATGCATGCTTGTCAAGAGGCTCTTGTTCACTTGTTCCAATCATTTTTCTCTGTATTCTTCAGATTCAATAATTTGTATTGGTCTATATATCTAAATTAATTGACTTTTTTTCCCTGTCATCTTCATTCCTTTATTAATCCCACCCAGTGCATTTTTATTCCAGACGTTGCCTTTTTTAATTTTTAAACTTTTGTCTCTTTTTTATAGTTTCTACTTCTCTGCTGAGAGTTCCTGTCTTTCTGTTTATTACCAGAAATACCATTTTTTACTGTGGGTTGTTTTTTGTTGTTTTTTTTGTTTTGTTTTTTGTTTTGTTTTTTACCGTGGATTCTGTTGTAGTCCTCTGAAAAGTATTTGTTCTTTTGTATTAATAGGCATTTAGTTAGGCTACTCATCCTTATGGTGAAAGGCAGGTCAAATCTCAGTTCATTTCTTTCAGCCTTACCTAGGATTGCTTGAGAATTCCCTGCCCTGGCATGATTCAGGCATTAGCCCACAGGTGTGGGAGTTTATACACAGAAACTGAAGTTGCCTTTCTATGGCTCTCTCCTTTATGGGATTTCCCCCTTCACTTTCCAGTAGCAACAGTTGCCCGGACATTACCTCAGCCCTCTGAGTGTTCAAACCACTGAGATAACAGCTTTAACCTGAGCTGCGGCATCCACACGAGGTGTGGGTTAGGGCCTGGCCTCCATCTAAATGCCATTTTTTAAAAAAGGGAAATTTTATGCAGTGCAATCTCCTTCTTCAAAGTTCTGACTCCCCTCCAGTATCTGCTTGGTTTTGGTCACAAGACAGTTGTTTTTATATTTTGTTCAGAGTTTATAATTGTTACCTGCAGGAAGGTTTCTTATAGGAGCTACTCTGCCATCCCAGAAGCTGAGTCTCCCCATATTTTATAATCATCCCAGAGTAGAGATCTTTGGCAATGATATTCACATAGCCACAAACTTTCTAAGTTGTATTTAAAGGAAATTTGGGAATGAAGGCCTCAACCCCTTATCAGTGGTTATCAAATAGAACTTATAATGTGTAAATGGGGGCAACAATCCTACCTAGCTTTCTAGTCAAGGCTGCATTATGTGGGTAAACCTACATGTGTCTTTGGACTAGTTAGTTAATAAATCCTGGTTAGTTAATAAATTTTATGAGTCAAATAACATCTTTGCATTTAAAGCAACCATATGGATCCTAAAGCTGTAGAACTCTAACACTGCAAGCTCAAAAGCCCAGGGGCTTGCCCCTGTAAACTCTCTGGAATTACAAAGTCCAACTAGGATATCTTTGGCAGAAATGGGTTCTCTCATGCTGAAATGTTTGCAATTCTGGTTATTCTTCAGGGCTTTTCATGTTAAGTGGGAGAGTGTTTAGGGTCAAGATGGGAAGGGGAGCTGTTTAAGAAGAAAAGCTGCCAAAAATTACTATATCTTTCACCCTAATTTTATCCCTTAAAGGTATAGATCATGAATTAGATAAGTAATTTGTAGTCTTAATACATTTAGGGTAATTACCAAATCTTAATCAGCATCTTATAAAATACTCATAGAATAATGTAAAAATATTTCTTAGAACCAACAGAAGTTTATATTAAATAAATTACAAGTTTATCTGGCTATACGTTTCCTGCTTTCGTCCCTTTCTATTATTAGTACTTTATGAATTCAAATGAATGACAAGGGGAATATGATAAAGATAATTAAATATTAGGTAAATATAGGCATCTGTAATTTCCATCTAATTAAATCATCCTTCTGTGTATTTATATTAGGAATGTGGCTTTACCAAGGATTTGATACTATTTGCAACTTTTACTGAAGGTAAAAAACATAAAACTTTCAACCTATAATTATCTTGATGAGTCTTATACATTATTTTAGCTTTTACTTTATTTTCTTCTTTTTTCCCCCCTCACAGTTAAAACTCAAAATCCTTTGGTAAAAGGTCTTAGGCTTTCTAATTCCTATGAAGATTTTGAATTGAAGAAATTGCTATTCAATATAATTGTGATCTTATGTAAAGATTTACCTACTACACAGGTAAAAAAAATAACCAAAATAAAAGCTAAAGTGTCTCACTTTGTAGTATAACTTTTTTAAAGTCATGACTGTAAATCTTTCATCAACCTATATATATATATATTTACCATGGAAGGTACCTCTTATTGGCCAGTATTTCATCTTATCAAAATTTCTTCTGTTTATCAGGTATAATAAACAGTGACTTTGATAAATTTAAATCACATAAACCAAAAAAGTCAGGAGAACCTTAGAGATTTATTTATGTATTTAGATCCCCTGGATAAGAAAACATAATATGAAAGAAAATCCATATAGGCCTATCCAGTCTAATAGTCTACCTCTGACCATATTGTGGTTAAAGCTTTAGTCAGGCAGAATGCAGTGCTGTCATTTTTCAGCAATGTGATACTGAATAAGCTGTTTAGTTTCTGTAAATCCCAGGTATCTTTTTTTTTTAAGATTTTATTTATTTATTTGAGAGAGCGGGGGAGAGCACAAGCAGGGGGAGTAGCAGCAGAGGCAGGAAGCCTGAGGCATGGCTCAATCCCAGGACCCTGGGATCATGACCTGAACTGAAGGCACATGCTTAACCAACTGAGTCACCCAGACATCTTAATTTCAAAGAGAGGATAACACCTATCTCATTGAATTATTATGAGGGTTAAAAGAGCTCAGAACTTTTTTGGTAATACCACTTTGAGCAACACACATTTATATATACACACTAAAATATGCTCAGAGAAGGAAAAAATTGTCTTTGTCTTTACAGTTAAAACTTTATTATTTACATCAAAAATATATACTCTATAGAATCTAAATGTATTTTCTGAAATGCCAAATAGAATATCACTACATAAAATATGGTTTTATTAGTACAGTGAAGTATTATATAACTATTAAAATCTCTATGGAGGGGCGCCTGGGTGGCTCAGTCGTTAAGCGTCTTCCTTCAGCCCAGGTCGGATCCCAGGGGCCTGGGATCGAGCCCCGCATTGGGCTCTCTGCTCGGCAGGAAGGGCAGGAAGCCTGCTTCTCCCGCTACCATTCCCTATGCTTGTGTTCCCTCTCTCGCTGTGTTTCTCTCTGTCAAATAAATAAAATCTTTTAAAAAAAAAAATCTCTATGGAGACAAAATGTACACTACTGTTTATAAACCACTTTAGTTGATAACAGAGTGAAATGGCATAAAGACTATAGTGAGCTTCTTAAAGCACTGTGTGAGCAGTGGAAACAACTAATTTTTTTTATGTCATTTGTTTGTGGCCCAGTAATGGTAGTGATAATGAATATGTGTACCGTTATTTGTAGTTCATGGAGTATTTTGAAAACATTATCCACTTAACATTTATAGTAATGCTAGAACTAGCTGTCGTTCTTATTCCTGCTTTCTCCATTCTAAGTCTTGTGTTCATTCCCTGTGCACTAGTAGAAAATTTAGAAAAGTTCATAGATGTTATTGTGAAAAAGTCTTTATAAAATAATGCCAAATGAAAATTGAATAGAATATGGCACATCATCTGTTGCCATCTTGTGAACCATATATAAGCATCAATCAGAATCAGCCATAATATTAACCAGTCATATTATAATAGCTATGCATTTTTCTATTTTATTGAAATCATGCATTTAGTACAATTTTGAAATTCTAGGTGTGTAATTATAAAAATGGCTTGTGACCTGAGTGGCATTGGTTGACTAGAATATTTGTATAAGTTCGGTTACAAGTGCTTAAAAATTAGCCACAGTCATTATTTTGGAAAAATTGATATTTTTATAGTATACAGTTGAGTCTGTGAAATGTTTCTTTTTCAAAAATGAAGGGAAGTCGGGGAGCCTTGGTGGCTCAGTGGGTTAAAGCCTCTGCCTCCGGCTCAGGTCATGATCTCAGGATCCTGGGATGGAGCCCCATATAGCATCTGGCTCTCTGCTTAGCAGGGAGCCTGCTTCCCCCTCTCCCTGCCTCTCCGCCTACTTGTGATCTCTTTCTCTCTGTCAAATAAATAAATAAATAAATAAAATCTTAAAAAAAAAAAAACTTATAAAAAAATGAAGGGAAGAGAAAAATGTCAGCAGTTTATTTGCCCCAAATTTTCTGCTTATGGTTTGATCATAAGCAGGAGTTAAATTACATATATAAGTATAGACAAAAAAATAACACTTATTTATATTATTGTCAGCTTAAGTGCATATTCGAGATAAGGGGGTCATAGCCAACTGGTTGTTGTTTTTGTTTTTGTTTAGCTTTGTTTTTGGTACTTAATGTAGGTTGGGATCTTTAGGAAGGAAATTTTTAAAAAATGATCCTAATAAAACATCACATTGGAAATCTTTAAGTTTCTTAGATTAAATAAAATAGTTTTACTTACGTTTCTAACAAAGTGCTTTTTGCCCTTCCTCATAGCTATTAATTGACGGCAAAGTTATCTTGGCTTTGTTTTCCTATGTTAAAAAGCCTGAGAAACAGAAGATAATGGAATGGTCTGCAGCACAGTATGAAGAATTACAACTGCATGCAATTGCCACTTTGTCATCAGTGGCTCCTTTATTAACAGAAGAATATATGTTGTGTCAGGGAAATGCTCGAGTCCTTGCATTTCTAGAGTGGTGTGAGAGTGATGGTGAGTAATACCTGTCAAAATTCCAATTTATATATTTCAATTGAACTCTCAATATATGCATAGAAAAATAAATAAAATTAAAGAAAAGAGAAATAAAAATACAGATCTGGCTTCCGATAATTTTCACGAATTTACTGTTGTTTTAAAGAAAAAAAATCTGGTTTCATTTAAAGTCAGACACATTAGTAAATATTGTAACTATAATTGATGCATACCTTTCAGTAAAAGAGAGGTTATTCATATAACCTGATTTAAGTTTTTGCAGCATTAGGCTTATCCAACAATTATACTAAGTCCTAGAAATATTTTAATTATTCATTCAACAAATATTTGTTGAATGCCTACTGGGTACTAGATATTGTTTTAGCTGCTAAAGATACATTTATATTCAAAATAAATAAAATCCCTACCTTCACAGAGCTTAAAATTCCCAGCCAGGAGTAATGATTCTGCATGTAGTCTACTGAATTGGTAGACTACAAATTTGTACAAATATTTTATTTCAATTCTCATCATTCTTAGAAAGAAAATAAGAAATACTTTCTTTAAAAAAATGTTTATAAGAGAGATACTGCATTCTTTTCTGGTAGTTATTTTGCTTTGGAAATAATTTTATATGACACATTTTTAGTAGATCAAGAAAATCATATATCCACCAAGAAGGAAAAGAATTATAGCTGATTTTTTTTATTCTCTAGTTTCTAATATGCAGAATTACTAAATTTATTCTTGTGAAGTTATTATGCATTAAATAAAACCATTAGTCTCTCTATCCTTTATATTATTCCTAACCAGCGGAAGACTGATAGCTAACAGTTATTGAGTACCTACGGTAGGCCTTATACACCTTACAAGTATTAATTCATTTAGTCCTCACAACAAATCCAGAGGTTGAAGGTACTAATACTGTCTCTGTTGGTCAGATGAGTAGACCTCAATCAGAAAAATTAAATAACATGTTCTTGGTCACACAGGAAGTGTCAGATCCAGGATTTAATACAAGCAGTCTAGCTCTAGAACCTACATTTTTAACCCAAACACAATACTCAGAAGAGTATTTTTAAAAATTTTTTTAGCCTTAAACATAAAGAACCTTTTAAACAATGCATATTATTGTAAGAAGAAAGGAGAAATTGCCTTGCTGTTTATCAAGACCTACCATAAAGCAATAATAATTTAAACTGGATGGTACTAGATAAGGAATAGACCAATGAAAAAAAATATATGGGAGGCTGGCATTAACAAAGATGTTATTGCCTTCAATAAAAATAAAAATTAGGTTCTTTCACCTTACTAAAAAAAATCAAGTGCAAAATGAATTAAATCCCTAAATATCAAAAGCTAAACTGTTAGATCTTAGAAGAAAACATGGAAAATTTCTTTATGAAAATAGGGTAGGAAAAGACTTTGAAAAACCAGAAAAACAAGCTACATGGAAAATTAATGCATTTAATAATGTAAAATTTAGAAATGCTATATGATTAAATCTGAATAAAATAACAATCAATTGAGAGAATACATTTTCCACTCCTATGACTAGTGAAGGATTAGAATCCAGGCTCATAAAGAACTCAAAAAAGAAAATAACTTTGCAAAGAGGTAGACAAAGAATAGAGACTGCCAAGTCACAGACAAAATTTCAAATTTAAAGATATCATTAAAAGATGTTCAACCTTACTGGTAATCAGAGAAACACAAATTAGGATAATAATGAACTGTCATTTCCCATTTAACAGATTGGGAAAATCTATTAGTCTTGTATATTGTGTCCATTTAACCTATATTGTGTCCATTTAACCACTTTGAGAAAGAATTTAGGAACTTTGGTAAAATTCAGCGTGGGCATATCCTATATGATTCTGGTGTCACATGGCAAAACCTTTCTCAGTGGGAATTAAAGGACATGAACCAGAATGTTCATTGTACCAGAATGTTCATTGTAGTAGTTTGTTCTAGTGAATGGATAAACTGTGACTTATTTATAAAATGATTGCCCAAGAGCACCTGGGTAGCTCAGCTGGTTAAGCATTGGACTCTTGATTTCACTCAGGTCATGATCTCAGGGTTATGAGACTGAGCCCCACATCAGGCTCAATGCTGGGCATGAAGCTGGCTTAAGATTCTTTCTCCCCCTCTCTCTGCCCATTCCCCCCAAAAACAAATAAAATGAGTGCTGAAAGCAATTAAATGATTAATTAAATCTGCTTGTGACTATGTAAATACTTTAAAAAGCATAATGTCGAGTAATAGTAGCAAGTTATAAAAGATGACACATTTGTGTGTGACACACACAAATATGACACATTTGAGTAAAATTTTAAAGCGTATTTCTATTCTGGGAATAGGAGGAGAAGGGGGAAGGGATAATACTTATTCTTCTAAAATAAAAAACTAAAGCAAGTATGACAAAATTTAACATCTGTTTAAACTTAAGGGTAGATACATAAGGTATCTGATATATTGTTTTATTTGAAATGTTTTTGCTTTAAATTTCTTGATTTAAAGTATTAAATTATGAATATTTCTCCACAGACTCCTTCTTTAGCCATGGTAATAGTTTTCATGGTACGGGCGGCCGTGGCAATAAGTTTGCCCAGATGCGTTACAGTTTAAGACTTTTGAGAGCCATGGTCTACCTTGAGGATGAGACTATAAATAATGATCTTTGTGAAAAAGGAACAATTCAGCAACTGATAGGTAAAACACGTTTAGTAGAATACTTATAAATTAGAGGTTTTGTTTAAAATGCTTTTTACAAATTTATTTTATCATTCTAACCAAGAAACTCCTGAATATTCCCTTGGTTTTGTTTCATTGTTGCTATGAATCAATTTGTCTTTACTAAAACATCATGTTCACTCATTCTGTAAATATCTGGTTACTCCAGATACTATTTCATTTAGTATTAGCTTTTTTTTTAATGAGCTACTGTTATCTTTATTTTTCTAGTAATAAGATGACCACTTTTTGGCCAGGCTTTTGAAGTCATTTAAAAGAGGATAACATCACATTTTCTGGTGCATCTGACATACCAGAACACTAGTATGCTGGGATATACAGAAATGTACACAGGAGATTCTTTTCTGTTATAATATAGCAGGATATCCTTGATTTTCAACTTAGACTTGACTATAACGAGTCCATTTATCCCCAAAATACCTACATGTGAGCTCAGAATAAAATTCAGGACCCAAAACAAAAGTTTTTTACCTTTGTTAATTACAACGTAAGTAGTCCTCTGGCTTCTGACCTTTCCTGACTTTGAAAAGATCTATTTTGGTCATACTCAAATTCACTGATTGCCTCATGAGTAGGACAGAATTTGCTGGATGTCAAGTAATTACAAACATCTCCTCCAAAACTCTTCAATATGTTAAGTTAAAGTGCCTACTCTTCCATCATTAGTGGAGTGCAGTGGTGCCCTTTAACAGCGGTGTCCTTTAAAACGAGGATATTGAAAAGGCTGTGAAGCGAAAACACTTTTTTGATGAGTTTACTGAGATGACCAAACCTGAAAGTAGATTTTGCATGTGTGTGAGTAAAGCAATAGGAGTTTATTAACTGGAGATACAGAAAAAGCTCTCAAGAGTGAGAGGGGTCCTGACAGTGTTGCCCCTGAAGTAGATTTTATCACATCCATGCACATTCCATTGCACAGAACTCAGTGTCAAGGTTTCAACCTAACTGGATGGAATCCAGAAAATGCTATATTTCATATATCCAGGTAAAAGTCTCAATCTTCCCTGGGTAGGAGGTGTGGGGTAGAAAAAAAGGGAAAACAAGTACAGAAGGATTCTTTCCTTCTTAGGATCTTTGCCCTTTAACTTGAAAGAAGCTGATCTTAATCATGTGAGTTCTTAAAGGCAGTGGCCTTCCTTCACTTACACAATTTATCAGAGGACTTAACAAATAGTTTGCTCAACAAACAGTAATTGCATTGTACTTGCAAATGTTTATAATACTCTTTGTGCAGACACTGGCGTCACAAACATGTATAGAACAGGACACTGTGGACCTTGCCCTTAATGAGAACCAAAAAAAAAAAAAAAATGTATATCCTAGAAAGATAGTATATGTTACCCTATACCACCATTACCCTAGTGAGTAAGATAGAGAGTAAATACCACAGAAACCCAGAGGTTTCAGTAGTTTTTAAGCCTAGGTAATCTTTACAAGTACCTTTATTGAATTCAGATGTGAGGGTAAAGCTAGTTTTGAGAGGGAAAAGAGGAGATGGTCTTTAAAGCAAGGGAACAGCATAAGCAGAAACATGGTATAAAAATACGTATAACAATGTGTTCAGAGCTAGCTTAAGTGAAGTCAGTTTTATGAAGACATCTATCAACTATACTTCAATTTAAAAATAATAAAAAACAGAAATTGGAAAAATGTTTTATGAAAACAAGTAATATGAGATATAATATGTCTAATGAAGAGTCAAGTTAGTTTTGAATAGCATCCTTTTTAGACATGGGGAGCCATCAGTGATTTTGATCAGGGAAGTTATATGTATAGTGCTGTTTTAGGAAAAGGAATCTGGAAGAAATATATCAGATGACTTGGAATAGAACAAGGACAGAGTATAGGCAGGGAGCTAAAGGATACTGATATATGAAGGAAATAATTCAAAACATAACATGTGTTACAGACAACACAGAAAGTGACATGCCTACACTCAAGTAGGAAGGAAAATGAGATCACCTAGAAAGGAAAAGCAGACCTATGGCCAACCAGGTTGGAGACCTACTGTTCCTAATAAAGGAGCATAGGCTCATCTGTTCCTGGCATGCTGCTCGACTGAGCCTCCAGCATGCTCAACTAGCCCCACTAGGGACCAATCCTGCACCTGTCATTCATGCTAACAGGAACAAGAATCATCCCTTCAGGGCCAGCTATGGAAATAAGTTGTGATTTCCCAGGCCCTCTTACTTTGGAACATAAGTCCACACCTTCCTGGTAATGCCAATGACCCCCTTAATAGAGAAGTAATGATTTTTGTTTCTCACTTAAAGCTTAAAGGAAAATTCCTTTCTGTGGCAAAATTTTATTTTGACTGTCATTCCATCAGTGTAAGTGGCTCCTTTCCAGTGTTTCTGAATTTTGATTAGAAGCAGGGGAGAGACTTCCAAGGACATGGGAATACTGCTACTTAAAGTTATTGAAGATACCTCCAGGTAGACATAAGGAGAGAATGCAGAAAGAAGTAACAAGAAGAGAAAACATACTTAGAGAGGTTTTCTACCTTTGTCTAAAATTGACCCTGTTAACCATGAGGAGATGAACAAGCTATGATCAGGCATTTTAGTCATATATTTGCAGAGGCACTCATCTCTGCCTCATGATGCTCCGCATATCTCTATAAACAGTTTTGTTTGCTGCACAAAGTATTAGCTTGTTAGGATATCTTTTAATAACACTCCATTAATTCTGTACTAGAAATGCTATATATCTGGGGCTACTGATTGTATTCAGAGCTCAAAGAATCCATTTATCACCTCCTGTCTACAGCTTCTACATAATGATTCAATTAAAATAGCTCCTTTTAAAATGGGTTCTCTAACTGAAATTTTATAAGAAAGGATTTCTTTTTTTTTTAAAGAAGGAATTTCAAAACAGTAATTGATCAAAATAAAAATACAATGTCCAATAAGTTTACATTCTTCCAATTTTTTTCACACCAGGAGTTTTTAAAAATACAATAAGCAAGTCTGATGACAAAGAAGAAGCCATTGTTTTGGAAATTCAATCTGATATATTACTTATCCTATCTGGTCTTTGTGAACATCATATTCCTAAGAAGGTATGTATGCCTGTGAATCAAAGTGTTGTTCAGATCTCCCAATCACCTAGCACTATGAACTGTTTCTTGGTGTCCATAAATGTTGGTGTTTTTTAATCTTGTGAGGATTTAATTTAATATTCTTTTTTATAAGAATAGTATAATTATATACATTAAGTATATATATATATATATATATATATATATATATATATATATATATATCTTAAGTGTATATTTTGATGGGTTTTGATGAATGTATACACCCATTTAACCAGTACCTCAATTAAAACAGAGACAATTGTTACTTCCTATGAAATTCTTTCATGACCCTTAGTAGTCATCCCATTTGCCTTCAAGTGACCACTATTCTGATTTCTATCCCCATAAATAAGTACTGCCTATTCCTTTACTTTATACGAATGGAATCACATTCATATAAATGTGATTTTTATGAATCACATATAAATGTGATTTACTCTTATATATAGTCCTGTCATCATCATATTTCTGAAATATACCCATGTTATTGCAGGTATCAGCAGTGCATTCCTTTTTATTGCTGAATAGTATTTCGTTGTTTGAATATACCCAATTTTTTTCTCCATTCCCCTAATGATTAACACTTAGATTTTATACATTTGGGACTATATATATAAACCTTTAGTGAACATTTTTTAGTAGTCTTTCTGTGGACATAATGCTTTCATTTCTCCTAGATAAATACCAGGGAGTGCAATTAATGTTCATAAAGTAGGTATATATTTTAAGAAACTGGCAAACATTTCTTCCAAAGTGACTATCACATTTATAACATTATAAATGCTGTTTTGAGTTTAAACTGGTTTCAGGGTGATGGGTATGTGATGAGTACTGAGTGTTGTATGTTACAGATGAATCACTAAATTCTACACCTGAAACTAACATTATACTATATGTTAACTAACTGTAATTTAAATAAAAATTTAAAGAAAAAATCAGAACTAAAAGTTTAAAAAAAGAGCTTAATTCTGTTTTATCTTTTTAAATTTTTTAACAAACTCTGAGTCTCTAAGACTGATAA
>CM053614.1:62267014-62282069 GCA_028646535.1 Procyon lotor | reverse complement strand
CATAATAAAGGCTGTGAAAATTCCTCCTGTGAAGAAACCTGTTTACTTAGGTCAGCTCTCCCAAGCATGTAACAGCAGATAATTTGTTTTATGGGACTTTTCCCATCTACCTTTAAAGAAATAGTTTGTGAAATGCTAGACAATATCAAAACCCATAAGCATTATTAATAACTTCTAGCTTCTTCTCTTAGTATTAAAAGTTAAGAGCCACATTAAACAAAGGAGTAAAGATCAGCATTTTTAAAGAACTGAATAGTTTGTAGGTGCTGTGAAGAATCGAGTGTGTCTTAGACCATTTTGCGTAATGAGCAGAAATGAATATATTAAGTTTGTAAAACAAGGGAAATGTGCTTGATAATTTTTCTTAATGCTTACTTTGCAAAATACAAAGTTACATCTCATTTGGTTTATTTTCATATGTGACAGCCACCTGCTGTTACCATTATTTTCTTAGTCACAACAAGGTTATAGTTTAATATGAGTCTTTACAAATGTTAATAAAACATGTTAATTGGAAAGATCCTATAATTACAGTGAACTATGTCTAGTACTGTTTACCTTGCTCCACTTAAAACGAACATCTTCACTTACTTTTACAATCTCTCTCTTTCTAGACTGAACCGAATCAGTTACATTTTTGGTCATGACATATGTTTATGACTATACCAGAATTATATTGAATCTTTTTTTAGTCTTTCTAATTCTTAAACATATTTTAAACAGGAGATTGTCCCCAGTCATACTTAAGTAGAATGTGAATTTTTTAAGGCCATCATTTAGAAGAAAGTTACTGGTTAATACAAGTGTTTCTTGGGTTTTTTTTATTTTGAAGGTAATAATTCTTAAAATTTATTACAAGTCTTTTCCTTTTCTGTTTCCTTGCAAAAGTTGAACCAAAAAAAATTCTGTAATCTAATACTTGGAATAATGGTTGAATTTTGTGATAATCCCAAAACTACGGCTCATGTCAATGCTTGGCGAGGGAAGAAGGACCAGACAGCTGCTAGTCTTTTAATTAAATTGTGGAGAAAGGAAGAAAAAGAACTGGGAGTAAAACGTGATAAACATGGGATGATCATTGGTGAGTGTATTTATAACTGTTAGTAGTGGCAATTAGATGCATGTTTTTAATTGAGAGATAACTGACATAACATTGCACTAGTTTTAGGTGTACAACATAATGAGTTGATAAATGTACATATTACAAAGTAATTACCACAATAAATTTAGTTAGCATCCATCACCACACAGTTACAATTTTTTTGTTGTGATCTAACTTTTCTTTTTTTTAAAGATTTTATTTATTTATTTAACAGACAGAGATCACAAGTCACCACACAGTTACAATTTTTTTGTTGTGATCTAACTTTTCTTTTTTTTAAAGATTTTATTTATTTATTTAACAGACAGAGATCACAAGTAGGCAGAGAGGCAGGCAGAGAGCCCGATGCGGGGCTCGATCCCAGGACCCTGAGATCATGACCCGAGCCGAAGGCAGAGGCTTTAACCCACTGAGCCACCCAGGCGCCCCGTGATCTAACTTTTAAAATCTACTTTCTTAGCAACTTTCAAATATACAATAAAGTATCATTAACTATATTCACCACCCTGTTCATTATATCCCAGGACTTATTCATTGTTCACCCATATTTTTAAAAAGAGATCTTTAAAAGATATTAGGTAAGTATAAGGACTTCCACACCTTTGTTTAAAGTTATTTTCACAAGAGTTTGCAGAACTTGCTCTCAAATTCTGAATGAAAGGAAGAAAACGAAGTAAATTAGTAGCAGGTTCATATTTTTATAAAATATTTTCAGGAAGTGGTATTTAATTATATCATTTAACTCAAAAAAAAACCCAAAAAAACCTAACATCATGTCCTAAAGGAGTCCCTTTGAGTTACTTGCTTTTACAAATAGATTCAGTAACATTTCATTTACCAATTAAATTTGTGATGTAAATAGAGTACCTGAAAACAATTTTTATAGTTATTTTATAGTATTGTGTACATTTCTGTTGATTCATATTCATGAAGCAAGTTTACTTTTTATATGAAAGAAGAAATTATTTTCTTAAGATTTTATTTATTTATTTGAGAGAGAGAGCGGGAGAGAGAGAGAGAGCACAAACAGGTGGAGGGGCAGAGGGAGAGGGAGAAACAGACTCCCTGCAGGGAGCCCAATGCAGAACCCTGGGATCACGACCTGAGCGAAAGGCAGATACTTGACCAACTGAGCCACCCAGGTGCCCCAGAAGAAATTGTTTTCTAAATAAAAATAACTCAAATGTTCATAAATTTTTTCCCAAATGCTTTTATTTTAATGTTCATAAATTTTAATTACCAGCAATCTACAATGCTAGAGTACATTTTCTAAGCCTCTTAAGTTTCTCTTCATCTAAACTGTCAATATTGTTAATTTTTAAATGAAAATACTTGCCCTTTAACTTCTGATTATTTTATTTCAACCAAATTTTATTATTTCTGAGTTTTGATCTGTAACATCATAAAATTGTTTTTATATTTATAGCATAATATATAGAACCCAAAAGCAAAGGAGATTACATCTTTGTTAAACTCACATTATTCAGTTTCTGGATCTCAAAATTAGAAAAGTTATTTACATAAGAGTTTCACTTTTTAAAAAGTTTTTTGTGAAATTTCTATATTTTTTGCATAATTAAAACGAAAGCTTTAAGTTTTGCCACAGAATGAGGAATAACGGATTACCAATGCTTTCAAAAGAGTAACTATATACAGTGCACTATTTTATTCTAAGATTTTTATATAACCCATGTCTGGACTAAAATTTTAAAATTAGATATTAATTTACTAATGCTTTTACCTGTCATTTCTGTTCTCATGATATGCAATGATTAGATACAAAGAAACCTCTATTTACCAGTTTCCAAGAAGAGCAAAAAATCATGCCATTGCCTGCAAACTGCCCAACTCTTGCAGTTATGGATGTTGCCGAGAATATCAGAGCAAAAATTTATGCTGTGCTGGGCAAACTGGGTAAGAAGCTACTTGTCAAATTCTCAAGAGCCTCTGTTTTGCTCAGTTTGCAAGGTGATTTTGCTTTGGAGTCTATTTTCAAACATGATGACCAAAAGTCCCTTTATACAGATAAGTTCATGTTCCACTGTTACCCCAATGCCCAAGCTACGCCCTTGGTCAATTAAAACCAGAATCTCTGGATGTTGGGCCCAGGCATCAACATCTTTCAAAGCTCCCCAGGCAGTTCCAGGATTAAAGGTGGTTAGTTTAGATGATTAGGCTTAAACCTTAGAAATCTGAAATACCTGAGTTTTTAAAGTCCTTGCTTCCTCTTTTTTTTTTTTTTTTTTTTGTCCTTGTTTCCCATTAAGGATAAAAGTTGTTAAACACTCTTCAGCAAGCCGGAAGCTTATAAAACTATTTCATAATCAAGATGAAATGAAAACTAACTGTTGGCATTAGTTTTTATGATAGATACATGCATTTTGGAATCACTTGCTTTGTTATAGTAATTCTTTCTTTATAAACTTTGTTTAGATTTTGAAAATTTACCTGGCCTATCTGCTGAAGATTTTGTCACTCTTTGTATCATACATAGATACCTTGATTTTAAAGTGAGTACCTTCTTAATAATCTTATTAATAAACCCTAATATAACAAAAAAATCAATTGGGAAATAAAAGATCTATTCACAGTTGGAAGCTATCATCCATGTACTATATAGGTTTTTTTTCCATTTTGCATTTGGTACTTTTCAAGAAACTTACAATTGATTGGTATTTTCCGTAGGAAATGATTTCACCCAACTATCAGTTTATAAAAGAAGATGGATGTTACTGACAGAGCTATTCAGAAACTTACGAGAATTTTTAAAATATAATTTCTTCTCTTTAGAGAGCATTAGGAACTATAGTTAAATGAATTATTGCTTATTAACATAAATTATTATTATTTATTAAAGATTATTTTATCAGTTTATATGATGATCAAATATCAGCTAAAGGATATTAGGTTTCTCACCCTGTTGGTTATATTTTTATTGGCAAATAAATACTTTTTAAGTATTCTGAAACAAAGTCTTTTTAAGTACATTCTCTTCTAATATTAGTACTATGTATTTGAATGTTATAAAGAAGTCTCTTATTTTCAAATGAAAAAAAGCTCAATTTCATTCCAATCCTGGATATATAAATTTTTCTATACATATAAGCACACTCAAGCACATTAATTTACAGACCACCGAGAATATGAGATGGAGCTGTCAGCATGATGAAACCATGGAGTTTAGAACTTGAGATTCAGTTACTGTCTGAGCTAGAAGGTAAGGGGCAGAGGACAGGGCTCTGGAGCCCCAGTTATCCCCATGTTAATTGCCCTAAAAGTTCAGCTTGACCTAACTTTGATTTATTTATTTTTTAAAAGCATTTTCATTCTTTTTTAATTTTTTAAAATTTTTTAAACTCCCATCCAATGTGGGGCTTGAACTCATGACCCCAAGATCAAGAGTCACGTGCTGTACAGACTGAGCCAGCCAGGCACCCCTTGATCTAGCTATTAATACAGGGATTTGGGGAGGAAGATATCAGTAGTTCAAAAGGATAAGACTAAACCAGCAGTTTCTTGCAGCTGTGAAAACAGTGTGACTATAAAACAGAGAGCAGTGATGATGGTAGTGAACTAGACTTAGGTAGTAGAGCCTCATCCACGAATACCTTATCGATGTAAAACATGATAACTCAACTGTAACTGGTGCCCCAAATCATTCCCAATGCACTTATTCACAACTAAGAAGATGGGGGAGAGGTGGTTCAGTAAGTGTTAACTTTGGAACAACCACCCAAATAAAGGGTTACCTAAAATTACATCATTTATTTTTGGTTACTTTAACTTTTTAAACTGCAACTTTGTTATAACAGATTGGAGAAATATGGAATGAAATATGTGAAGAAATAAAATTAGAAAAGTTAAGACCAGTCACTAGAGATAAAAAAATTTTGGAAGCTATTACAACAGCATCAGAAAATATTGGAAAGATGGTTGCTTCTCTTCAAAGCGAGATGATTGAAAGCCAAGCACACCAAGATGTGCAAAATGAACAAAAAGTATATACAAAAGTAAGTCACATATACCATTAAGGTAGGAAATAATAATTTCAATAAAGTAGCTTCCCATAGGATATATTTGCCTTACCTGTGAATGTTTCAGAGTTATTGTGTAGTTTCCCTTATAGTTATTTTCAGTGTTTTTGTACAATTTTTAAAGAAACCATGAAATTAACTGCCTGAGACTCAATTCTATATTTAGTACGGGTTTATGGCATTATGATTTACATTTAAAAAAGTAAACAGGAACTTGGGGTGCCTGGGTAGCTCAGTCATTAAGCGTCTGCCTTGCCTCAGGTCATCATCCGGAGGTCCTGGGATCGGGCCCCACGTTGGACTCCCTGTTTAGTTGGGAGCCTACTTCTTCCTCTCCCTCTGCCTCTCCCTTCTGCTCATGTTCTCTCTCTCTCAAATAAATAAATAAAATCTTTTTTAAAAAAGTAAACAGATACCTGAGACACATTTTTTGAAATGTCAGAGTTCTAAAAGTTGTGGTCTGTTTAAGTGATACGTTTAGCAAATTCTATCTGACAGTATACCTCTATGACTGTATGTATAGCCTCACTGAGAAAGTTCGCCCTCAACCCCCACTCTGTGATCAGTCCTTACTGGGATGCCAACCATAGGCATATTGATAAAAGTTTCATCCTCACTTCATTGCCATAAAACTTACAATGAATGTTCTATCTATAGATCCAGAGATAAGCTGGTCTCTGATTTTAACTAATCAGAAAAAGCCTGTCAGGAAATTATAAGCCATTTTCCTAAAGCTTTGTGTTCAGTCGGAACACAAAGGAAGTTTTTGAGTAAATGGTTCCTTAAGAGGCTCTAGCTTGTCCCTCAAATACAAAGACAGGGCAGATTCTCCACTTCTGCTTGGTGACCCTTTATGATTACAATTAGATGTTTAAAACCCTTTAAGGTGATTTCCAAAGTGTCTTCAATTGCCTGATCTTTCACATTATTCACATATTAAATGTTTATATCTACAGCCTAGTAGGAATTCTATCTGTGTCCATCTGTAAATTCTGCTCCATCTTAGACACCAATTTGCTTAAAAGTTTTAAGAGTTTTTATTGTACAGATGGTGCCATTTATGTAATTTATTTGCTCTCAAGTGGGATAGCCCTATTGGAAGTTCTGCTGCCTCATTAGTTCTGTTGAATGTCTACTGTGTGGATGAGCTATTGTTGATTTGTTGGTTATTGTTGATTTGACAATCAACATGGCTTTGACTCCACTTATTTTTAAGCAGTTGTTAATTAAATAGTCTTGGGTTCATAATCCTTATTTAATAACATGTTATATACTAACCAAGGGCATGTGTTCTCTGATTATATATTTAGTGAATAGCCTGTTGAGAACTACATAGTCTTTGCAGTTTGTTAGTGATTACCTCCCTGGACTGTATCAACACGACCAACTCAGCACTTTCATAAAACTGCTTATCTTAAACTACTATAGTCATAAATTAGTAATTTTACCGGTATGACCTTCTGTGAACTATTATCAGTGGCAGCAAGAATCTCTTTTTTTCTCCTGTGAATTTGCTGTTGGGTCATTTATATAGCTTGTTCTGGATTATAATCTGTCTTCAGAAATGATAATCACATAAAACAATCAGTCTAGCTGAGAATGATTATTGTTATTTTTATATTTTATATTCTAATAACAACAGTTCTACATTACATGTCATGGAAAGCAGTTCAAATCTTAGCCACATAATGAAGGAAGGATTTTCACTCTAATCCTTTAGCTAGTCAGCCCTAAAATTTACATTGGCAAAGTTTAGGTCTTCCTTCAAAATAAGGGCTTTAAAAAGTCCTTTGGTATTCTTTCATAGAAACTAGAACTCTCAATTATCTTTCTCATTTCAGATACAAGCCACACACAAGCAAAGAGAATTGACTAATAAATCATGGGAAAATTTCTTGGCCAGAACATCAAATGCTAAAACCTTAAAGGTAGGATTTTTAAAATATTGTGATATCCACAACAAATAGCCAGTTCTGACAGGCAGACTTTTTCAAGAATAAATATTCACTCATTCACCTTTTCTGCTGACCTTTCTATAGAATACCAACACTCTTAGATCCTCATATGCAATGTAGGATGATAACTATGCATTTTCGTAGTTTCAGAAGATGCTACTTTGAGGTATTTTGCTCTAGCAGTGGGAAGCAAAGGTGATGTTCCTGGCTTGCAAAAAGGAGATGACCGTTAGCCAGGAATAAGCAGGAGAAATGTGCTCCTACTTTCCACTTTGTGTCATTGATCATTTCTGTAAGAAGCAGAATGAAGAACAGAAAAAACAATTGTCTGTGTTACCCTCTCCCCCAAGGGTATTTCCCCTCCATAACCACCAAAAGAAACATTATATTAAAACTCAGATGAGAACTGGGGATAAGCATCCCTTTAGGAAAATACAACAAGTTGCCTTAGGAATAAGCTAGAAACTAATCTAAAAATTGTATAATGTTGAATGTTCACTTAAAATATGTGAAAAGCACCATGTATTTCCAAAACCTCATTGCTTTCCCACTTCTTCCACTAATACTCTGGATATGTTTTTATGTAATGCTACAATTCTTTGGCTAGGTATGAAATTGTTGAATATTAAATTAGTCCGTGAAAACAGTGAAACCACATTGAGGTAGCAAAACCAAAGTTAAGAACAAAAGCTCACTCAAGGTACCATGTCTCCCCCTTCTCACTAAAAATTCTTCCCAACTCTACTTATAAAATATCCTCACAATTGCCAGTACTTTTAAGAAGTAATTAATGAAAATCAGCCATTCCATGCAGATTATTTGTTATCTCAGATTTCACCTCTTCTAGTGCCTCAACTACTGAGCTTGAACTAAAGTACAACAAATTATCCAGTTTATATTAGTCTGTTTGAAATAATAAGTGTTCTGAAGTAGTATTTATGCAAAATATTTTGAAAACATGTATCACCTGATGTAAATTTAGGAGTTCATTAAATTATGTGCTAAAATGTGATTTCCAGAGGACCTGCTTTATTCCTTGGTCATATATGACTGATACCTCTGGAAATCTCAGTAATATTCTCAGGTGACTTGTGTCTTCTGCAATGTATAAATGATGTAACTTACTAATAACTATCTTCTTAGCCTAAGTGAGTAAGTACAGGTTACAGTGCTACTTAATAAATAGTTCAAGTAGAAATCAGGCACAGTTAAATGTACTTCACATACTTTACTGCAAGTATGATGGTTAATGCTTTAATAGCAATTAATATTACTTTCTTTCTAATTTAAAAACCTTCAGAAAGCAAAAAGACTTCAGGAAAAAGCTATAGAATCCTCTAGATACCGTGAGCATCCACCAAATGTGATATTTCACAGGACAGATATTAAAGGCCTTAACACAACGGTAAGTTTTGTTTGTTTGTTTGTTTTGCTTCATAATTTTTCTTAGTGGATACTGTATTTAGTCTCCATAGAATGTTAGTTCTGTGGGGTTTTTTCCTCATAACTTTTTCTTTTATTTTTCTTTGGTCAAATTTCACATAGTTAAGTCATATTTATCTCCAAGATAACTTTCTCTCCCAGTACTGGTTTAGACCCCATCAGCCCTACAGGATTCCCAAGAAACAGCTATAAGTTTGTATCTTTTCTAAAATCAGCTGAAGGATGAATGGGTTTTTCTCTTATTGAAAAATTTTGTAAAAGAACTCTTACATATACCTTTTGCTTTGTCAGGTGCCTTCTGGTCGGGTAGTAACAGTGGAAAGCACTCCTGCCCGGTTACTGGGAGGACCTCTGGCTGATACAGATATTGCTCTTAAAAAACTGCCTATTCGAGGAGGAGCCCTACAGAAGGTGAAAGCAGTGAAAACTGTGAATGAGTCAAAGAAGAGTGTTCCTACATAAAATAACCTACAGACATTTTGAAATAAAGTTTGCTTATAATTTTTTAGTTTAATATCTTTATAAGCATAAAGCAAATATTTTAGTAAAATACTATGAAAAAAATAAAAGCAAGCACATATAACTTATTCATATTGAAAATATCTACATAAAGCATCAGAAGAGTTGTCATCAATTTCTTTAGAAAGATCACTAATTCTCTTAACTGAAATTGTAAAATATATTGTATCAGTTAAACTCCTTTGGTTGCATGGGAACTACTCCGTCTGGCTTAAGCCAATAAAAACTTTTACAGGCTCTGTAGCTATCAAATCTGGGAGTAATTAAGACTGCAGGCATTGTTGGATCTAGGGACTGAAACTGTGAGTATGGTCTTCTCCTTACCTAGAAGTCCTGGGCTTATATTCTCCCAAGTCGATACCCAGTAGAGAAGAATACATGTCTGTTCCTCAACAGTCTCTGCAACTGCCTTTGTCCCTTGGGACCCACATGTCCACTCCTGAGCCATTCACCATGATTTTGGCCAGATCTGAGTACCGTCTACTCCCAGAGCCAGAAATGGGCCAACCCCAACCAAAATATATGGATGGAGTGGGGAATCAGGATATTTGTATATGTATATATAAATACTGGGCAGCAAAAACATTTGCAACAAAACTGTTGGTCAAAGCAAAGTTATCTCTGTTATAAAAAGTAAATGTTAGTCATGAGCTAAACAACAAAAATAAAAAATAAAAATAGACGGTTTTACTCTTTATATATAAATACACAAAACAAACTCTAATTAGTTACTTTTCTTCTTTAATGGAGAAGGGAAGGGGAGCACGAGGAAATGGTTTCCCTCCTTTGGTGGTGAAAGTATTTTGCCAAAAAATAGGCGATAGATGTCTTGATGCTGGATGTAGAGCAATGTGTCCTGTATGGCATTAAGAGATTTCCATGGCCTGTCTCCATTCCCATGTCAACCCCAGCCAGGAAGCCACAAAGTTGAGTTCATGTCCAGGACTGGGAGAGACAAGAACCTGTTTTCTTAAATTGGGAAATATACTAGAATTCAAGTCTAGATTCTAGGCCCATAGGCACACTCAGTAGTGTACTGGTAAATCTGTAACAATCGGCTCTTCAAGGGGAAAAGGCTCTCATTTGTAGTGTTTGCCAATTTGGATGGTGTAAATAATAGTCCCACTGTGACCAATTACCAGCTACCAACATGATGCTACTGAATGCAAAGTTGGGAAGACATGCATAAAATCTACTTTATCAAATAAGAGAGGGCTCCATTACCTCCACCGGGCCCACCTTCTACTTCCTCCTTCATCCTCCTCCTCTTCTTCCCCCAACTCACATTCCTCCAGGAATTTTCCATTATCTCCATCTGTGAAGTTAGTAGACTCTGCAGGGAAGGGAGAAACTGCAACTGTTGCTAATGTTCTAATTAGACTGAGTTGACAGTACACCATCAGCCAGCAGCTTCTCATTCTGGCCCAGCTGCCCATTCTCCTTATGGCCCGTAGGAGCTGATAATGTACATCAGCTTATCAGGGAGCTTTGCCTCTCCTAAATCCTTTTCTCTATTTAATCACCACCGCCACCAAGATATTAGAAGGCATAATTTGTTCCTCCTCTTCACAGGAAACCCTAAACACAAAAATTCCATCAAAGAGTAGTTACTGGGACAAGAATGGGCATGGATAGGAACATGCAATGATGAGATGACCGTATGAAAAGCTCCAGATACACCTCAAGTATGTCAGATACGGAATCAAGATGAAGTGTCCTTGGCTAAGAACAACAAATCTCTGCCTCATTTTGTAGACTACAAACTCCTTTCTCAGATGCCAAACTCCCTAAGGACAAGGTAGAAACCACATTTCATTCATCATTGAAACCAACACATCAGTAAATAAATTATTAAATAAGTATGATGGTGGCCTCAGCTCCTGGCAGACTTTCCCTTGAACTCTGCAAGTACAGCAGTCCTGAGCTCAAAAGGGAAGATTCACCCAGTAAAATACTATAGAGGTAAGGCTAAACACAAACATATTAAAGTAGTTCAAATGTATTTACTCCATAACAGCGATAGACTTTCTCTAAAATGATGAGAGAAATGACATTTAGAGAGAAATGACATTTAGAGAGAAACGACATAGAGAAATGACATTTCTCTAAAATGTAATAAATACTATTACATTAACCAATACTATTATATAACCAATGTTATGTAATATTGGTTATTATATAACCAATACTATTATATAACCAATGTGTAGAAATAGAATTGATATTACTTGGTGGAATATAATTTTTGTATATAGTACAACTTGGTCCACAAAATAATTGGTGATATCTGTGGACCTTTCCCCCCTGTTGGGTAGATCTTACCCATCAGGAAGGAAAGCTAAAATAGGGCAAGTTGTTACTTGGCAGTGATTTTATGGCTAAAGGAATGTAGGTGGATGAAGCGTAGTGTTGCTTAATCCAGACACTTACCCTTGGTAGATGTGCATCGAGTTTGCATTTTACAATTCCAGCCACTCTTGCAGTGAGCAAGTGAATCAGTCTAACTAAGTGAATGTCACTAACTGTAATAGGTCTCTGTTCTTCTCATATCTAGTGCTTCCGTACCACTCCTGACCCACTTGGCCTATCCAGCCTGACTGAAAGGTGGACAAAATATTTCCCTTCCATGAGTCAGTTGAGATAAAATTTCAAGATCTCAAACTGAAACTTCTGCTAATAAACTAAATGAAATGAGAGTCAAAAGAATAAAAATGGAGTTTCATGAATACAGATGAAATGGTTTTGACACACTTCAGTAATGAGAGGTTTACCACATGAGGGAGCTCATTCCTTGGTTAAACTGTTAGCCAATTTTTGCTTATATTGGATAAAAACCAGTGAATAATCAGGTGAATAACTCAATCATCTCAACCTCGGTCTGTCTTCTGGAGTACAAGGTACCTTTCATATCACAAGAAAAAAAACCATGTTCAGCCTAAGTCTTTTCAGGTCAAATACCCATTTTCTGTAACCATTCTTATGTAATCATTCAAGATATTGTACCTGGTCATACCTTCCTGACGTGCTACAATTTGTTAATATTCCTCTAAACTGTGACCTGACAAACTGAACAAAGATTTCCAGGTGTCGTAGGACCCATGAAGGATATAATGAAACTAGTCTTCCTCATTTTTACATACTCTCTACCAACACAGCCTGCATTTATGTTAGTCTAATTAGCATTTATTTATTTATTTTTTTTTTTTTTTAAAGATTTTATTTATTTGACAGAGAGAGAGATCACAAGTAGGCAGAGGCAGGCAGAGAGAGGAGGAAGCAGGCTCCCTGTCTAGCAGAGAGCCTTATGCGGGGCTGGATCCCAGGACCCTGAGATCATGACCTGAGCCAAAGGCAGAGGCTTTAACCCACTGAGCCACCCAGGCACCCCAGCATTTATGTTTCATAATTGCTTGTATTAGATTTCCAGTCAGGGATGCTTTTTGAGAAAGAAAAAAAGCAGCCCCTGACATTCAGGTATTGGCCTGGTACTATCAGGTCAAAATTCTACAGAATCACCTACTGCCCAGATCTTGATTTCTAATAATATTCTCCAATAAAAGAAACCAGGGCTCCTTGAAGAAATAGTTGGTTCCAGGGATGGTTGGAAATAACATGCAGTGAGTCTGGAGCATCCTATAGAGTTCTCAGTGATCAAAGCTGGAAAAATTTCAGCAACGAAATAATGCAGTAGTACTGGATTATAAGCCAAAGTATAAATAAAAGTCTTTAAGTCTCTACTGATATAAGTAAATAATGAAAGAAAAGGATTGAAGGAAGCAGAAGATGGGGAGGGAGTGAGAGAGAACAAATCTCCAAAGAATTCCAGATAATTTATGTAGATACTCCCTCCTCTAGTAGGTGGGACATAACTGCCCATTCTCTTAAGTGTGCGTTATGCTTAGTGCCTTGCTTCCAAAGAATACAGTATAGAAAGAGAAGAGAAAACATTACAGTGGAGAAACTTGGTATATATACTATTTATCCGAGGTTAAACATCATAAGTGATAGCTCATGTTGATGGCATGTAACTTTTATCTGAAATATTGAGAATAGTACTTTACTTCTGTGGCATTCATGCAAAAAGTCTATAAAGTCTGTCTAACCCTGAGAAATGCAATTAGGCAAACCCAAATTGGATATTCTGCAACACACCTGACCAGTGATCAAAATTGTCAAGGTCATTGAAAGCATCTTCTTAGCGCCGAGGAGACAAGACAACTCAATGTAAGGTAGTGTCTTAGACAGGATCCTGGAACAGAAAAAGGACATCAGGGAAAAATTAGTGAAATCCAAATAAAATATGAAGTTTGGTTAATAATTAATTGGTATGAGGCCATCAATTATGACAAACATACCATACTAATGTAAGATGTTAACAACAGGAAAAAAATAGGTGAGTTTACAAGATCTGTCTGCACTACCCTTGCAACTTTTCTGCAAACTTAAAACTATCCTAAAATAAAAATTTTATTTAAAGTTTAAAAATGATCTTTTGACCCATCTAGTCAGATGATTTTCAATAGGGAAAAAGAGAAATACACACTGAGCCTCACTCAACCACATTTTGACTACCATTTCTCTTTTTATTTTTATTTTTTTTTACCTTTTCTCTTTTTAAACTTATATTTTGATATCATAAAACTACTTCTGAATTATTATTTCCCACTGTACCTTTGTGCCACTGCAATGGCAGCTCTGTGAGTCAAGAATTATTTAGCAGTATATCTCTAAGCTCAATAAGTTTTTGTTGAATGAATGATTGATGAAGAAAATAAATTTTTCTATATACAAATGACATGATTTGTGCCAAAAATTGCAGGGTGGGGAGGAGATTTTTTTTTTTTAAGATTTTATTTATTTGACAGGGAGAAACACAGCAAGAGAGGGAACACAAGCAGAGGGAATGGCAGTGGGAGAAGCAGGCTTCCCACAGAGCAGGGAGCCCGATGCGGGGCTCGATCCCAGGACTCTGGGATCATGACCCGAGCCGAAGGCAGCCGCTTAACGACTGAGCTACCCAGGCGCCCCATTGACAGAATATGATATCTAAGTACCAGCAAAAAAGCTTAAGACCAACTGCTCTAAAACCAGAATGCTCATTTTGGCAAATGTCCTTATGTTTAATAATCCAATGTAGCCTGTAAATTCAATTAGGAAAACGAGAAACCCTTTTGCAATTAACCTATTTTGGAAGGCTAACAATTAAGTTTAATTGATTAACACTAAAAAGTTCATCATTGATGCAATAGAAATTTTTATGACAACTATGGCAAGAACACATGGTTGAACCATTTCTTAGGCTAAAATGATCTGGTTTTGCTTTATGCCATTGAACTTTTGAGCATTGAACATCTGCCCACAGGTAAAAGAGAGAAACTCTCTAAGGAAAATCATGACCCTGTGTCTCTACCTGTAGGAAATGAATTAAGTAACATCTTGTGTATCTTTTGGTCATTTGAATAAGAGAACATAAGACCAATCCTCCAATCAGTTGATTTTATGAACTTAGGGATCCGTCCTTAATTGGCAAGATAAAATATTTTCAACGTGGAAATTCATTAGACTTACAACCACCTCATATTATCTGCAACCAGTTATTCTATAAAACTCAGTTCTATGAAATATTTGTAAAATAATACTCGAAAGGGACACAATCCATTTACTCTTTAATACTGGTGATTCTTTAAAAATGGAAACAATTGCACAGCAAAGGAAACAGTCCACAAAACCAAAAGACAACTGACAGAATGGGAGAAGATATTTGCCAATGACATATCAGATAAAGGGCTAGTATCCAAAATCTATAAAGAACTTCTCAAACTCAACACTCAAAAGAACAAATAACCCAATCAAGAAATGGGCAGAAGATATGAACAGACATTTCTACAAAGAGGACATCCAAATGGCCAACAGACACATGAAAAAGTGCTCCACATCACTCAGCATCAGAGAAATACAAATCAAAACCACAGTGAGATACCACCTCACACCAGTCAGAATGG
>CM053614.1:62247232-62266514 GCA_028646535.1 Procyon lotor | reverse complement strand
GGATGGCTGGGAGGCAAGGGGGTAGGGATGGGGTGGCGGGGGTGTGGACATTGGGGAGGGTATGTGCTATGTTAAGTGCTGTGAAATGTGTAAGCCTGACGATTCACAAACATGTACCCTGGGGCAAATAATACATTATATGTTAATTTTAAAAAAAGGAAAAAAAGGAAATAATCAGAATACAAAAAGTACATTAAAATTAAAAATTCAGAAGACCACAAAAAAATAAGTAATAGTTGTCTACAAGTAGGTGCGATCAGAAGTGAGCTGTCTAGGGTGTCCCTGGTGGCTCAGTCGGTTAAGTGTCTGCTTCGGCTCAGGTCATGAGCTCAGGGTCCTGGGATGGAGCCCCGCATCAGGCTCCCTGCTCAGCGGGAAGCCTGCTTCTGCCCCTTCCCTCCACTCATGCCCTCTCTCAAATAAATGAATAAAAGCCTTTTAAAAAGCAAAAAACAAAATGGAAACAAAAAAATTTAAATTTAAAAAATATTGGAGATTCTTAACCTGAGGTCCATGACCCCCGCAAATCATACATGATGGACACTGTGTACATGCAACTCCTACTTAAGTGTCTATAGCTTCATCAGAACTTCGAAGTGGTCCATAACTCAAGGAATGTCAGCCCCCGCCTTACCCTTTAAAGTTTATTCTTGAATCAAATCAAACCATTGGACAGTTGCACATTTGTTGGGGATTATTTGGGGGGCTCTTAAAATTATTTATATGTAATTGAGTTTGGGTGTTCAGGCATCAGCTTGTATTGAAGGGAATCTGACCTAGCCAGGAACTTGAAACACAGTGCTGTATACCGTGGTAGCTATCATGAAAATCTATGATTTTTATTGGTTCTTAGTCCTAGCAAAGGCTGGGCTTCTCCTAAACATGCTGTTTGGTTTTTCTTATCAACATTGTGAATTTTGAAACTGCTCATGAGTCCTTCTTCACCTTGAGAAGTAGGAAACTCAGACTAATTTACAGCTACCTTTTTATCAAAGGTATAGGCTTTTACAATATGCATTTGAAAGTATTAATCTAAACTACAACTACATATTATTAGTTTCCTGTCTTCATTTCCCATCATCTCAATTTCCTCATCTACTTCTTGTTAACGTACTGTTTGGTTGTGTATGTATACTGTTGGTATACATTTTTAAATGTATACTGTTGGTATACATTTTTAAAGCTTCATATTCTTTGGTATACATTTTAAATGTATACTGTTGGTATACATTTTTAAAGCTTCATATTCTTTTTGGAAGAAGATGTGAGATATAAATAGGAAATATATTTTAAAAAGAAGAACACTGAGCTAATAACCAAAGACAAAAATTCTATCAGACTGTACTTCACTAAAACAAAGTTTCTTATTACCTTTCTGTTTGTTATTCTTTTTAAAAACTGAAGACATTAAAAGTGAGAACATAAAGGTCTTAGTCATTAGTGCACAGGAAAACACTTTAATACATAGGATGACTTGGTGATGAAATGCACATTTCAGAAGCCACTTGGTACACTACATCAAGATTAAATATTACCCTTAAGGACAACACTGGCACTAATTTTGGCACAGTTTTAAAGTTGACATTATGTATAAGATATCTTATAAACTTAGTTACAACATTACTTCATTGATAAATACAGTAGTATTTAAAAATATATTGCATTTGCATTTTAAGTGTTTTCTTTAAAGATGCTTTGCAAGAATGCCTTCCAAATAAAAAATTGACAAATTACCTGAAAAGACAGAAATGCTAACTCAATAGCCATAAAGCATTTACACATCAACAAAAGTACAATTTTTGTAAATATTAAAGAATTAGATATAACAATTTTGATAAATACTACAAAAAAACATTTGACCTCAGAAATACTGACAGATTAAATGTTCAGGTTGATGTCACCTTGCTTGAGGTCTTTTCCATGTTCTCTCTCTTATATGTAAAGCTCATGTTTTGTAAAATCCAGTCCTATAATATTAGAGAGGAGAAATTGTTAATTGTCACTCCAATGTGATTCTTAAGATGTCTTCCTAAATAACCCTATTGAAAAAAATTTAAAAACCTAACTATATGTCCTATGTTTAAAATGTCTTCAATAAATGTAATAGGAATAATTATAGTGTTAAATAACTTTCTTATGAACTAACTATTCATGGGGAAAATAAGGTAATAACTTTAGTGGCCTACCAAATGTACTATATCTCAAGATCACTTAGATCTGCATATCAGAGCTCCTGCAGTTTCTAATAATATGAAATCAGTAAAAAGGAAAATAAAAGTCAACCATATTAGGAAAAAATAGGGCAAATCTGCTAGCTTGTTGGCAAATAAGAATTAAATACTGAATTTTTAAAAACACTAAACTGCTGTTTTCTTAAGTACACATTTAAATTACCTCCTGTTATCTTCTGTGGAAAATTATACTTGGGAGGCGTCACCTGTCTTCTGCCCATTCCATGAGATCGTGAAAGCAAGCAGTCTACATACATGTCCCAGAAATCCTGAGCTATGCTTAAGAAGACATTATAATGTCTAGGCCTCTGGGATTTTTGCAAGAACAACATGAAATTCCAGAAAGCATCCACACTGTGCCGTATCTTGAGTTCCTTGAGATCTATCAGTGTCAAAGAGCAAGCATTCCAGCACTGGAAATCAATGTCTTCCATGATGCCTGGGCTGATGCTGGCAAGCACCCCCTTTTGAAATTCAAAATCAGCATTAATCAGATTGATCAGCATCATACAGCCCAGTGGCAAGTAGAACCATCTTCTTGTGGCAAAACCCATTGTCTATATAGAAAAAAAAAAAACAATAACCAAGGATTAAATTTTTTTAAGTTTTAATTTTTTAATTTAAATTTATGTTAGTTAACATACAATACAAAAACAAAGTTAACATACGGTTTCAAGAGCAGAATCCACTGATTCATCACCCACATACAGTGCCCAGTGCTCATCCCAACAAGTGCCCCCTTTAATACTCCTCACCCATTTAGCCCATCTTCCTACCCACCTCCTCACTAGCAACCTTCAGTTTGTTCTCTGTATTTAAGAGTCTCTTATGGTTTGCCTCCCTCTCTATTTTTATCTTATTTTATTTTTCCTTTCCCTCCCTAATGTTCATCTGTTTTGTTTCTTAAAAAAAAAAAAAAAGGGAAAATATTTTTAAGTTAAAAAGAAAATTATTTGGAACACCTAAGTGGCTCAGTGGGTTAAGCATCTCGCTTCAGCTGAAGGGATGATCCCAGGGTCCTGGGATGGAGTCTCGCATTGGGCTCCCTGCTCAGTGGGGATCCTGCTTCTCTCTCTGCCTGCTGCTTGTGCTCTCTCTCTCTCTCTCTCTCTCTCTGACATATAAAATCTTTAAAAATAAGAAATTAAAAAATGAAATGATTCAATTACTTAATGATCTATTTAAACCTAAAAATTTGTTAATATGTATGTATGTGGTTTTGATCAAGCCAAATTTGCTTACTATGTATTTGTTGGTTTTCCTCTAAGTTGTTGACTCTCAGACCTTACTTTGAAAAAATACAGTTACAATTTGTTTACCAACCTTCTGATAAAGTCTTCAGGAGTCACTGAAATCCAAAACATGTTTATGAAGATGTGATGGATTCATTTCATCACAGACTTTTGGGGCTGAAAGAAATCTTTAAAAGCACGTGCTCCAACCTTCTCCCTTTACAAATTAGAAAAATACTGATATGGCTCAGCAAGTTTCAGGTCTCCAGTCTCTCTATCCAAGACTCATCCCACAACCGACTCCAACTAAGGGGATCAGAATACAATCCATTCTATGTGCAGCCATGAGACAAAGGCCTTTATTTTTTTAATTTAGATGTTACCAATCTATTAACCCAAATGCTGTTGGATGCCCAAGCACCAAGTTTCAAAGTAACTGATGCTTCTTACATTTATTCATTGAAAAATATTTGTTATGGACTGATGCCTGGTAGATACCTGGCTTCTCTCAGGTTGTTCAGGATCTGTTTGGAGAAAATTAACATATATAAAACTGAAGGAGCACAAAGACAATAAAGGTAATATAAGCTAATATGATATGTGCAGGGCCAGTGACATTCAGTAAAATCTTGGCATTTTCTAATGGTTCTTTGCACAAGTTTCCCTTCCAACTTTCCATCACTCAGTAAACTGGCTACATAAATGGACATCAAGGACTAAATTGGCTTTGAATTGCCGTCGAGCTACTATTCCAGGCTGACAATGGAAATGTCCCTTAACCCCCCCCCGGGGGGGGGGAGGTTGCAGATCCAGAAGACTCACCACCTCCTTACTAGTATGTGGCTGTCTGACACCTCCCCTAAAATAAGTTAGGATAAAGAGACAAATCAAAAGAAACAGATTGAAACTTGGGTTATTCGGGTCGTTTCATGCTGTCGGAAACTGTGCAGATCCCCCAAATGACCTGAGAGTGCCAATCTCTGATACGACTTCTGAAAGAAAAGGACTGGGTGGGGCCTGAGAATTTTCTTCTACAAGAATTTCAGGTTACACTCCCTCCTCCGGGTGGGTCATCTGGACTCCCGAGCGCGAATGGAGTACCTCTCTTCCTCGCCAAGGCGCGCGTCCAGCGCTGTGTTCCGTGCGCGCTCAGCTCGCTCGGGGTCTCAGGCAGCTCCTACCTGGGAGGAACAAGAGGTCTCAGCGCGGGCACCGGTTGACTCCCGGACCTCCCGGCTCCCACCCACTGCCCAGCCGGACCCACCCCCGGGGGCGGCGAAAGGCGGGAAGCCGCACTCTGCGCTGTGGTGCTGGTGCTCCGGGGCTGGGAGGCTCTGGCTCGCCGTAGGGCGGCGCTTCGGGCTCTGCTGCGGCCTCGCGGGTGGCGCGGTGGTCGGCCCGAAGCCCGAACCACGCTCCTTTTCTAGAGAAAGAGGCAGCAGAGAGTGGGTGGCTGCGCTCCCGAGGCCCAGCCCTCCTCTCGCCCACCTTCCCTGGCTGGAGACCCGCTGGACCCGCCACGCGCTGCACTGGGTCACTGCTCCTGTCCAGCCTTCCTCTGAAGTGCTCGAGATTACAGAGGCTCAGGTATTCCTCGCTCTCTGCTTCCTCTTGCTTCCTGCCTTTCTCTGAGAAAATCCATCACAGCAGTCTACTATATACCAAATGTATCTCCTCCTTCTTTCCACCCAACCTTCCGCCCTACTCTACTACCCGGAGAAAAACTTTCCTAAGGCTATGGACCCTACTGAAATGAACCTCCTTGATGAGTTCGAACCTCTAGCTAAGCACCATTTAAATTATTAATACTAACACACACACACACACACACACACACACACGCAACGCATCTTCCCTTTTACCTAAATAGACACTGTTTTACGCTGAGAGTTCTCCTTAACCTTTGGTAGACTGAAGACTCAGCTCAAGTCCCTTAAATATCTCCCTGTATATTGTGCATCAGTCTCAGCTTTGACACATCACTTGAACTATCTTTGTGTTTATGTCTGTCTTCTATGTCCAAATCCCAATAACAATCATCACAAGAGCTGTTCGGGAAATCGACCCAAAGCTAGTTGCCTCATCTACACTTAACCCTTAGGCGGGTCACCTTTTCCTTATGGGTTCTTGAGCTGGGATGGTGACACTATGGCCCAAGCCCAACAGAACAATTTCCCAGCAGTTGTTCTCCTAAAGTCCACTTCTCCCAGCCCTACCGCTATTCAAAGCTCCACCCTGCCCTCCTGCTTCAGTACAGCCATCATGAGTCCTACCCCGGCAATGCCTTTTCATGTCCCTCCCAACTTTAGGAACAGCTCCTCTACAAAACAAAACTGAGAAGGGATTCATTTACTCTGATTGGGTAGAATGCACACAAATCCATCTTCCACCAGATTTTCTTCAGCTCTAGGTTTCGGGGCATTCCAGTACACTACTAATCATGGACTCTTAAAATTAGCAGACATTAAAAGTTACCTAATCCAACATCCCATCTGAAACTTGAACATCCCTCTCTCAAAGAATTCCTCACCCACCAAAGCTGTTGTCCAATTTGACTTGATCTTGGGCATTCCACTCCTATAAAATAAGCAAAGGACACAAACTAGCAATTCATAGAAGAGTAATAACCAGAATCCAGTATATATGAGGAAAAGATGTTCACCCTCAAGTAAATAATACATCATTTTCTCTAATTGCACTTTAACAAAAATTGAAGCATTTGATATTATACAACGTTAGCAAATTTTTGAGAAAAACACTTTCATATGCTTTTGAGAAGAGTGTCAGCTAGTAAGTATAATCACCATGGAAGAAAACTGGCATAAGTTTTTCAATCTGAAAATGATCCAGAAATTCTACTCTTAGTGTCTATTGTCAAGACAATGACAGAAAATATCCACTATGTAACTGATTTCTCTGCAGGGTCCACTGCTACATTATAAATAGAACCTGTCTAAATAGTGAAAGATGTATTTTTTAAATCATTGTTGGGTAATCCAGAAAGTGAAAAGTCCAAGGAAAGAAGAAGGGAATCGAGGAGAAAGAAGAAGAATCAAAGAGTTAGGAAAAGGAGGAAGAAGAGAAAAACAAAAGGAGGCTAAAAAAGTGAGATGTGGATAGTAAATTTGGAATTTTTTTAAAAAGATTTTATTTATTTATTTGACAGAGAGAGAGCAGGAGGGCACAAGTGGGGGGAGTGGCAGAGGCAGAGGGAGAAGTAGGCTTCCCACTGAGCAGGGAGCCTGATATTGGGGCTCAATCCCAGGACCCTGAGATCATGGCCTGAGGCGAAGGCAGTTGCTTAACCAGCTGAGCCACCCAGGTGCCCCTAATTTTGGAATTTGTTAATTGATAAATACATACACAGATATTGAATTTACACTTTGTAAAGTTGCTAAATAAGTATGGTAAAATTTCTTGGGTAACTTCTAAAGATTTTATTTATTTGACAGAGAGAAACACAGCGAGAGAGGGAACACAAGCAGAGGGAGTGGTAGCGGGAGAAGCAGGCTCCCCGCCGAGCAGAGAGCCCGATGCGGGGCTCGATCCCAAGACTCTGGGATCATGACCTGAGCCGAAGGCAGACGCCTAACGACTGAGCCACCCAGGTGCCCCTCTTGGGTAACTTCTAAATGACAGAAATAAAGAACACAACTTTTGAACAGGTAGAAAATAAAAACTGAATTAAAAAACCAGATTGATATGTGAGCAGTGTAGGTGGTCTTGCTCTGTGCTTCACTGCAGGCTGCATTTTTGTTCTCTGAGTCTTGTGAGGTTGGCTGACTTTTCTCTTGATTCTAACACAACCCACTGTTACAGTGAGCAGGGCATTCCAGATCCTTCCTCCTGGAAGATCCAGAGAAATTCCAGAAGCTTAAGGCAGCTCTACTGCTCTACAAAGGAGTGGGATCTTTTCAGCCATGAAGCCTATTATTGAACCTCTGTCTCATAGGTGTGGTGCTGACTCTGCTCTCTGTCTTTATTAGACTGATGGAGTCCCTGGGGGGCTTAGTGGAGAGCCCATTGCTTAGGAGCCCCAGGACCACCAGAGGTCAACTGGCTAACACAGAGCCCCCCAAGCACATTACAGACCATCCATCTAGAAGGATAAGATCCCTCTCCACCAGCTATAACCTTGGAACACTGCCTTAAGCATGTCCAGCCAAGTGTCAAACTCCTGGGCAGGCAAGTTCAGAGCACAAGTGTTATCAGAACTGTTAACGGGCCCTTAAAGGGCCTCTCCATCTGGATGCTCCTTGTCCTGGATAAAAAGCTTGTTTAATACACACCTGTGAGTGGGTTGCCTATAACTTGGGATGGAGGGATGTCACTCTTCTCTTGGGTTCTGCTGTATGCTTTGCTGTCCTTGGCAACATGGCCCTGATGTCTTGACTTTTGAATGAGGGTTTGTGCTTCAAGTTTAGTGGCTTGAAGATGTTGTCATTTTCATCCTTGTTTCCATAACATCCTTCGGATTTGGGTATCTTATGGTCACTTTATTTGGTGTTCAGCCTCTCTTCCATGAGAGCTTGTCTGTGTGCCGTTAACAGTTGAAGCAATGGGTGGGCTGGCCGAAGGAAGGGGGATGATGGAGTAGTTAGTATCCAATTTTCATTGTTTCACATGTCAAAGTCCTTTCTTCAACATAGTGTATATGTGCATATACTGGTCTAAAGGGGGAAGTAGAATGGCAAAGCCTGCTTAGGACATGGAATTATGGTCACCATGTGACTTAAATTAATTTTTCTAATGAAATAAAGTTGACTATTTTTTAAAAAGAAAGAAAAGGGGATTAACAAATAGGATCTCAATTAAGAAGGCAAGACTAGAGAGGGAGAAAAAGTATAGAGAAAAATGACAAGTAGAAAGCATATTTAAGATGAAAGAACTAAATCAATACAATAAATATACATGGTCTAAACTTGTCAATTAAAAGAGGGACAATATGGTTAGATTTTGAAATCTGCTATATGCTGTTAAGACAAGATACAGAAAAAAATAAGGACAGGGAAACTTGAAAAGAACAGAAATAGATATAATATGCAAATGTTAGTGTTTTTTTTTTAACTGATACAGTTTTATTAATACCAAATAAAAGAGAAATGATAAAGGAGAAAGAGGAACACTGTATAATGATAGAAGATGCAATTCAGGAAGAAGATACAAATATTCTAAATTTACAAATAGCTCATAACACAGCCACAAAATACATAATGCAAAAATTGACAGAAGTAGAGGGAAAATTGGACAAATTCATCATCATAATGAAAAATTCAACAAACCTTAGGTTAAGAAAACAAATAATTATTAAAAGTACAGACGATTTGAATGACACAATTAACAAATTTATATAAAATCTTGAAACAAACAGTTAGAAAACAATTTCCTCTCAATAGAAAATAAAGTCTCATGGACATAAAGCAAGTTTCAACAGATTTCTAAAACTGTTATCATTCAAGTTTTGTTACCTGACCATAATACAGAAAGCTCACAAATAAAAGCAAAAACATAAATTTCTATATGTTTGGAAATTAAGACAACAAAATGTTTTTATTTATACAATAATTTCATTTAATAATAAATTTAAAAATAAATTATAGGGGCACCTAGGTGCCTCAATCAGTTAAGCATCTGACTCTTGATTTCAACTCAGGTCATGATCTCCTGGTCCTGAGATCAAGTTCCACATAGTGCTCGGTGCTCAGCCAGGAGTCTGCTTGAATATTCTCTCCCTCTCCCTCTACCCCTCCCCCTGCTCTCAGACTCTCTTTTTGTCTAAAATAAATAAACTTAAAAAATAAAAATAACTTATAATGGCAACTATAAAGTATTTAGAACTGTATGATAATAAAAATATGGCATATCAAAACTTGTGAGAAGTTATTAAAATCATCATTCAAAGGAAATTAACATCTTTAAATTTTTGTGGTGAAAAGGAAGGCAGACTATGAATTGATGATACAAGAAACCAAATTTAACAGTTCAAAGAGAAATAACAGAATAAAGATCCCCAAAGGAGAAGAGATTTTATAAAAGTACACATTAATGAGCTAGAGAAAAAACAGTTGATTCTTTTTAGAAAGAATAATAAAATAGACAACCTCTGTTGAGACTGACCAAGAAAAAAATAAAAAAAGGTACAAATAATATTATGAGAAAAATGGTATATATCTTATCTATACATATAAAAAGGATTAAAAAGATATGTCACCATGAAGAACATGATATACTATAAATTTGAAAATATAAATGAAATTAATAAATTCTTAGAAAAATATATTTGTAAAATTCATATAAGAATGCAAAACCTGAATAGTCAATGACATTTAAAGACCTTAAGTCTTCCCATGGGGAAAAAAAAATCAAGCCCATATGATTTTACTTTACTTGAAAAGTCAATTTTCAAGGATTAAAAATTTCCTGAAAATTAAAAAAGATAAAGCCCCTACTCATTTTAATATAACTAAGTGAGAATATAGTGTAAATAAGAGTAAAGGTAGAAGCCCATCTCACCAATAAGTATAGATTAAAAATCCCAGAAGCCCCTTGTCGCCTCAGGTGGTGGAGCATGGGAATCTTGATATCCCGGGTTATAAGTTTGAGCCCTGTGTTGGGTATAGAAATAACTTTAAAATAAAAATCTTAAAAAGAAAAAATCCTAAACAAAATATTAAAACCAAATTCTGCAGGATTTATAAAAATATATATCAGTATCAAGCTAGGATTATCCTAGGGATGCAAAAGTAGTTCCATATATGAAAATCAATTACTGTATTCACCATATAAACAAATTAAAGGAAGAAACCACTTGATAAAATTCAACACATTCAAGATTAAAAAAGAAAACAAAATGATGTAACTCTTAGCAAAGTTGGAAGGAAATTTCCTTAACCTCATATCCACCAAAACCCTAAACAAGCATCTTTCTTATGTAGAACATTAAAAACATTCTCTTTTAAATTAGGAATTAGTCAGGGGCACCTGGGGGCACAGTCAGTTAAGGGTCTAGTTTTGGCTAAAGTCTAATCTCAGGGTTGTAAGATCAAGCCCATGGGGCTCCTCGCTCAGTGTAGAGTCTGCTTGGGTTTCTCTCTCCCTCTTCCTCTGCCCTTCCCTCTGTGCTCTCCTTTTCTCTCTCTCTCACTGAAATAAATCTTTTAAAAAATTAGTAACTAGGGGCACCTGAGTGGCTCAGTGGGTTAAAACCTCTGCCTTTGGCTCAGGTCATGATCTCAGGGTCCTAGGATCGAGCCCCACATCAGGCTCTCTGCTCAGCAACGAGCCTGCTTCCCCCGCCTCTCTCTACCTGCCTCTCTGCCTACTTGTGATCTCTGTCTCTCTGTATCAAATAAACAAATAAACCTTTTAAAAAAAATTAGTAACTAGATAAAGATCTCTATTATCTCTGCTCACATTCAAAATAATACCTGCATAGAAAGGTTAAAAAAAAGAGGAAGGGAGTAAAAAGATTGCAAAGAAAGACTCAGAACTGTTTAGTCTAGTAGAGAGGCAGTAAAGCTCTTGGTTGAACATGAAGTTTAGATACCAACTGCCTAGTTTTAAGTCCTGCCTTCTAGGTTAAAATGACAATTGGTGACTTTGGGCAAGTTACTTAGTGTCTCTGTGACACTGTTTCCCTATTTGTAAAATGGGGATAAAAACAAACCTGCTTCATAGGGTTGTTTAGATAATTAAATAAATATTTATAAGCTGTTTGGAACAGTGCCTAGCACATAGTAAGCATCCTATATAGAAGCATTTGTTTAAAAAAATAATAAAATAAATTATATCCACAGACAAATTAAATTAACCAGAGAGTTTTGTAAGGTCTTGAGGTTGCTGGATATAGGATCAATCTACTAAAACCCAATGCATCTCAATATATGAGCAACATAGCGAAAATATAAATTAGAAAATAGATGCTATTTATAATAGCAACAAAAATATAAGGTATTTAGAAATAAATTTAACAAGGACCTATAAATTATTTATAGAAATCTATTAAAATTTGACTGAAATACATTAAAGAATCTAAATAAAAATAATGCTAATATATGGTATATAAAGATATCCATCTTCCCAGAGTAATATACAAAATTTCAGTCAAAATCAACAGGGCTAATGAAAAGTTATTCTGAAAGTTATATGATGATGTAAAAATCCAAAATAACTAAGATTTTCCTAAAGAACCACAAGAAGGAGACTCACTAGTAATTAAACAGGGTATTACTGGCTCAGGAATAAATAAATCAACCAGTGGAGTAGATTAGAACCTCAAAACAGACCCTACACATTTATGGAGACTGTGCATGTAACAAAATCAGCTTGGTAGATCTGTAGGAAAACAGTGGCTTTTTCAATAAATAAGGCTAGGACACAGTTGGTTATCCATATGGAAAAAAATAAAAGTGGATTCCTCCCTCATTCTATCACAAAAATCAATCCCAGGTAAATGAAGAACTTAAATGTGAGGAGCAAAGCGTTCTAACTTTAAGAGAAATTCAGAAGAATATCTTTCTGATATTGAGATTGGCAAGGATTTCTTACACAAGATACAAATAGTGTTAACCATAAAAAAATTAAGACATTTAACGACATTAAAATTACTGTTCTGTTAACTGTAAGTTATCATAAGTAAAGATAAAAGATAACTGTAATCTAGGAGAAGATAATTACAGTACATATAACCACAAATAGATTAGAAATAGGACCCAAGATCTAAGAGTATTCCATGGAATCAACAAGAACGCACAAATACCATAATAGAAAACTGAGCACAAGGCTTAAAGAGGCATTTCATAAATAAAAAAGCATAATGAATTAATGCATAAATATATTCATAACCTCAATAAAAGCAGGGAAGTGCAAATTAAGACCACAATCGGTTATGAACTAAAACCTATAGAACCTAAAGAAGTATGGCAACAGCAAGTACTGGTAAGCATATGAAGTATCTTAGTTAGGGTCCTCCAGCAAAACATGGGAAAAAAGAAATAAACGTGTGTATGTGTAACTTTACATATTTAAAGAGATTTATTATAAGGAATTAGCTGACATGATTATGGAGGCTGGGAAGTCTCATGACCTGCTGCCTATAAGTTGGTGACCCAGGAAAACTGGTGACGTAGTTTCAGTCCAAGTCCAAAGGCCTGAAAACCAGAAGAGCCAATGTGGGTAAGTTCCAGTCCAAGGAAAAGAAAAAACAACAACAACAAAAACGATGTTTCATCTCAGTAAGTCAGGCAAACAGAGCAAATTCTCCCTCACTGGGCCTTTTTGTTCCATTTAGGCCCCCAAGAGATCTCTACCCACTCTGGAGAAGGCAACCTTCTCTGCTCAGTTTACCAATTCAAATGTTTATTATATCTAAGAACACCCGAATAGACTCACCAAGAAATTACATATGACCAAGTATCTGGGTACCTAATGTCCCAGTCAAGTTTACTCATACAGTTAACCACCACATGAAGCAACCGGGACTCTTACACAGCTAAGGAGGATAAATTTGTTCAATTAGTCTACAACACAAATTGTTACTATTTTCTAAGTTTGAACAAGCACATAATTTGCAATGTCTTTTCACTCCAGGAATATATGTTGAAGAAAGTCTTACCCATGTGCACCAAGAGACATACACTAGAATGGAATGTTCTTAGCACCGTCCATAAAAGCAGAAAACATGGAAACAGTCAAAATGGCCATTAACAGGAGAATGGATAAATTAACTGCGATATGTTCTCATACTGGGATGTCATTCAGTAGTGAAAATGAATGGACTCCAGGGGCGCCTGGATGGCTCAGCTTATTAAGCATCTGCCTTCCATTCAGGTCATGATCCCAGGGTCCTGGGATCAAGTCCTGCATCAGGCTCCATGCTCAGCAGGGAGTCTGCTTCTCCCTCTCCCTCTGCCCCCTTCCTGTGCTTTCTCTCTCGTGCTCCCTCTCTCATGCTCTCTCAAATAAATAAATAAAATCTTTAAAAAAATAAAATGAATAGACTCTAGCTATACTCTTTATAGATGAAAAAAAGCAATTTGCAGAAAATACCATTTTTATAAATTTCAAAGACAAGCAAAATGAAACCATATGTTCTTTACCAATACCTATATATGATGAAATATTTTTAATAGAAAGTGGCTAGCATGAAATTCAGGAGAATGGTTCACTTTAGGTACACAAGGGAATGAGATCTAAAGAGAATGTATAAAGAGCTTCAATGAATAGTAGATTCACTAGTCATTTATGATAACAGTTTCCAACATATATATATTAGGCATATTCTTTTCTACTATGGAATAATGCATAATAAAAGTGTTAGGATAGTACAGAATAATATATTTCAAATACTGAAGATAAAGCTGGCTGACTGGTCACAATGATTTGGGATGGAAATACAAGCTCTTAGCTTACCTGCTTATGGCAGTGACAAAAACAAATATGAAAGATGGAAGGATGATGATTAGTGGGGAGGATAGATTTGATTTAGTATTTACTGGATTAGAATTGATTTTGAATTTTCTGGAGTATCTAACATTTAGCTAGAAATATAATTAAATTGAGAGGTCTCTATTTTGGCAGAAAATTGATTGCTGCTTTGAGAATATACAATGATAGCTTTGTGCAGTGGCAGTATCGTAGCCAATGAGGTTTATCCGAGGCGCGATTATTGCTAATTGAGAATATACAATGATAAAATACAGCTGAGGTGAAGATGGTAGGACTATGCCTAAATTTAGGGTCCACGAACTGAAAATGGAACCAATGAAGGAAGGAGAGAAAGAACATTCAGTCTGTACAAGCTCTAGGGTAGTAAAATGTCATGGAACCAAAGGGAGGATGCTATGGTCTGAATGCCTATGTCCCTCCCCAAATTCGTATGTTGAAGGCCTAACCCCCTAAAGGTGATGCCATGAAGAAGTAGCGCTTTAGAGGAGTGCTTAAGTCAGGAGGGTGCAACCCTTATGAATGGGATTAGTGTTTTATAAAACAGGCTCCAGAGAGATCCCTAGTGCCTTCTGCCACATGAGGATACAGTTAAGAATTGGGCAGTCCGCTACCCAGAAGAGTGTTCACTAGAACCCGACTATGCTGACACTTTGATCTTGGACTTCCAGTCTTCAGAACTGTGAGACATAAGTTTCTTTTTTTTTAAGATTTTATTTATTTGACAGAGAAGATCACAAGTAGGCAGAGAAGCAGGAAGAGAGAGAGGGGGGAGCAGGCTCCTTGCTGAGCTGAGAGCCCGATGTGGGGCTCAATCCCAGGACTCTGAGATCATGACCTGAGCCAAAGGCAGAGGCTTTAACCCACTGAGCCACCCAGGTGCCCTGAGAAATGAGTTTCTGTTGTTTGTAAATTACCCAGTCTTTTATATTTTGCTATTGCAGCCCAAACAGACTAAAACTGAGGACATAATTCAAGAATCACAAGATTGCAGTTGGTCAAACACTTTAGAGAAGGCTAGGAGAACTGGGTTTTGAAATATGATTTTTCATCTGGCCAAAAGAAGGTGCAGGGGTGAAACTCAAAAACACACAATACATTTTAAAATAGTTATGATAAATTCATGCAGAAGTTTAGATTTAACAGTGTCTGTAATGCCAAGTTAACTAATCTATCTAATTTATCATTACATCTAAAATAAAACCTCTAGGGATGCCTGGGTGGCTCAGTTGGTTAAGCAGCTGCCTTCGGCTCGGGTCATGATCCCAGGGTCCTGGGACTGAGTCCCACATCAGGCTCCTTGCTCAGCAGGGAGCCTGCTTCACCCTCTGCCTCTGCCTGCCTCTCTGCCTACTTGTGTTCTCTCTCTCTCTCTCTCTCTCTCTGACAAATAAATAAATAAAATCTAAAATAAAACCTCTAAGCAGATATGTTTTTCCCAGTCATACATTATTCTAATTAAAATCATCATTACTACCTGCAGTATATTCATCACCATCCCATCATTATCATCCTGTTGCTGGTACATCCCCATCGTCCAGAGACTCAGTCTCTGACTTATATTGAAAGCATCTCTCCCTTTCTGTCACTTTAGGTCCTACCCTACTTCTAAGTCCCTTCTACTTAATTCAATCTTACTTCTACACTTAGGTGATCATTTTCACTACATTACTTGGTATCTATTCATGTTTGTATTTAGCACCTATATTACCCATGTCATCTTTTTTCAATGAAAATGTGTAACCTTCCCTACTAGTTTATAAAATATACTATAGTAAAATATACTATATTATAAAAATACTATCTTTATTTCATGTTTTTCTAGTGACTGGCATATAATATGATGGGCACTCAATAAATACTTTTAGCTGATTTCTCCTTCATATCCATAATCTTCCATCCATGTAGGAAGATTTGTCAACTTTCCACAAGGCACACCTAAGTCTTTCAGAACTCTAGTGTTGCCTGTGAAGACTGCCTGGTTGAGTCAGGCCAGTAGCTTATTCATCCCCCCAACCCCACCATGCTTCCTCCTACCTTCCAATCACTTAGTTGCTGTACTGTCACACTTGTGTTTGTCCTGTTTCTCCTTTATACAGCATGCTTCTCCAAGAAACACTGCCATCATCACACCCCACAGAATTTAGAAGAGCATTCCACACACTGCAGGGACATGGTGACTGACTAATGCTGAATACCTACAAAAAGAATAATTTTTCAATTCATTGATTTTCTGACTCATTATAATGAAAGACATTAATTTAAAACATCTACAATTGCAATTGCTTCTAGTAAACCTTAATAACGACGTATTTATCAAAATATGATTCAATGACCTTGGTGAGAAAGAGCAGGAAATGAAGTTGAAACAAATAAGTACCCTGCAGAGAAAACAAGCACTCCTTGACTGTGACTAATTGAAGGGAAAGAAGGCATAATTTTTTTCAGGAACACAGAGACAAAGATGAACAAAATGTTGTCTCTGGAGATAAGAGAAAAAGAAAAAGTTCAGGAGAGAAGTTGAAAAAAGATCATTAATCCTTACTCCTGCCAAAAAATTAGTAGAAAATATTTTGTTGACATTGTCTAAGAATAAGAAATAAGTGTATCTTAAGTTTACTTTACATAGAAAGTATATAAATATCATTTATTCCAGGATCCGAATTTTACCTCTTTGCATTATTTTGTAGTGGTTGCTTTAAGGATCCCAATATATATTCTTGACTTTTCACAGGAAAGTTAGAGTTAATGTTGAATTGACTCATGTAAAAGGTAGAAATCTTGCAAACTATGAGTTCACTTACTCACCTTTACATCCCTTTTTGCTAAAATTGTCGAAGTATTACATCTACATACATTAGATGATAAAATGTTATAATTTCCAATGCTTTTCATTTCCCCTGCCTCTGCCAAGGTCTGAATTTCCATCTGTTTTTCTTTTCACCCTGAAGAAATTCCTTAATAATTATTTTTTCAAAATTTTTAATTCCAATTCAATTAACATATAGTGTATTATTACTTTCAGAGGTAGAGTTCAGTGATTTATCAGTCTTATATAATACCCAGTGCTCATTATACCATGTGCCCGCCTTAATGTCCATCACCCAGTTACCCTATCCCCCCAGGATTCCCCCCTCCAGCAACTCTGAGTTTGCTTCCTGAGATTAAGAGTATCTTATGGTTTGTCTCACTTTCTGATTTCGTCTTGTTTTATTTTTCTCTCCCTTCCCCTATGATCCTCTGTTTTGTTTTTTAATTTTCACATGAGTGGGATTGTATTATAATTATCTTTCCCTGAATGACTTATTTTGCTTAGCCTAATACGCTCTAGTTCCATCCACATCATTGCAAATGACAGGATTTCATATTTTTTGATGGCCAAGTAGTATTCCGTTGTATACATATACACCACATCTTCTATATCCATTCATCTGTCCACGGACATCTAGGGCTCTTTCCATAGTTTGGCTATTGTGGACATTGCTGCTATAAACATTGGGGTGCAGGTACCCCTTCAGATCACTACATTTGTATCTTTGGGGTAAATACCTAGTGCAATTGCTGGGTCATAAGGTGGCCTTATTTCCAACTTTTTGAGGAACTTGCATACTGATTTCCAGAGTGGCTCCATCAGCTTGCATTTCCACCAGCAGTGTAAAAGGATTCCCCTTTCTCTGCATCCTTGCCAACATCTGTCATCTCCTTACTTATTAATTTTAGCCGTTCTGACTGGTGTGAAGAAGTATCACATTGTGGTTTTGATTTACATTTTCCTGATGCTGAGTGATGTTGAACATTTTTTCATGTGTTTCTTGGCCATCAGGATGTCTTCTTTGGAGAAATACCTGTTCATGTCTTCTGCCTATTTCTTGACTGGATTATTTGTTCTTTGGGTGTTCAGTTTGAAAAGTTCTTTATGGATTTTGGATACTTGCCTTTTATCCGATAAGACATTTGCAAATATCTTCTCCCATTCTGTTAGTTTTCTTTTGGTTTTGTCAACTGTTTGCTGTGTAAAAGCTTTTTAACTTGAGGAAGTCCCAATAGTTCATTTTTATCTTTGTTTCCCTTACCTTTAGAGACATGTCCAGCCAAGAAGTTGCTGCAACCAAGGTCACAGAGGTTGCTGCCTAGGTTTTTCCCTAGGATTTTCATGGATTCCTGTCTCATATTTAAGTGTTTTATCCATTTTGAGTTTATTTTTGTGTATGGTGTAAGAAAATGGTCATTTCATTCTTCTAAATGCGGCTGTCCAATTTTCCAACATCATTTGTTGAAGAAACTGTCTTTTTTCCACTGGGTATTTTTTCCTGCTTTGTCAAAGATTTGTTGACCATAGAATTGAGGGTCCATTTCTGTGCTCTCTAGTCTGTTCCATTGATCTATGTGTCTGTTTTTTGGCTGGTGCCATACTGTCTTGATGTTTATAGCTTTGTAATAGAGCTTGAAGTCCAGAATTGTGATGCCACCAGATTGGTTTTCTTTTTCAAAATTCTTCTGGCTATTCAGGATCTTTTCTGGTTCCATACAAATTTCAGGATTATTTGTTCCAGCTCTCTGAAAAAAGTTGGTGCTATTTTGATTGGGATTGCATTGAATGTATAGATTGCTCTAGATAGCATAGACATTTTAACAATATTTGTTCTTTTAACCCATGAGCATGGAATGTTTTTCTATTTCTTTGTGTCTCCCTCAATTTCTTTTTTTTTTTTTTTTAAGATTTTATTTATTTATTTGACACAGAGAGAGAGAGATCACAAGTAGGCAGAGAGGCAGGCAGAGAGAGGAGGGAAGCAGGCTCCCTGCTGAGCAGAGAGCCCAATGTGAGGCTCAATCCCAGGACTCTGAGATCATGACCTGAGCTGAAGGCAGAGGCTTTAACCCACTGAGCTGCCCAGGTGCCCCACTCCCTCAATTTCTTTCATGAGTGTTCTACAGTTTTCTGAGTATAGATCCTTTGCCTCTTTGGTTAGGTTTATTCCTAGGTATCTTATGGTTTTTGGTGCAACTGTAAATGGGATTGAGTCCTTAATTTCTCTCCTCATTGTTAGGGTATAGAAATGCAACTGATTTCTGTGCATTGATTTTATATCCTGCCACTTTGCTAAATTCCTGTATGAGTTCTGCAATTCTAAGTTGGAGTCATTTACACATAAAGTATCATGTCTTCATAAAGAGTAAGAGTTTGACTTCTTTTTCAATTCGGATATCTTTTATTTCTTTTTGTTGTCTGATTGCTGAGGCTAGGACTTCTAGCACTATGTTGAACAACAGTGGACATCCCTGTCGTGTTCCTGACCTTAGAGAAAAAGCTTTCTTTAAAAAAAAAAAAATTTTATTTATTTATTTGACAGAGAGAGAGAGAGATCACAAGTA
>CM053614.1:62223880-62240272 GCA_028646535.1 Procyon lotor | reverse complement strand
TGTGTGTGTGTGTGTGTGTGTGTGTGTGTCCGTGTGTAAAGAAAAGGACACATTTTCTGAGTTGGCCTTTTTTACTTCATTGAGAATATAAATAAATACAAGGTAGACCTAAAAATACTATGGATTCCTTTTTAATTTCCTTGTTATATTCAAGATCCTTTGACATTCCTTGGAGTAGGCTATGCTGTGGCCTTCCCACTCTCTCTTAAACAGAATTCTTCTTTGCCATGTCCAAGGAACATCTTTTACCTTGGGTTTTTGAGCTCTCCCACTGAGGTATAACCAAGAGCATCTCTTATAATCCTTTCCATAAATAGGCATTTCATTAGTTGGGTTGAATTAGGAAAACAGAAGACTACGAATAGTATGGAATAAGGGACTTGCTATATAGGTATTAGAATTATGGGGCACCTGGGTGGCTCAGTTGATTAAGCCTTCAGCTCAGGTCATGATCTCAGGGTCCTGGGATTGAGCCCTGCATTGGACTCCACGCTCACTGGGAAGCCTACTTCTCTCTTTCCCTCTGCCTGCTGCTCCCCCTTCTTGTGCTCTCAATCTCTGCCAAATAAATAAATAAAATTGTAAAAAAAAAAAAAATTAACACAATTGTGAGAGAAGCTAAGGAAAGAAAGATCTAAATGTGAATAGCTGGAGGATTAGAGAAAAATCACTTACAAAGGACCACAGGAGGTATGAAAAAGTCTGTGGAAGGCTTTTGCCTTTGTGTCTGCTGGAGGGGAGCTGAAGTCATTGTAAATCAGCAGCTCAGAGAGTCAGGAAAAGAAGCTCGACAGTCAGTAGGGTAAAAAGCAAGAACACATTTTTCTTCCACAAGTACACACTGGAACCTATGCTAGTCACTCATTTTATCAAACTCCAAGGAAGCAGGCCTTAGAACTGCAGAAAAAGTTGCTTCCTTTAACTATTTTGCTATACATGCTACAGGCCCAGGAATTGGAAAAGCCAAAGGAGGAGATCCTATGGGAGCTAGAGAAGCTATGGGCCTAGGTGCTAATCTGTGTGAACAACGTGAGCTAGAGCATCAGTACACACACACACACAAGCTCAAGCATGTGCAAGTACACAAGCATGTACTGAGCAACGCTGCCTGAGGCCCTGCATCCACCCTCTGAGTTTAATGGCTGCTGTTTCTCCCTTCCAAATCTCATGCAAATTTCTCTACTGGCCAACTCTAAATTGAAACTACTAAGAGGAAAGAAATTCTAGAAACTATAGTTACAGCTATATTGACACAGTATGAAATTATAGTCATGCTGTTCACCAAAATACCATACGAAAGGAGACAGTGATTCACCTCAACCCCAATCATGGCTTTAATTAAAAAGACAGGGAGTGAGGTTGGATGTATTTAAGACTTACAGAATGTAAAAAAAAAAAAAAAAAAAAAAAGACTTACAGAATGTGATAGGACAAAATAATTCAATAAACTCAACTTTCTGGTTCCAACCACCCTACAATTTCATCTAAAATTCTCAGACATGGGGCCCCTGGGTGGCTCAGTGGGTTAAAGCCTCTGCCTTCAGCTCAGGTCTTGATCTCAGGTTCCTGGGATCAAGGCCCCACATAGGCCTGTCTACTCAGCAGGGAGCCTGCTTCCCCCTCTCTCTCTGCCTGCCTCTCTGCCTACTTGTGATATCTCTCTCTCTGTCAAATAAATAAACAAAATCTTTAAAAAAAAAATTTTTTTTTCTAAGATGACTTTTCATATGAGAGACGACCTCCTTAATGAAGAGACACAATCATTCCTAACTGTTGGAGAGACAATTTACACAGTAGGCAAAAAGAAGTCCAAATTTGAAATTAATGACCTACAAGAGAGCAGGTCTCACAGTCTAAGCTCATCCTATAAAGGTTTATTTGAAGGATTATGAATTCCTTTATGTTTCAGAAGGGGAAAAAATGATAAAAAGAGGTGGGAAATATCATCCCCAAATAAATATCAGTTATTATAATAGAAAAGTTGTAAAGAGAAAAAATTCATATTAACACAGTCTTCAGTTCCCTATAGCTGAATTAGTAATGAACTGAGAAATGACAAAATTCATGTAGAGAAGAATCGAAAATAATGTATTCATATTTTGGTCAAATTCAGTTCTAGCCCCAAATTTCATATTTCCCAAAAAAAGTAGAAGTAGAAGCTTCAAATTAAAGTAAGGTGCTAGACCCAAATTCCGCTATTTTTATTATTATTTTTAATTCCAGTATAACTAACATACAGTGTTATATTAGTTTTAGAGGACCTTAGACCTCTCAGGTCCCCCATCCCCAAAGGGTAGGGAATAGGAGATGCCTGGTCCCTCTCCTCACTTTCATTTGGACATGCAGGAGCCTCCAAAAAGCCTACTGAGAAAGCACACTGTCTTATACCTACTAGTCTGATTCCTGTCCAGAGAAATCAAGAAGTCAAGAGATCAGCTTACCGAATGCTGTAATGTTATAGGAGAAGAGTTTCTATTGTTTGGAGATTGGCCTGCACTCTCAAATTTGCCCAGGTAAAGTCTACATGAGGGTTTCTCATAGCTGGAGGTGGGCCATATATAAAGGAAGATCTCACCCTGGATTAAGTTCAGTAGAGCTACTGAAAGGGATCAAGGGGTCCATCCACAAGGATAGGATCTAAGTGAATCCCATATGTCTAGAGGTGGCAAGGGTAGAAATATCAAGGCAGCATTCAAACACAGATTTATCTATTAGGGATCCAGAGGTGAGAGATCCCAGTGGTGGGACTCTTTCAAGTCTCCACAAAAGAGTCCATGAAAGAGTTAGCTCTAAATATCTGCCAATCCCAGGAACTCAAATCTAGCCCACCAGAGTCAAGTTCGAGTAAAAATATTCTTTTCTTTTTTTTTTTTTAAAGATTTTATTTATTTGACAGCAAGAAACACAGCGAGAGAGGGAACACAAGCAGAGGGAATGGTAGCGGGAGAAGCAGGCTTCCCGCGGAGCAGGGAGCCCGATGTGGGGCTCGATCCCAGGCCCCTGGGATCTGACCTTGGCTGAAGGCAGACGCTTAATGACTGAGCCACCCAGGTGCCCCTCGAGTAAAAATATTCTTATCATCTTTTTCTTCATGCTCCAAATCTAGAATGGCCTGAAGCCAAGGTTAGCAAAATGGCACCTAAGATCAGCACAACCTGAAAGAAGATGTAACTTTCAGTCAAATGCAGAGTTCAGATTATTATATAAGAACCAACACACTTAATTTCTTAATCTAGACTGTTTGGGACCTTAAGATGTTTTTGAGGTATCATTATTATCTAAGAGTGAGTAAAAAACCTTGGAGTGGGGAGCGCCTGGGTGGCTCAGTTGTCTAAGCCTTCGACTCTTGGTTTCAGCTCAGGTCATGATCTCAGGGTTTTGATATCAAGTCCTTCATAGGGTTCCCTGCTCAGTGGGAGTCTGCTCCCTCTCTCTCTTTCCCTATGCCCCTCCCCTGGCTCATGCACTTGGTCTCTTTGTCTCTCCCTCTCTAATAAATAAATCTAGAAAGAAAAAAAGAGAAGAAAGAAAGAAAGGAAGGAAGGAAGGAAGGAAAGAAGGAAGGAAGGAAGGAAGGAAGGAAGGAAGGAAGGAAGGAAGGAAGGAAGGAGAAAAGGAAAAAGAAAGAAGAAAAGGAAAAAGAAAGAAGAGGAGAGGAGAGGGAAGGGAAGGGAAGGGAAGGGAAGGGCAGGGCAGGGGAGGGAAGGGAAGGAAAGAAAACCTTGGAACTCTAATTCAATAGTGGGGGAAAACTCCCACCATTAGAAATTTTTTAAAGAGATAATGGGAAGCAAAAAAAAAAAATGTGTTTTATTAGGTCTTATGCTTAGGGCTTTTTCAATGTAAAAGTAATTTTTAAAAATCACTCACGCATAAAACCTTATACCAACTCCCACCCTATAAGCCTCCTGAGTAAACAACTTACTCTTTACTTGCCCTATAATATAGACTCATCCTTTCCATCATTCAGTTACTGCCACCTCATTTTGACTCATCAGAAAGTTCCTTAGCATTCTGTTAGGTCAGGGAAGCTAATGTATAATTGCCAAACTTTATTGGGGGGAGGGTTCTACTTAGTTTTGTTACATACTGGTATTTGAGCCTACTTTTTCTTAATAATAATTATATAAAAGAATTACATAGTCAGAAGTTCCATATTACCTTTTGGTAGCTTCGGGTTTTTTTCTCTCCTATCTCTTAGCATTCGGTTTGGTCAACAAAAATGGGAGAATATTTCATAACGGTAATTGCCTCACTAATAGACATTTACAGATCAAATAAAATACGTACTGAGAAAAGGACCTAATGAATGTAATTTTAATGAAATACTAACAACAGAAATAAAGCTCTAGTAGGTTGAAGAGTCAAAGGGAGATAGGGAAATAGAATTCCCTATGAAAATAGGTGAATTCTGGTATTCATCAGAAATGAAGACCAGGGCGCCTGGTTGGCTCAGTCGTTAAGCGTCTGCCTTCAGCCCAGGTCAGATCCCAGGGGCCTGAGATTGAGCCCCGCATCAGGCTCTCTGCTCTGCAGGAAGCCTGCTTCTCCCGCTACCATTCCCTCTGCTTGTGTTCCCTCTCTCGCTGTTTCTCTCTGTCAAATAAATAAAATCTTAAAAAAAAAAAAAAGAAAGAAATGAATACCAAAATTTCTACAAGCTCTACAGTAACTAAATAAGAAATTTAGTGCTGTTGGAAGAGTTAGATTGAATGAATGAATGAATGTGTTTAAAGTCCAACCAGAATTATTACAAATCCAATTTTTAAAAATTATCTCTTTGGAGTGTATATGTTCCTTGGGAAAAATTTTAAAAACGATATATTTTTTATGTTCTATACAACTCTTGATCAAAGTAAGTTCCTAATAAAATTCATTTCTGTTCACACAATCATGTCCTGTACTAAGTTATGTGTTCTTGACCTTCTCAGAGTATAATCTCTGCCATGTGTCCTCTGCAGGCTACATAATGGGTGCAATGTACACAAATGCTTTTCCATTCTAAAGCTGTAGCTTACTATGTGTGGAATGATAATCTAACACACATGCATAGTGCAACAGCACTCCAGCCAGTCTTAAGGGTTAGCTTGCTTCAAGTTAACACACTCCTTGCCTGCTCACTTAAGGCCCTTGATCTGTAACAGAACTAATTTGCCTTCTTTGAGATTTGCAGACCACTGACCTTGGGGAATAAGGGACCAAAATTTTCCCAGGCCACAGACGCCAGCAAGTTGGCTTGGAGCTACCTTGGCTTTCTGATTAGCCCAGCAATCTTTTGGCAAAACGTTTTTTTCTTTTTAAGGTCACACAAATAACTTTACTGACCTCTGCACATCCATAGAACTTACCCTTCTTTGCAGAAAGAACAGAGTACTCTTGCATAACCACACCCTGGTTGTAACCAAGAAGTGCAATAGACCACCGTACTCCTTTAACTAACTAAAACCATTTAAGAATCTCTGGGCCAGGCAGAATCCTTGGAGTTGGCCTTTGGACAAGTGTCCACCTTTTCCTCAATAGTTAGCCTCTTGAATAAAGTTCATATTCCTTTCCAATCAAAAGTCATCTCTTGATCTCTCTGATATGAAGAATTTGAGAGGCAAGGTTTGGGGCAGGGAGAGAAATGAAACAGGAAGGGATGGGGAGGGAGACAAACCATAAGAGACTCCTAGACTCATGAAAGGAACTAAGGATGGCTAGGAGGCAGGGGGGTAGGGATAGGGTGGTTGGGTTGTGGACATTGGGGAGGGTATGTGCTATGGTAAGTGCTGTGAAATGTGTAAGCCTGACGATTCACAGACATGTACCCTGAGGCAAATAATACATTATATGTTAATAAAATTTATATATGTTAATAAAAATTTAAAAAAAAAATTTTTTTTAAGTCATTTCTTTTAAGTTTTTTTTTTAAGATTTTATTTATTTGACAGAGAGAGAGAGAGATCACAAGTAGGCAGAAAGGCAGGCAGAGAGAGAGGGGGAAGGAAGCAGGCTCCCTGCTGAGCAGAGAGCCCAATGCGGGGCTCGATCCTAGGACCCTGAGATCATGACCTGAGCTGAAGGCAGAGGCTTTAACCCACTGAGCCACCCAGGCGCCCCAAAACTCATCTCTTGAATAGTAGCCTTTCGAGCAACAGGCAGCAAAACCTGGGTTTCAGTAACAACAGGATAATGACTTACATGTTCTTACAATACCTCCTTCTAGGAGAGAATATTCTACCTGATTAATTTATAATGAAGTAGTAATAAAGACTTAAAATAATACATGAATATGTTAATATAAATATTCATTTCCTTATCTGGAATTATTATTCAAATTATCTAAGAATTCTATTTTACTGTGGGTGGAGATTATTTTATGAAGTATCAGTAACAAGGAACAAAGAAAATGGATTAGGTAAATGAGAATCCTGAATACATTACTGAATTTCCTGCTGTATGAGCACTCTTGTTTTGGACAGACAGGAAGCATTATTACCAAAGGTCCTTCTGATAATTCCACTGCCTTTCTTATACCTGTAGATGATTACAAGAAAGTATTAAAAAGAGAACAGTCAATGACTCATAGTTTAGTAGAAGCCCCTTAAAATACTATTGTCCCTCTAGTACAAGTGGTTGACAATGGGGGTCTTAAAAACATGATTCAACCAATTCTTGGGATTTCTATAAATATTTCTAAGAAAATAACTTTTTTATGACATTCTTCAAATTAAAAACAGGGTGCATGAAAAACAAAACAAAACCATGTTCAATAGGAATAAGTTTCTCCACTCACTATGAGTTCAGGTATCAGAAATAATAGAATTTATTTCTTGCTTTCATTAATACAACTACTCTTCTTAATTACTCTTGCTTAGTTATTCCAGTAACTATGGCAGTGTCTCAGCCCATATCTGAATATGTGGGATAAATTAGGAACTCAGTAACTGTTATATGAATGAAGAAATAAACAAACCATAAATCCCTAGGAAGAAAGGCAATAAATCTACTCTTTTTCTTCACATAGGTTTTGTTTCGGAGTAATAAATACATGGCCTGAGGCCCTCACTTTGACAATGCTCTATTTTAATCTAGAGAAATAAAGTTTAGTGGGTATATTGCTCTAGTTTGTTCAATCTATTTACCTTTATTATCTAGGATAGAGATTTAGTGACTAAATAATTGATTTAATCAATGAGTGTAAGACCACAATTAATAATCGTTTCCAGAGTAACAGTATTTTTAATGGTATGAAACTGAAAGAATTTGTATTATTTTTGGAGATTATAAGGCTAATGAGTGAGAATAACTCTGTGCCCCACTTTAGGTGATTCATATGTCATAGGAGTTAGCAATTAGTCACTGTCTTTCTTAAGAATAAATTAATGAACAAATATTTAGGGAGTATATATTGAGTGTGAAGCCTGAGCCAGAAGGACTATTAGAAAATATTAAAAGGTATAAGCTATAGGGGCACCTGGGTGGCTCAGTGGGTCAAAGCCTCTGCCTTTGGCTCAGGTCATGATCCCAGCATCCTGGGATGGAACCTCGCATCAGGCTTCCCACATCAGGGTCTCTGCTCAGCAGGGAGCCTGCTCCACCCCCCACCTGCTTGTGATCTCGCTCTCTGTCAAATAAATAAATAAAATCTTTTTAAAAATAGTATAAGATGTAGACATCTATATAGTTGGAGATGACAATGTAGCTAGCTTATTTTAAAAAAAATCATTTCAAGATCAAAGTGGTAATGAGACATAAGAATGAAACTTCTAAGAAATAACTTTGTAAATGTCCCCACCTGGAACATGGATATGATGGCTGGAACTATAGCAGTCATTCTGAGACCATAAGGGGATCCTGAATACAGTGATATGATCAAATGCGTAAGTTTAGAGGGGGAAAAAACACCTCTGGAGAACATATGGATAAAGGGTTACAGTGAAGAATACCTTTGGGTTACATTATTTTCTCTGTATATGAAAACTAGTGAAGCCTGATAAAAATGCATTACAGAATCAACAAAATAATTAAGGTTAAAATAAGCTGCCACCTTCTATTACACTGAGGACACCAAGAAACCTTCCTCTTTCCACATATTCCCCCACTGGAGGATCTCCCACACCAAAGCTTAAAATTCTTTTAGTAGAAGTTAGGGCCTTTTGTTCATTTCACAGATAGAGATAAAAACTAAAAGTAAATGCCCTGAGGAATTAATGCACCAAGATAAAATCATGTTAGGTTGTAAAATGCAGGTATCATATCCATGCCTGAGATCCAGTTTTGATGGGCACTGTGAGAGGAAAGCAGAAAGGTACTTAGTACCTATAATAAGAAGTGATTATACTGTCCTTGGGCGGGCGGAGGTGGGCGGGGAGGGCAGATACAGAAAAGGAAGCCTAAGAACACTAAAAGCAAACTATCATTTCAACATTTTGTCATTGGGTTGGTTCTAAAAGAGGAAATGCAGAGAGAAAACATTTTGTTAGTCAATAATAGTAAATCCAACCTAATGGTTACTTCTTGCTAACCTATAATATCCATAACAAAAACTGTAGATACAAAAGGAAAAAGAACTGTAGATGCTGAAAAGTATCATAAAGTTAACCTTATAGCAAATTTTGGGGTAAACTATTTACCTCCTGAGTAACTATATTAGTAGAGAGAAATGAGATGAATAATATAAACAATAAAAATGTTTTTATAGTATTACAGTATAATACAGCACTATACTTTCACTTATGTACTGAGATAAAATTTCCTGCAAATTTGAGTTTAGTCATTATCTCATAAAAACAAACAGGTTTATTTGTTTCCAGGCTTAACCTCCTTTTCTACTTAGTTCCTAGTCCATCCTGGTCTGTAGCTGATATCACAGGAAGCATCTGCCTTAAGCAGATCTGAAAGAACTGCTCATCCACCAAAAATCCCTTCCACTGACTTGCCACGGTACCTGAAAATTCCAGCAACAGAGTTATATCTCCTTAATGAAGTAACTGGAAGCCGTTTAGTAGGCAATTAATTTTAGAAGGAGTAACTTTATGCTAATTCTATCTAGAAACATCTTGACTCAATTAATTTGTCAGAATGGCTGGACAGTCCTTGGAAATGTCCTCAGGAAATAAGCTATAGGCTGGCTACGTTTTGATGTGAGCGAAAAAAAGAGGAAACTAAAGAAGCCTGCTGCAGGAAAAAAGGCCACATTTGGAGCTCATTTATGGGTCCTAGGAAATTAGTTCTTGGTGTAGAGAAGAAGGGGTGGGCATTTCAAGGAAGTTAGTGAATACCCAAGGGAGAGGTGTAAAATTTATGACAGTTTCACACACAGGCCCTTTAACTTAGTTACCTTGATTTCTCTTGGACAGCAGAACTAAAAGCATGATAGACAAAAGGTAGGAATCTAATTAATAGAAGGTGAGAAGACAAAAGATCAATTTAGATAATCTACAAAGCAGATAATCAATTTAGACAATTTTCATTTTAGTCTGCTGACAAAATTAAATAGTACAAAATCATAAAATGTTAGATTTGTTAATTATATATTTGTTCATTTTATATTTAAAATAACTACCTGGGGCACCTGAGTGGCTCAGTGGGTTAAAGCGTCTGCCTTCGGCTCAGGTCATGATCTCAGGGTCCTGGGATCGAGCCTCACATCTGGCTGTGTTCAGCAGGGAGCCTGCTTCCCCCTCTCTCTCTGCCTGCCTCTCTGCCTACCTGTGATCTCTCTCCCTCTGTCAGAAAAATAAATAAAATCTTAAAATAATAATAATAATAATAACTACCTAAAATATTTATCAGATTAAATGTAATGTGGTATCCAAGATTATATTCTGGTATAGAAAAAGGTTGTAGATGAAAAAGTAATGAGATCAAATAAAGTCTGTAGTTTATAGTATTGTACCAACATAAATTCCCTAGTTTTGACAAATAGTTTAATGTTAACATTAAAGCAAGCTGAGTAAAGGGTACTTGGGAACTCTTTGGGCTATCTTTGTAACTTTGCTGTAATTTTAAATTTATTCCAAAATAAAATGCTTATTAAAATTTTTGTATTAGAATAACCCTAGTTTATATTAAACTTTTTTTGAAATCAAATTGTGAGTTATGCCCATAGCTCATTTGGGACTACCATGCCCATTAGGCAAAATTCTCTAGTGCCACTGAGTTTAATGGCTTGCTTATACTCTCACCTTCTGAGCAACCATAAGGAAGAGAGTGGCATTTTCTCGGTGGCAGAGATAGTGATATTTTATCCAATAATGACCTCTGCATCAGGTCTGGATAATACCTTGAGTCATTTTACCTCATGTTCATTTTAGCTGCACATTTTAAAGGCAGCAATTTCCAGTTTCACATTTCTTTTCCTATCTGATAACCAGAGCTATAATAAATACCTCAGGCTCTGACCATGTTTTGTTTAAGGAAAATATACTTTCTTCTTTGTTTATAGTACATAACGTTCCTCTGTATTTTAGGACATTTTAGTATCATTTTCTAATGATACTAATGCTGTTATCATTTCCCCATGTATTATGGGATAGAAAACAATTCTGGCTTGTGTCCATTAATAAGAGAAAAAAATTAGAAAATAGATTGGGCTTAACACTATTCTGACAGAAGAGAAAGACCTAGTAAAGACAGTAATCTAAATGGCAGCAAATATTAGCAAGATTAAACTAAGAATCTACATACTAACAGCCTAACGTCCTGATTAATTAATCACAGGTTAAACTACAATCCTAATTTTACTGATTGGTGGGGAAGAGTGAGGTTCAGTAGCAACAAAGCAATCAAGACATAGAGGGATATTTTTCACATTTTTTTATCTCCAAATAATCACTTTCATTAAAAAGGGGTAAAAATATGAAAAGGATTCTAGAAATGAAGTCTGAGTGGTTAAGAAGGATTACTGTGAGACTTGCAGCATGGTGCGGGGATGCTTAACTTGGCTGCGGACAGTTTAATTTCATGAGGCCTTGCGGGAGAGGAGGTGGGTGGGGCCGACTTCAGGGCTATCACTTTCTCTGCTGGTCCTGCTTAGGCTAAGGAAAATAGACTTAATTCTCACAAAGCCGCGCTTTATATGTGAGGTCAGGAAAGACTCTTGTCTTTAAACTGTCTACCTCCAAGAAGCTAATGTCTCACAAAGTGTTTAAGACAAATTTCCTTCCCCACTAGACACAATGAAATTGTTACAACCCTCAGGTCCTCATATCCGTGTCCCAAGTTTTAAATGCATTGGCTCCGAGCATTTACAAGAGGTTACTCAACCCGTCAATAAACAAACAGCTTTTCGCGTTCCTTTCGCAATTGAATTTGCGACTCTTACGCGTTTGGTTTTATTGTCTGTTTGGGGGTTCTTTTGTTTTTTCCACTCCACTTCCCCGAGCGAAGTACCTTTGGTTTCCTAAATTAGAGTAAAAATTTGTGCAAGGCAGTTTAGTGCCCAGTGCCATCCCTTACCAAATGTTAATTCCCCAGGTATCCATTCTGCACCTGATTGTACCGTGCCCGAGGGCCCCTCAACATTCTCTCGCCGTCTTTCGCAGCTTTATGCCTGCACAGAGTTTACTTTTCCCAGTCTACCAGTAACGAACGCCTCTCAGCGCCTGGGTCTGCGCCTGCGCCTGTCCCCGGGAGTTCGCCATACAGCGCATGCGCCATCCCTGCAGCCGCCTGCGGAGACAAGTGTTCGCCGCCAGTCGTGACGTCAAAATTCCGCGCGTTACCTCGATGGGGACAAGTTCTGCGGGAGTGAGTCCTGGCAAGTTGCAGTGATGGTGCACTGCAGTTGCGTGTGGTTTAGAAAGGTCCGTGTCCGTTGTTTCTCATCTTGTTGCCTAGAGCTTGTTGCCTGTAGCAACACCTGAGAACTCTGGTTCCCCTTTTCTCCCTGCTTTTCTCCCCTTTTTCTTTCTGGGGGCCTCTTTCCTGCTTGGTTCTACTATCGTTGTCTTAGCCCTTCCAGGAGTCAGGCTTGGCCCGTGAGGAGTAAGAAGAATATATCTACCTGGTACGGTGTAGGACGGTTGTTTGGAGGGATGAGGTTTGAGGTTCATCAGGGGAATTGTGTGCACGCGGGATGGGGAGCTAGGGAAACCTGCTTGCGTTTTAGGCATGCAATATAGTATGCATAGCGGTTGGGGTTGACGTTTTCTTTCGGCTCAAATAGTCTATTTTTCTTCTTTTAGGTGATAATATCCATAGCCTGTTCCTATATATGTTTTCCTCGAGTGTACTCTTTTTAAGAGCGTTCTAAAAACTACTTTTAATCGGGAAACGAAAGTAATGTAATTAGCTTGCCTTCTTGCAAGAAATTTAGGTCGGTTTTTATGCAGTGCTCATTTTAAACTTTAAAACTTTAAAGCTCATTTATTGTTATTTTTTTATTTTTTTAAAAAAGATTTTATTCATTTACCCGACACAGAGAGAGATCACAAGTAAGCAGAGAGGCAGGCAGAGAAAGAGGAGGAAGCAGGCTCCCTGCCGAGCAGAGAGTTTGATGCGGGGCTCCATCCCAGGACGCTGGGATCATGACATGAGCCGAAAGCAGAGACCTTAACCCACGGAGCCATCCAGGCACCCCTTAAAGCTCATTTTAAACTTTAAAACTTTAAACTGTTATACCTTACAGTTTCTTCAAAATTAAAAAAATCTTAAAGAGCTTCACTAGTAATGTCTTGAAACTTGCTGGCGTCACTAAAAATGATGGGAGTCAGATTCTCATTTTAAGTTTGGTTTCTAAACCTCTGAATATGATGAATCTGGAGTAGTAGGAAATGTTTCACACGTTGAATGGAACTTTAAAAACAGAAACTTTCTTTTTATTGGAGAGAGAGTCATGGTTAGTAATATTCTGAATTAAATTATACTTTTTTTTTTTTTTTAGTCTGGAAGTTTTTTGTTTTTCAGTAAGCTCTATGCCCCACGTGGGGCTTGAACTCAGGACCCTGAGATCAGGAGTCACCTGCTCTACTGACTGAGCCAGCCAGGCATCCCAAATTAAATCATACATCGTCCAATCCTCTATTTTCCAGAAAATAGGTAGTCAATAGAAAAGAGACTTCTGAAAGGTAGTATTTGGGTGTATGAGGCTACTAATTCTTAAACTAAAAAGAAACTACTTCTTTGTGTGTGTGTGGCTCAGTTATGAAAGGCTGCTTGTGTAACCTCACTGTCATGAACAGTCACTTCCACTAAATGTTGTTTGCAGGGGGTATCTGTCACTTATATGTGACTCATTTCTGATCTAGCCTGGCAGAATCAAAGTATAAGTTCTTCACCTTCCAAGAATACTCTGGCTTGCCCTCAAGTTCATCTTTTATATATTCCTTCCACCCTCATCCCTTAAAACATTCTATTCCATGGGTATATTTGCATATTCAAAACCTAAACTTTAAATCTTTCTTGTGCTCCCATCCTTTGCAATCTGAGATCTAGACTGCATCAAAATTACCAAGGGAGCTTTTGCTAAATATGCTGGTTAGACCTATTCTTATCCCCTCCACCAGAGTATAGTGGAATGGTCAGTGGCCTATACATACTTTGGAAAAAGTTTCCAGATGTTTTTGATACTTAACCTATACTAAGTGACTAAAGGCCATGAATTAAAGAAATTACTCTGTAGGGAATTTTGATAGTTTGAGAGGTTAGGATCTTTACCTGCAGAAGTTTAGTGAGGAAAACAAATACTAAATGCAGTATAAGATTTCAAAAGCCATAATAATAAAGATCTAATTGCTAAGAGTCCAGCAAAGTCAATGGTAAGTGTTGACTAGAGGAATAAAGAAAGACATCAGAAAATTGACATTTGGGTGGGTTTATGATAGAAAAGAAAATGTAGTATTGGAGGGAAAGCATGAGCAGAGTGGCATGGAAATGTGATAGTAAATTATGTAGTACAGAGCAAAGAGAAGAAGAGATGGAGATTAAACAAATGAAAATGAAATTGGAAGAGTAAGTTAAGAACTTTTACTACTCAGAATTTTAGACTTTAATTCATAAATAGCAAAAACAACCATGAATGGTTTTTGAGTAGGGAGATAATTGGAGATCAAATCCATCTTCAGAAAAATAGCTTGGGCAGTAGGACAAAGGCTGAGTTGAAGGAAGGATTAGACACTGCAGGAGCATTTTAGGAGCCAGTTTAATGGTCAAAATACTAAGGCAGTAGTATCAGAAAGGAGAAATAGGTAATAGAGCTTTGAGAAAAGCAGGTATAGTCAGAGATTCTCCAGTATAGACTCAATAACTAGATAAATAGTGGTTCCATTATTTGAGAGAATATTGGGGGAACAGAATTTACCTGGGGCAAAGTTTGGTTTTGCAATGTTATCATGTATTTGAGGAGACTATTATCCTTTTTTTTTTTTTTTAAGATTTTATTTATTTGACAGATCACAAGTAGGCAGAGAGGCAGGCAGAGAGAGGGGGGAAGCAGGCTCCCTGCCAAGCAGAGAGCCCGATTCGGGGCTCTATCCTAGGACCCTGAGATCATGACCTGAGCCGAAGGCAGAGACTTTAACCCACTGAGCCACCCAGGTGCCCTGGTTGCTTTAAACTATTAAGCTTACCTCCTGATGGAGATTTCCAACAGACTAGAAATATAGAATATCTCACCTAGGTGATAGTTAACTGGTACAGTCTGAGATCACCCAGAGGAGAAAATCTGGATTGAAAAGTAGGACAGGGGCTCCTGGGAAGCTCAGTTGGTTAAGCATCAGACTCTTGATTTCTGCTCAGCTCATGATGTCAGGGTAGTGATCAAGCCCTGCATTGAGCTCCCTGCTGAGCGTGGAGTCTGCTTGAGATTCTCTCTCCCCCGTCCCTCCCCTAGTTGCCCCTGTGTGCATGCACTCTCTAAATAAATTAAGTAAGTAAATCTTTAAAAAAAAAAAAAAAGTGGAACAGTGTCAGAAACCTTGAGACAGAACGTGGGACAATTGACAATTGAAAAAAGAGATCTTAAGAGAGTTAATCAAATGGGAAAGGGAGGTTAGACCAGAGGTGAACTAAGAAAAAAGACTATAGATATGACAATCAGAAAGCCAGTATTTATTTTTTTAGGAGCTTTAGTGGTAACAAAAGATTAGGAGTTCTCAGTTGGTAAGCATGTTTGGTATACAAATGATCTCTTTCTCTCTCTTTTTTAAGTACGGAAACTTCATTGATAACCTAAGACTCTTCACCAGAGGAGGAAGTGGTGGAATGGGTTACCCTCGTTTAGGTGGAGAAGGTGGAAAAGGTGGTGACGTCTGGGTTGTAGCCCATAACAAGATGACTTTAAAGCAGCTTAAAGACAAATATCCTCAGAAACGGTTTGTGGCTGGAGAAGGAACAAATAGTCGGTAAGTATTTACTGAATGACTTTGATTTTAGAAAATTAATCTCAGAGGAAAAAAGGTTAGAATATCAAAATTGAATTGGTAATTTGAAGTAAATTATATTCTATATTTGTAAATGAGCAAAAGTCTACCATAATTATCTCAATTCTAGTAAAGATAAAAAAGGTAGATACTAAGGAATGTTTCAGAGTTTTTAAACATTTTTATCCTTCTCTTTGTGTCTGTTTATATTCTTTTGCACTTTGCTGTGAAAACAGAAAATGATCTCCACTATTTTCTTCTAAAATTAAATTTTTAGCAATCTTTAGGAAACCTCAACTGTTCGGCTGTTCAAATCTCAACTGTTCTACCCACCCCACCATTACCAATAGTTCTGCTGGGATCTTAAGATTTAGAGTCTGTTTCACTGATAAGTCTCTTGTGTATTTTCCTCTGGCTTGTTTTGGTCTTCTCCCTCTAACATCAAAAACTTCCATTTATTTTTTGAAAATTTTTGTTATTTTTTTATGGAACATATTATGCTGCCCTCAAAATATGAAAAGAACTTTTTAAAAACCTATATGGTTACCTGTATTTTGGAAGTGATGCTTGAACCAAGTCTTGAAAGGGGAATAGAACTTTGCCAGACAGTCAAGGCAGGAAAAGGTGTGTTGGCTGTTGGCAAGTGTACAACAAAAAAGGCAGTGCATTAGGAAATGGGGAAATAATACTTATTTCTAGCATAACTGTGGTACAAATGGGGTAGCTCATTTTAAAATAAAGACATTATAGTCCAGATCACGAAGAGCCTGATACGCTGTGTTACAGAGTATGAAGATTATCGTAGAGTGATGGGGAGCCATTGAAGGATTTAAGGGGCAAGGGACATTAATAAATTCGTGTCTTAGAAAAATCACTGTGGGCATAATTGGTTAAAGAATGAATTGGATGGGAATGCAAGCTGGTACAGCCACTCTGGAGAACAGTATGGAGGTTCCTCAAAAAGTTGAAAATAGAGCTACCCTACGATCCAGCAATCGCACTACTGGGTATTTACCCTAAAGATACAAATGTGATCCAAACGGGCACG
>CM053614.1:62198665-62223380 GCA_028646535.1 Procyon lotor | reverse complement strand
ATGACCTGAGCCGAAGGCAGAGGCTTTAACCCACTGAGCCACACAGGCGCCCCACATTAAGGTGTTTTTAAACAGACATACACATAAAAGAAGGTTATGCAGTCATCGATTGATGAAAATGTTATGGCAGAAGTTTCCAAGAACCTAAGTCTGTATTTCTCCCAGGAGCACAGTACTAATTCAGTGTTCACAGTGAACTGACACACTGTAACTACCACGAATAATGAGGGTTTACTGTATTTAGACACAATCTCATGTGTGTTGGTTTGAGGTACATTATCTCAATCCTGTGTAATGTCGGGACCTATCCTGGCTCCCTGTCCTCTCCCCGCAGTAAGGACAACTTAAATAAGTATGTTTCCCTGATTGCAGTAATTTGGGGGCTGGCTTAAAAGACGAACAATTTTTTTGATCACTTTATATGGTTTCAAATTTTTATTCCCTTCAACCAAAGAGGGGGCCTGCTCCTTTGATAGTGGAGAGAGTAGAAAAATCCTTTGTCCCAGACTATCAGAAAGGACACCATAATAGTACGGTTTATATAGTCACCTTCATATTTTCTTAGTGACTCAGGAATCACTGAAGTCCTAATTTCTTAGTGGAATCATGAAAAACATAACTACCCCACAGGAAGTAGCTAATATTAAGAAAATTCTTAGTTTTCTTAGTCTCTACTAAAGACTCCAAGTAGAGTAATAAGAAGACATGAGGATCCTAGCAAAAGTGACAGCAGTGGCAATGTAAATCCATAACCACCTGTAAAATGTAAAGCAAAAAGAGAATTCTGTTTTTATGAAGATACTTATTTTTATGGCCAGCACGAACATCAATTAGGATCTGATATCTAGACTTGGCTTTCATGAATAATACTCATAGTAAAGCCAGACATACTGTACTAGGTGCTTGATCTGCATTCTTTACAGTGATGTCTATCCTCACAGTAATAACCCTAGGGGGCATTGTCTTTGTTATAGTTGGAAATCTGAGGTTCAGAGGATAAGTACTTTTCCCATTGCATAGCAAGTATGAGGCAGTTCGGAGAGAATCTCAAAGCTGTGTGCCTTCAAACTGGTGTATTACCTTTCCCACAGTGACCTCATGGAGGACTGGTTAGGTAATTTTTGGGGCCCAGCACAAAGTAAAAATGCAGTGCCCTCGTCCAAAAATTAAGAATTTCAAGACAGTGACTAGGGAATATTAAACCAGGGATAGGGCCCTTCTAAGCAAAGGGCCTTATGTGCTGCACAGGTCTCAAGTCCATGAAACCTGTCCTGCCCTTATGTCACAATGTCTTCCAAAAGCACAGATCTAGTGAGAATTGGGGAAAGGGGTATTCTTATTTTTCCTTGTTGGTATGATTCATGTCTATGCCACCACGGAAGCATTGCTAATTTCTCTTGGCAGCCTTAGTTACTTTGCTTCTAACAAAAATTTCAGAGGCGTCTGGAGAAACAAAAGCAAATACATAAATACAGAAAGACAGGCTGCCGGTTGCTTGATATGTGACTGACAATAACTGGGTTTTTTAAGTAAAACATAAGGGTAAGATGATTTTCTTTTTATTTGCCATTTTTCTCTTTGGAGAATCTTAGAAGTTTGATTCCTTTATTTCTTTAACACTCGTATGCTTTTGTTCTCTGAACAAACTGAATTTTTGCTCATCATTCTCTTGCAGTGTCATTTCTAAGGACACAGAAATTTCACTTTGACTTGAGCTGAACTACAGATAAGGGAGTGGGGACTCCCTTAATTCCTGTTCTGTGCTCTGTCAAAGCTCTCTGAAGTCCACAGGCACTGCGGTTCTACCGGGGGAAAATTTACCAGTTTCCCCCAATCCACTTTAGCATTTATAACTTTTCTTCACTTAGTGCCTGACAAGCTCAGTGGGGAGAGAAGCAACCTAAAAAGAGTAGGATAGCTAGCTTTTGATGCTTTGCATTGGTGAGCCGTCCATCTACTCAGGTGACATTTTCTCCTTTGAATCTCTTTTATTCCCCAACCAAGGAGCTCAGTGCCCTTAGGCTGATTGCCCTTTTCAGGCCAAGTGTTAAGAGAGCAATCAGATTAAATTCACTGTAATGAAATATCATTACAATTCAGTTTCCCTCTCCCAATCCTTCTCTCTGGACTCCTGCCACAGGCTTTTTATCTTGGTATTTGTTTTTACTAGATGGAGGTATTACTTGTCAACTCAACTGCCTGATGAGTCTCAGAATCAGCTATTTCCTCTTCTACATGGGCAACTATCCCTTTTATTTGCTTCCTTTAGGGCTGGATATAATCGGATGATTTGATAAAAACAAGTTATATCTTTTTCAGAAGTGAGGGTTATTTATTCCTGGTAACCATAAAACTACATAACTATTATGTGCATCAGATTAATTTGACTGTAAATGTATTTAACTTCTATTCCAAACTCTGTATGTTTATTCTTTAGTTTATTTCTCTGGTAACAAATGTAGCCACTCCCAATCTAACCAAAATTAGAAGGAACTCTGCTCCCAGTCTAAGCTCACGTCTTTCTCACCTCCCACTCTCACTTCGGATTAGACTGCTTCGCCACACTTGGGCAATATTCAGCACTTTTCAAGGGAATCTGGGGTCATGACAGAGATTCTTCTCTAATATGGAGAAAGGAAAGCTCACAATGTATTTCATAGCATAAAAACAAATATTCTTAAAAACCGGTCCTCTGTATTCACTCTATGCTTTTTGTATTAGTCATCTATCGCTGTATAACAGGCCCAAAACTTAACATCCTAAAACAACAGTAAGTATTATTTTAGTTTGTGTGGGTCAGGAAGTTGGGCACAGTTCAGTTGGGTGATTCTGGCTTGGGGTCTCTCAATCAGGATGCAATCAAGATGTTGGCCAGGAATACAGTCATCTGGGGTTAAGGCAATCTCCTTTCAATGTGGCTCTCTTACATGGCTGTCAAGTTAGTTAGTACTGGCTCTTGGTATCCTTCTATATGAACCATAGGGTTGCTCACGTCTTCATAACACGGCATCTGTCTTCCCCCAGGGAAACTGATCCAAGGGGGACAGATGGAAGCTACAATATCTTTTATGACTTTAACCCCAGAAATCACACACTATCATTTCTGCAAAATGTTATTAGAAACACAGGTCAGCCCTGCTCAGTGGCATGGGACCACAAAAAGGTATGAATACTGGGAGACAAGGACCATTAGGGGCCATCTCAAAGGCTAGCTATCATCATGCTACTCTATCACATATAAAATATAAGTTCACTGAAAAAAAGTGTGACCAATCTAGTCACTGAAAAGGGATATTTCCTATTATTTATTATTGAATTTGCATTCTTTGTTATACATTAGACTTGGGAGATGTTGTTAGTGTCAATAATCACTAATCACTAAAAGTCTGATCGGCTATGGGTGTGGGGATAAAATCCCCTTCTGGATAACTCTTGTGTCATTGTGCTATGCCAGGGAGTTCACTTTGGCTGGCTCTATAGTCTTTGGTGTACCCTGTATTAGTGTATGAGATCTTCCATTCAGACTTAAGGCAAGAGCTTAGATTCTGTTCTGAAGGGTAGCTGCTGAATTCTTTTAAGTAGGGGAGAGGCTAGGTCATATTTGCATGTTATTACATACATTGGTACCTGTGTACAGAATGGATTGGTGGTGCAAAGGAAGACAGAGTAGCAATGGAGAGAGACCTGTTAGGAGTCTATTTCAGAGTCCTTTAATCAAAGGTGAGGCCTTATAGCTCTCAGCACTCGCTATCGTTACAAAGTTCCTGATCAACTAGACTGAAGTTTGATGAACTGAAAGGAAAAAAAGAAAAGCCCTAATCTGTAGCATTTGCTAATTTTTGTGGCATACATACTTCCAACATGGCCAATGTCAAGCCACCAACATGATGTCCTGGGACAGAGGGCTGGGAAGAGATGTGCACAGTTGGCCGGTACCACCTGGCTCCAGCATCCGCTGGGACCGTTGAGTTCTTAAAACAGAAGTAGTCTGGAGCAGGTTAGCAGCTCTAGAACATGAGGGACCAGTTAAGCCAAAGCCCTTGTCCACATGGCCAGCAGGGGGAAGTTAGGCTTCCTAGGCAGCTGTTTATCCTAGAGGGGGGTGCTGGGGGTTCTCACTACCTGCAGCAGCCTTCTGTTGCTAAAATTCCCCCCAGACCTTCCAGATCACAGGATTAGGTTCTGAGAGTGAAGGCAATAAAAGGAACATGGAGGCAGAGGCAAAAATTATTTTTAAACTTAAGTGAATTATCTTGATTTATTTACTCGAAAGTAGCCTTTCAAACTGTTGAGAGTGAATCTTGGAGTGAGGCCACTAGGTATAATACAGTTCTAGTATCAATAATGCCTTATCTCTTAATGAGCAGCAGCTGTTACCTTTTTCCATAAAGTAAAACTCTGGAAACATCAATATATATTCTTTCTACAGAGGATTTTAATGAACAAGGTCCACTCAAAATTCCAATTACAGGTTCCTGCTAACAGTACCCAGTCACACTGGGTTTTTCATACAAAATAAGGAAAATTTTACTTTTTTTCATCCACCATCTCATGTTCTTAATATTTGCTTAAGATTTTGTTTTATAAAACAGTCTGAAACTTGGCATATTTCCAAACAAAATATAACAAACCAACCCAAATTCCCCATTAATAGATTTGGATATGAATACTAGGCAGGCTACAGTTGTGCTTTTTTTTTTTTTTTTTTTCTTTTGTGTCGAGGGCTGACTTTCAATAGATCGCAGCGAGGGAGCTGCTCTGCTACCTACGAAACCCTGACCCAGTTGTGCTCTTTCTACCCAAATTCCATAGCCCTTCTGATTTAGAACCTTCCTGAACTAGAGGGTGGGGAGACATTCAGCAGGGATAGGAGGAATGACCTTCTAGAAAAATTCCTCCAGTGTGGGGGAGCGGGAGTAAGGGGAGAGAATCCTTAAGCTAATAGGTCAGCATGTTTTAGGACTGAAGATATTTCCTAATCGATGGAAACGGGACAGTTAATTACAACCTGAGTCCTGTGGTGCTATGACTTTCATTTACATGTCTTCTGCAAGGGATCCTTCCTTTTTAGTTTTTCAGAAGACCTAACACAAGCTCTTCAAAATCCCTCCTAAAAGAGTTACTGTATACAATATTTTGGAGACAACTTAAGACTGTAAGTTTTATGTTTTTTTTTTTATAAAACTGAAGAGAGCAAGAAAAGAAAGCAAAAAGGGAACTGACCAGCTGCATATCTTTCCTCAAGATTGATCTCAAGCTATGTATTATTATTTTTTAATTTTACTTATTTGACAGAGAGAGAGCACGCATGTCCACACAGGGTAGGAGGGCCAGAGGGATAGGAAGAGGGACAAACAGATTCTCGGCTGAGCAGGAAGCCCAACCTGGAGCTCGATCCCAGGACCCTAAGCTCAGGCAATGTCAGAGTTTAACCAACTGAGTTACCAAGGTGCCCCTCATGCTATGTATTTTTTAATGGAAACACCACAAAAGCAATGGTGCAGCCTTACTGCATCCTATCAAGAGATGCATGGTGTCGGTCTTATTACTGGTGATAAATTTGATCACTTGCTTAAGGCTGTGTCTGGCAAGTTTACCCACTATAAAGTTACTATTCTTCACTTTGAAATTCACTAGTCATTTGTGGACTAAGTATTTTGTGACTAAGTATTTACAAGATATTTATCCCGGTTTTCATCAGACTTTCACCAACCAGCTGTAATTCTATTGATGGTTTCCTAACCCCATCTTTTTTTCTATATTTATTTCTTGGTATTTTTCTATAACAGCTTTTCTTTCTTTCCATGAGTATAGACACACAGAGTTTTGCTTTACTCACTAGCTTATAACCCATTACTGTTTCTTTCGATGCTCAGATTGTCAGATTTGGACAGTGGGAAACTCAAGCTGGCTCCTTTGTAATTTGATAACTCCCCATCATTCTTTGAATGTTTCCTTACTTTCCGGAAGAACAAGATATGCTGGACTTGTCTTGTACTTTCCCTATCCCAGGACTGGAATCAGTTTTTTCTTTCTTTTTTTTTTTTTATTAAAGATTTTTATTTATTTGACAGAGAGAAACACAGCGAGAGAGGGAACACAAGCAAGAGGAATGGTAGCGGGAGAAGCAGGCTTCCCGCCAAGCAGGGAGCCCGATGTGGCGCTTGATCCCACGACTCTGGGATCATGACCTGAGCCGAAGGCAGACGCTTAACGACTGAGCCACCCAGGCGCCCATGGAATCATTTTCTTGAAGGAGATCTGCTTTACAGTATCTATTTTTAAAAGCAGGTCTTGGACAGTTGTTGTAAGTAATTTGTATTTATCATTTCTGGTTGGCGAATTTGATTAGCATGAAGGAATTCTCTAGCACATAGTCATCCACAATGAACCTGTCCAACTGAGGGGCACACTCTGAATTGTGGTGTTAGGATGCCCAACCTGAGGCAGCTTCAGATTTCTAGTGCAATGAATGGCTCTTCCATCTAAGGGGCTACCGTAGAACAGGGCTCAGTGAGGAGTACATATGAGAACTAACCCAGAAGGCTGCAATCCAAAAAACTAAAAGCTCATCCCAGGTTCAGAAATTTAAAGGTGACTTACCTATCAGGACCATTTCTCCTGGAGTGGTACTCATGTTCTGAAGAGTAAGGAAAGGTCCTCCAACCTAACCATTTGAGAACTCTCAACTGTCAAGAACACAGATCATTAGAAAACTCCATTGGTGAGGCAAATCTGGCACTCTAACTTGACCCAGTGGTTTTTTTTTTGTGGGCTGTTGGAACAGTCCAGGGAATTCCTAGGACTACTCTTAGAAATGGATGAAGGGTCTTGATACTTCGGGAATAATAAATCCATGTTTTCTAATTCCTTTCCAATTGCTATTCTTTAAGTCTTTAAATGGGGCTGTATCTTTTTCAATTTACATACATTTGGGAAACATTTATCAAAATATTTTGTTTATTGATTTATTTATTTTGAGAGAGTGCACATGTGAGTGGGGGGTAGGGAAGGGGAGAGAATCTTTAGCAGGCTCCACGCTCAGCACAGGGCTCAATATCATGACCCTGAAATCATGACCTGAGCCAAAATCTAGAGTCAGACACTTAACCAACTAAGTCACCCAGATGTCTCTCAAAATATTATACCTTAAAGCATTGAGGAAAACGATAGAAACAAAAACTTGTAAAAATACATCTTTTAATAAACACCAAGAAATACAGTGCAGTTTTACTGAGGTTTTACATTGCAGTTTACAACAAACATTATCTGCTATAGTGTATAATTACAAGTAAACTCAGAATTTTTTTTTTTTTTTCTCCCATGGCTGGATAAACCAAATCTGGTGCATGATACCACATTTAAGGTTGTTTCAAGCTGGCTGCCATAAAAGGCCCTTAACATTAATAGCTTGCAGCAACTACAACAACAAAAAACACATCCCCCATCACAACGATAGCCTGATGAGTGCTCAAAAATTACTAAAAAGGACTGTAAATACTTGCTTTCCTTTGATGGCTTTGAAGAATAGCTATTGAGAGCAAATCTGAAATATTAAAACAGTTCTTTATATGGGACACATCTGTTTCTTTTGCCTAGTGTATTCATAGTAAATATTAATTTGAGGCTACAGATTATGAAAAGACTGCAAAAGATGTTTATACAAAAAGCTTCACATTTATATTTATGATCCCATGGACTAAAACCTGTCTAATATATTAATGGCTGAGTCTACCTTTCTTTAACTTTGTTGATACTAAGAACAGGAAGATAGTAGAATTCTTGACACTTCTGGACAAATTCAGTGAGAGAGAGGACTGATATTAATCAGCAAAGGAGGAAGTTAATATTAATCTTAAGATTCTACCTGCCATTGTCTTGGAGTGATCAAGATTCAGCTATGTCTGAGAAGAGTAAAAAGGAAAGGAACTGAAGGTAATCAGAAGCTGTAACTAAAAAAAGCCATAGTTCTGCATGCTTTATACTGATGGCACTTAAAAATTATATAACTGGATTTATTTGCTATATACATAAACTAGTGCTATAATTAGGAAAAAAAGAAAAGTAGCACTTATATCCACAGAAGTACCAGAATCATATTCAGATTTGCAAAGAGGCATAATAATCTGTTTACCATGCAACTAGTGGTTTGTGAAATTTGTAATGGTTAATATAAAAAAAATCCTTATGAACATAATGCTAATGTATAGCAAATTATACCAATTAAGTCAGCATCTCAAATTCATAAGGGTAAAGACCCAATATCCCTGAATTTCTAAGCATTCATCTCAGTGTTAACGCAGATGCATCTAAATGTTACCCCATTAGAAGAGATTTTAAATATTCCTTTCTCTTCAGCACATCATCACACTTTCAGAGGAGAAAAGTGACAATTTAATCTCTTTACCACTTTTGCCCATTCTCATGAATCTGATATAGTGTTATTACAGTGTCTACGCTAAGGTAGGTGCTCTAAAGGATCCAATGAATTGAATTTCTAAGCTCCAGAATATTGCTGATATTGTACAGTAAGCCTATCTGTCAGAAAGCTATGTCTCTGGTTGAAATATATTCCTGGATCAATAACTGAGAAATTCAGACCAGCTGCCAATAAAGTGAGACTGTTTCTTAATTGTTAGATAACAGTTTGATCTTCTTTGTTATATTAAAATTTCTTAGTCGATGGGACCAGATTTCATACTTTTCATGTATCCTCTATAGCACCCACTGAAGTGTGGAGCAAAGATATACGCTCAAGGAAATAAACAGTGACAAGGGCAGGAATTGAATCAAGAGTGAATGTGGTCACAGTGAAGCCATAACTTACTTCACTCATCATTCAAAAGGCAGGCCACCAGAATGAATCTCTAATATTTTCAATGAAGAATAGATGCCTGTCCCTTACCACTGTCTAAAACAGAACAAACCACTTGGGCTTCTTTCTTTCTCTTTGTCACTAAAGAGACCGTACAAGGCCATGAGTACTACTTGGTGGATGCTATCTGGTTAAAAAAAAAAAAAAAAAAAAGGCTTTTCTGCCACAGAGGAGAAGCACCAATTCATCACATGGCCCATTTTAACTCTAATAATACAAGTTATAGAATCATTAACTTTTAAAATTATGTTAAATGTTATCCATACTAGTAGATATTTAAAATGTTATGCTTATTCTCTCTGACATCACTTAAAATGCATTTTTTAAACACTGCCATGAGGTAGAAGATAAGGAATGCACAAAAGAAAGTATCTTCAAAATATGAAACTCTGTTTTATATAATTAGCCCCGAGAGAGAAGTAAGAAAAGTTATAGCCTTAAGCTGGTAGACTGACTACTGTTAAAATATTACCCTTACCTGAAAGAAATTTCTTATATTTGAAATTGCCCTTTTTTCCCAGTTTAAGGTATTATAGAAAAAGGACAATACACGTTCTAAAATATTCATAAAGATCATGTACAATAGCCTCTCTTAGTCTTCATCTTTTACTTTACCATGTCGCTCTAAATTACCTCAACTGAGACACAGGTCCTTTCCACTTGAATAACTGATTAGATATCAATATAGAGGTTAAAAATCTTTCTAGCATAAGAAGCAAGATAAAATGATTCACATTTAAAATAATGTACTTTTCATAAAACTAGCAGCACTTTATTCTACCAATACATACAAATTTGGCTTCACTGACTGGTCAGAAACAAAGGAAAATGTGAATGGGTCCTTGTACAAGGGAAATGTGAGGCTACAAGTTTTCTCTGAGAACTATTTCCACGTTAGGTGGTGTGTGAAACTACTGGAATGTCAATTTCGATGGCAGAGAGGCGGGAGCGTGCTGAATAGGGCTGTGAGTAGGTATGCATACTGGGAGGATGGGAGTACAGTGGCTGCCAGAAAGGAGAAGGCAAAGATTTGCATGCACAGTACCAAATAAACAGTAGAAGGGAAGTCATATACAGGCCCCCAGCACTAGCCATAGTGACATACACTGCGTAGTCAAACGTAAAGACTGGCTCAAACTTCTTGTTCAGATGAATGTTATAAAAGATGACCCAGATGGAAGGGGAGAGGCTCACAGTACCTGCCAGGAAAAACAGCAGCCCGGCCACCAGATGGCAGCCTGCACTATTGACCAGACACTTGGCCAGTTTGATGTTGGGCACTGAGGACCTGAAGGCCGTGTTGCACATTCCAATCAAGCAGAGCAGCAGGGCACCCATCGCAATCAGGATGCTGAGAGGCAGGGCAAACTGGAGGACCCGCAAGTCCAGCTGGTCAACTGATGAGTACCAAGTAGTGTCATACATCAGGCAGTCACTGCTCCCATCATATCGGGCACACTTCACCCACAGGCCAGTGTACACAGTCAGATTCTTCTCGTTTCTGTTGAATGTGATCAGTCGTAATTTCCTCCAGTTGGGAAGCAGAGTCCCCGCAAAGAGGCCTGCTACCGAGGCGATTCCACACAGGAAGGAGAGGACTGTGGCTGCATGGACATCCCGACAGCCCATGGCAGGCAGGCTTGTGCAGTACTGTCAGTCAGACTGGGGGGTGACACACAAGAGGACACATCATGAGGGGACAATAGGAGAGCAGAGCAGGAGGGGTGGTGCTGATTGGCAGCACAACTAATGATGTCAATGCAAAGAGGGAAAGTCTGTCCCTGTTTCCTATGTACAATATGAAGGTATATAAACACATGTTCATGTGACCGCAGGGCACAGGAGCACTCACCTATGCTTGGTTACCAGTGGATGTGTCAGGTAGTGACTAAAGAACTGAAGTCATTGGACATGAGTATTTTACTTTCCAGCAAAGCAGAGGAACTATCAAAGTAATTTCAAATCCTTTTAACATTACATATGAAAGTCTCTCAATTGTCAATAATCACTCATTCAACACACATCTACCAAACACTTTCTTGTCAGCCACTCTAATATATAGAGTCAGAGCACTCATCAACCGTCAACAACAAACAACACAAATTCAGCCTCCAGTGCTCATGCAAATGTAAAATGAAACTGGCATGCAGGTGAGGCGAAGGCGGCTCGTAAAAGACAACGATGTAGGGAAAGAAGGATCACAGGACAGCAGACTGGCTGAGGGAGGACCCTGATTGGGTTCCAATCCCCGTTTCCTCACTTACTAGCCAAGTGACCTTGGGTCAGCTCTAGAACTCTGTGATTCCTTTTCCTAATCTGTAAAATGGGAAAAATAACAGCACCTGTCTCACAGAGTTTAGTAGTCAGTGAGTTAATATACTGTTCACTGCTTAAAACATGTCTGGCACACTGGAAGAGCAATTCATGTGTTAACTGCTTCTTAGCACTCAGTGACCAGCTCAGTCCCTGGCACACTGGAGCAGTTTAAAGAACATTTGCTGAATAAATGTTAAGTAAGAAAAAGCAACATCTCATTCCTATATACTAGGCATACAGGATGATTACAAAATGTAAATGAACTCTTCAGTGAGTTAGTCAAATGAAAAGAGAACAAAGATCCCTGAAATGATTCTGCTCAACTACCTCCTGGCTGATTCAAGATGACTTGCATGCTTTTCAGGTTATTACACTTGTGGTTATTGGTTATTATATCATTACTGCTCATATAAGATGAAAGCACAAATTCCTGAAGTAAGACAACCTATCTCTATTAATGCTATTGTAAGAAAAAGGAAGAAAGTGGCCAGGCCTTTCTTTTATTCCAAATTAAAAGGCTGTGTTCTTTTTCTGCACATGACAAAGTATAAAGACCAGTATCTAAATTCAGCTTTAAGAGTTTGAAATGCACTCTCCAAACACCACTCAAGTGTATTTTCTCTGCCTTCTATCACACCCCCAATGAGGCAACACAACAGACCAATGAAGTGGCACATTTACTTTTAGTCAGATCATGATGAAGGAATAAGGTTGAAAATATTATTATATGAACACAGTATGTGTTCAGAGTACCCATGATCCTCTGCAGAGTCAAATATTATCTGCTGTGATGGTAGAATAGCCTTTTTCAGGAGTTCAGGGGCCAGAAAGAAGATCAAAGTGCTAAACTGGGTTAGGACTTGATCAAATGTGTCTGAATGGGAAGGCACATTTTTTTTTCTTTAGAAAAAAACATATCTGCATATTTAATCTGATCATGTAAACTAGGAATAATTTACCAGCAGAATCAGTCTAAGCACAAGTGAACCATTTTTCAAAGTCCTCAAGTTAAGCATAGTTTTAAGTTTTTCCATTAATATTAGTTTACTACTTGTTTACCATGTCGTCTTCTGTCAATATTATCAGAAGTAGCAATTACTTATGAATATATTGTTTATAGATGAAAACTATAGATGAATATATTGTTTATAGATGAAAGGAATTATAGTCCTAATTTATATTTTTCATACAAAATGGGGAGAAAAACTGTCTTGCTTAATTTTAGGAACCAACCACCTTGTTCCAGCAATGGAAACTGTGGTGCCGGTTTGAGGATGTTTACGCTGGAAAAGGCTACTAATGATGCCCAAAATGTAGCTTCTTACTAGTTTCTGCTCATTTACCTGTCTGTCTCTCCCATACGCTGTTAGCAACTTGCACAGTGCCTAGCACATAAGTAATTCTAGGAATATTTGTATAAATGAGTACCGGGCACTGTTCCAAGACCACAGTAACTCACAAAGGTAGGCTATTGATAATGCAGAATTGGACAAAGAAGTAGCTATTACCAAGTAATAATTCATTCAATTAATCAATTATTCAACTCAGGTATTTACTGAGTATCCAGCACATGCAAAATACTGTTAGGCCCTGGAGGAACTGAAGACACCAAGATCTGGAACTTGTTCCAGTGTGTTAATGATCAAAGTGAGGGAAAGAATATACTGTTCTATGAGAAGTCAATTATACTGAGAGTGAATCAACTGTATGATTACTACATGTCAAAGGATAATTGTTAGATATCAAGCACAGTGAACCAATAAGGTACCTGTTCATAAAAAATATATCATCCAGGGTTAGAGAAAGACTAAGCAATGAATGAAAGAGAATGATGAGTTGATTAAAGCTGTGAAGACATAAGAAAAAAGTTCCCTCTGTTTCAAAGTTTCAGAACTCCTTCAGGCAATGTACTTGAGTCCTAACCTAATCATAAATTCCCTCTTGCTTTCAGAGACAGAGGTAAAAAACTTGGGAATATCAATAAAATTGAGATTTCGCCAATCAAGCTGCCTTGTACCACTAATTCTTACAATACAAAGGGGATGAGAAACAAGATCAGAATGAATGACTTTATTATTATAAATAAATTCCTATAGTTCTTAGATTATAGACTACCAAATGACAATAATGATCACAAATGATCGCTAATGATCAGTGGGTCAATATTTACCTCAGAATCAAGTGTGTTTGAATTTATGCATCAAATCAACAAAATCTATCAGTTCCTGAACTTGCTTTTACTGAAGCATCATTAGCTCAGATCCCAGAGATTGACTGAAAGTTCTAATTTACACAGCCAACAAGGATACCATGGCATTTCTTCAGAAGGCAAATACTATTAACCTCAATTATTTAGCTAATTTCAATCTCAGTGCTGGAATTAATGTCCTTGCTCTTTAAAACCTTCTTTGGCTACTTTCCTTTTTATGACCTGTTCTTAACTCCATATCTGCATGATTTGATAAGTCATATATCTTACTAAAGGGATGAAGAATCATTTCATAGGGATAGTTGGGAGATGGAAAATGTTTAGTGATTTAAAAGTGAAAATAATGCTGATTCTCAGATTAGTATTTGTTCATATTAAGAGAGTGAAAGATCTCTACTCTTGTCCCATGCCAATTAATTTTTAATCCAAAATAACTGTTTCAGATGCAAATCTGATTAAATCTTTCTTTTTTTTTTTTTTTAAATTTTATTTTTAAGTAACTTCTATAGCCAATGTGGGGCTCAAGCCCATAATCCAGAGATCAAGAGTTGCATGCTTCACCAGCTGAGCCAGCCAGGGGCCCCTCAACTACATTTCTTACATTCAATGCTTTCCTGTTTCCCTCAGAATAGTTTCTAAATTTCAAAACTTTACCATGGTTCCCAAAGTTTCAAATTCCACCAACAGTTCCTGTCAAATTCTCAATCTCCTTACGTGTCACCTTCCCATCTAACATGTTGCAGATTATGAAGCCATATTGCTTTTCTTTTAACTCTTCAAATTTTGCACTTTTAAATTTGACTAAGGGCTTTACTTCATGCTATTCTTCCTTCTAGAACCTTCTTAATTCCATTCTACTCTTTGCTTACCTAAGTGCTATTCATTTTGGGGTGCCTGGGTGGCTCAGTGGGTTAAAGCCTCTGCCTTTGGCTCAGGTCATGATCTCAGGGTCCTGGGATGGAGCCCTGCATCGGGCTCTCTGCTTAGTAGAGAGCCTGCTTCCCCCTCTCTGCCTGCCTCTCTGCCTACTTGTGATATCTCTCTCTTTGTCAAATAAATAAATAAAATCTTAAAAAAAAAAGGTATTCATTTTTCTAATTTTCAGGGAGGCTGGCCCTAAACCTGTTCTCTCTTCCCTTATTCTTAACCTTCCCCCAGCCTGGGTTATATGCTCTGAATCCACCTTTGTACCTTCTCTTTGGAAGCAGGGATTATGCTTATAATTCCTCGTTCAGTATTTATCTTTCTCACTAGACTGAATTCCAGGAGGACAGAGAGCCTTCTCTTTTATTTACTGTGTCCCACACTGATACACAGAAGGCACTCAATCTGTTAAATAACTAAACAAACAAACAAACAAACAAACAAATGTAAAGTCTATATGGGTATGGTCACGATCCAGAGAGAAAGTTACAAATCTGCTGTTACCAGTTTCTTCCTTTTCTTTCTTTCTTTCATTCATTCATTCATTCATTCATTTATTATGCTGCGTTTTGAAGCCTCCAAGTTGCTTCTAGACCATGCTCTCCACTTTCCACTCTTTATTAGTCAGTCTCTCCCATTTTTTAAAACAAAGCTCATTTTCTTCCCCTAAAATAGTCCCCTAAAAATAAGGCCATTACCAAGTATTTACGTAAAGACTATTCTTCCAAAAATACATCACTAAGTTGGGCAACACTGGTTAACTTTCACAGTGGCAAGGAGACAATCAATTATACCTGTGCTGATTCTCATCTTTTCAACTCAATAGGTTTGTTACTATTGGATATATCCCCCTTTTTATTAACAGGTTAATACACCAAATTAATGTCTGTTTATCCAAGCAAAACTATTTTTAAAGCAAAACAGTTTATTATATTTGTATTTTCTTTTTAATATAGCAATGGAGAAAAAAGATAAACATGTTTTTGCCATATAAAAATCTCTTATTAGGAACTGTAGAAAATGTACCAGGTTAAGAATACACTAACAAACCTAAGTAGCACTCTTGAATATTAACTACGCAATAGCCTTAAGCTGGGTCAAATATACAGCTTTCTGGGCTTGTTGTTTCCGTATGAGAGACAACTTGGTATTATAACCCAGGCAATCAAAGACGCAAATGCCAGTCACAACCTACCATTACACACGGGGCAAGTCATCTATGTCCTCTGAACCTCAAATATCTCATCTGTAAAATGTCCCCTAAAGTATCTGTAAGATTATGAATAGTAAAGCCCTTTGTAAAACAGTATATATGGTCAGAAATGTAAGTTTATAATGATTTTATTAGTAGGCTTATTTATTTTCTTTAGCTAGGAACGTGCTTTTCTTCTGGATCTCAGCAATCAATCACAAACGATTACAGCCATATAACAATAATAACAGAACATTCTCTATGGATTAGTTACTGACCAAATCAAATAAGGACTCTGTTTCAAAACAAGCACTTCATATTTATTACCTATTTATTTCATGGTGACTTTTAGAAGTAGATGGATAAAACTTGGTACACAGTAAAGGTTATCAAATATGTCATTTTCAAATAAAAACATTTTCAAAAGGATACCTGTTCTGTGGTTTTGGATAGCATTCAAAGGCGGCTGAGGCAGGAATAATGTCTAAAAGCTTTAGGAACTCACAGACCCACCACTATGTAATTTTTTCAGGGATAATCTGGAATAGCTATAGAGAAGACATGTGTAACAGCAACTACATTATTTCTTGATGGTCAGATGAGCAGTCCCTTTTACCTCTAACTGGACTTCTCTTAAAAACTAGAGGTTATCAATCACTGCTCTCACAAAGGAGGTCTATTTTATAACTTTATTTTCTTGAACAAGAGAAAAACATGACATCTGATATACAGTGGAAAAAGGAAAAGGAGTAAAATCAAAGAATGTACTTACTCTTTGAGGTACTTGACAGGTCTAAAACAATTGTAATCAACTTAGAAGAAATATATACACATCTGAATAGACAGCAGAGATGATCTGGGCCTAAAGAAATAGGAAAAATGCCCTAAATAAATACAGTACTTTTTAAAATTATATATATGTGTGTGTATACACACACACACGCACACACACACTGGGTTTTTTAGATCCTACTCGGGACTAAGAATAAGGAGGCCCAAGGAAACACTATGCAGCTAGTTGTCTTGGAAGTAAAACAAATCCATTGTTTCTTTTGTACCTTTTAGAAGGATACTGATAACAAAACTAGGCTAAGTTGATCTGCACTGTGCATCCTAAAATTTGCAATTAGAATGCTTTTTTGAGTTTACAGTTCCACCAATGGCTCAACCTGCCATTTAAATATGTTTCCATGTACCTATTTTAACTATCAACAACTTCCTTTTCAAGTACTATTTATCACAATAGGTAGGATGAGGATGCAAACTTATAAACGCTAGAGAACTTCCTGGATTAAGGCATTTATCACTAGCCCTATTATTATACAGAATGTTGTCCTCAACAGTCTGCACAGAAGAAATTTCAAATTACGATTTTTCTTTTCTAAATATATGTTTCTTAAGTTGGTATCGAAGCGTAACTGCTCACTCCGAATTAAGGGAAAATTGTTTTACAATTAAAAACTCACACTAGGGTCCCTGAGCTTTCATTCTAAGTGGGGTTACCAAGTCTGGCTTTCCTCTAAGGTGGTAACCGGCCCCTTTCAAGGCCTATTACACACAACTTGGGCTTCAGAGTAAAGCAAACCAGGCTTCCAGAGCAACCCGCACTCCCCTTCCTTCACTTCTCCTTTCCTTCGAGCCCTATCCTTAGGAGCACCAGAACTAGCAGAAAGAAAACGGGGGGGAAAAAGAAGGGGAGGGAAGCTCTCCTGGTTAGAGCCAATAGAAAGAGACCGCAACAGTGACTGTTACCGCTCTCGGGAACAAGCCCATCCCTGCAACACTGAGTGGGTTTGAACCGCGAGCAGGTCATCATTACACAACCAGCTGGTGATTCAAAAATAGCAACTTGCAGCTCCACACCGCACACCCCGCTGGCCAAGCCCAAGCAATCAGCTGCTCCGGCAAGACACTTCGACATTTCCATACTCCTGTGTACATAATTTTTCTAAAGCCTTATCAAATACCTTCTCATTCAATTTTCACGTTCACTGACGAGGTCAACAGTTTTCAGTGTCCCTGATTCCCTTCGGTTTACCTATTTTACACAAAATTCTCAACGACTTATGCAAAAGACCCCCAAATCAGATTCTTGACCACACCTACCTGTTTCTCACATCCAAGACATCTCGCCCACACTGAGGAGCTTCTCTGAGCGTCTCCCTCGCAGCGAGCGTCCCAGGAAGTGCGTTCCTAGCGAGCCGCCCCGGAGGCTTCTGGGAGCGTAGTCAGGTTTTCCCGAGGACCTAACCAGGAATGCCCTGGATAACTGGAACACTACAATTCCCAGAACCCATTGGGCCGCAGCCGCAGACAACATCCTGCGATCACCTCCAGTCTTTCTCCCCCGCCTCCAGCCCCCTTACTCCTTTGCACCGTCGTTTCCGTCCAGATTTGGGTTACAGGTGTTTAAAAAAAGAAAAATAATTAATTAAACAAAACAAAACTAAAAATAGTTCGGAGTTGGGTACCCGAGTAAATATTTCCTACTAAATGTGATCTCCCCGTAAAATTTGTTAACAAAAGTACTTAAGCACTTTTTTCCACAAAGCATTTACCAAGGCACCAAGTAGAAAAGCTCGAATTCTAGAACTGACTTGGAAAATGTTCAAAGATACAGAGAACTTGAATAGTACAATGAACACCCATATGCTCACTTTCTTTAACAATTTTCCACATTTGCCACATTTATCTTATCTCCATTTACTTTGGGATCACTAAGGTGATAGACATCATGACACTTAAGCATCCTTTGTTTTAAATATTTTAAAATACATTTAACTGCCTACTTTAATATGGGGTGTTGCTACATATTAGTTGGGTGGCCTTGGACAAGTTACCTCTTTGAGGTTATCTGTAATGAGGAGAATAAAATTACCTCCATTGTAGAATTGTCTTGAAAATGAAGGAACTAAATACAGGTAAAGCACATAACTAGCTATTAGATATTTAAAATAACTTTATTCTTCTGCACAATTTCAACTATCCTGTCCTTTCCTTTGTGGCTTCTCCTACATATGAAGTACTGCATTAGTGAATATCGGAATTAAAATAAAGGTTTCAGAAGTCTTGTATAGGACTGATGTATTTTATATATATAAAGGATATGGAAGTGTCACGATGTGTACTAATTTCAAATGGTAACATACACAAATGGAGATAAAGTAAACATGGAAAATGTTGATAACTGTTGAATCTAGAAAGAGGAAGTATCTGGGTGTTCATTTACTCTTCCAACTCTGTATCTGTAAAATTTTTCAAGATAAAAAGTTTGAGGAAAAGATTCACATTTTATACAAAAGTAAAGGGTTGCAATCCATCCTTACTTATCCCACTCTGCCCCTGTACTTAACTCGGGCAAGTTAAGTAACCTTCTGGCTCAGGGTCTTACCTGTAGTAATAATGTTATCTATATAAAAAAATGGTAAGGATTAAATGAGTTCCTATATAGAGACGTTTACAATGGTGTCTGACATTGTTTTTTTTTTTTTTTTTTTTTTTTTTTTACCATTTTTCACTTTATGTTGCCCGAGGAACTTTTTATTAGTGATGGAAAAAGGGGAAAGGCTACTATCTGTCCATTATAACCACCTTCTCATCTTCCATACTGCTTCAGAAGATGGATAGAGTTATTTAAGGCCTGAAGCAATCCAATCCCAAAGCTAGACCTAGAAATGTAATTATGAGAAAGAAAGATTGGGAGTAAAAGGACCTCTGAGCTCATGATATTTCATATCATGAATGATATGATATTTCATATCTCACTTCTTTGTTCTGAATTTCAGTTCTTTCATCTATAAAACGCAATTGAATCCAGTAACTGTGTACAAAATAATTTTATTTAGTTTCCAATCATGATGAATTAACCTGGTTAGCAGACTTTAGTTGAGATGGATATATAGTTGATTATAATGATAAAAAAAAGATAACAGCACCCAAAGGAAGGGATGGACTATTTCTAAATTTATTGATAAGTCCACATCTATGGTTAGCCTGGCCTTTGGTACAGCAAAGATAGAATAAAATACTTCTGTACCCTGGTGGGACTAAATTTTTGGAATATCATTCTTAGAAGTACCTTAGGTAAGACTTTAGATCAGCAATTAACAATCCTGGCTTTCCATTTTTTTTCAACAGAGACTCATTAAAGAGTAAGTCAAATCTTAAAACAAATTCACTGCATTATACCACCACCAAAATTCTACAGATATCTACTTACTATATTAGTTTCCTATTGCTGCTGTACCAAGTTACCACAAAATTCAGTGGCTTAAAATAACCACAAATTTATTATTTTATAGTTCTGGTGGCCAGAAACCTGACACAGATCTTACCGGGCCAAACTAAAGGTGCTGGTAGGGCTGTATTTTTTCTGCAGGCTGCAGGGGAGACTGTTTCCTTGTCTTCTCCAGCTTCAACTGCAGGCACCTGCATTCCTTGGCTTATAGCCCCCTTCCATTTCCAAACTCATCAATAGCTGCTCGAATCTTTCAACATCTAAATCACATCACTCTGATATTCTTCTGCATCTCTCATCTTTCAAGAGCACTTGTGATAACATTTGACCCACTCAGACCACCCCGGATAATTTCTCTATTTCATGATCATCTGATGAGCAACTGTGATACTCCCTTGCCATGTAACAGAGTGTATTCACAGATTCTCAAGATGAGGTTGAGGACATCTTTATGGGACCATTATTCTGCCTGCCACAGTCACTAATCACTCTATTTGAATCCAAGGGTCTCTTCTTGGTCTTCATTCTCTTCTACTCCCTTCAGGTCCACATTGCACAATTCTGATTGCCTCTTTTTTCCCCCTAAACTCTGCTTTCTCATTTTTGGAAACACCAACATTTCTACTTCTCTTCTAGTTTACCTGATTTGTTCCCTGTCTACCTGTTGCTTTCATTTTCTCATCCTTACTCTCCATTTATCAAAAGACTCTGTTCTGGGACCCTATCAATGAAAACTTCTTTAGAGGGCAACCTGTTTTTTTTTTTTTTATCTCCCCAAATCTACATCTGGCTAAGACTTTCCAAAATTTCAATAGTATTTCTAATTACCAGCTCATATGATTAACTATTATTACTTTAATTTTAACATTCTCCAAATACAAAATAATTGCACTGCTTATGTCTTCCATCATTCCTTATTTTGCCAGTGGTTTCCTCTCTCTTATCTTTTTTTGGTGTCTTCTTCTTACCTTATACTCAATTTAGGATCCACATCCTGATTCTTTCTTTGAAATATCCATTTGCCCCTTATGCACTACAAAGAGTTGTCACAATCCTATTTAAAGCCCTCACCTTGGGGCAACTGGGTGGCTCAGTCAGTTAATTGTTGGACTCTTGGTTTTGGCTCAGGTCATGATCTCAGGGTCATAGGATCCAGCCCCATGTAGAGCCTCAGCTCACAGTCTGCTTGAGATTCTTTCCCTCTTCCTCTCTCTCCTTCTCCCTACCTCTCCATTCGCATGTGCGCTCATGCTCTCTCAAATAAAATCTTCAAAAAAAAAAAAAAAAATGAAGCCCTCACCTCTTCACATTAAGATATATGCAACCGTTTCCTTATTAAAAATTATATTTTTCTCTATTTTCTCTATTAAGAATATTAGAGAACATTCAATATTTATTACATTCCAAGGATATTTTCTATGAATCATGTAATTTAATCACAATAAATCCATATTAATGAAAAGAAACTGAGACACAGAGATATTAAATAAGGTGCTCAAAATCAAGAAGTAGTAAGTGGAGGATATTCCCAAAATGTTGCTGTCACCATTCAGAACTCTTCAGATTCAGGGCAGTCTCCTTATTTTGGATTTCTTCAGCTAAAACTTATTCTAAATGCTTATTGAAGCTATTCCTGAAGTTGAAATGTCTTCCTACTACTCTCTCTACCCACTCAAATCCTACCTACCTTCCCCCTTGTCTGAAAATTACACACATCAACTCCAAATGGAAACTAATTGGCACATAATATTCCCTTTTTATGTGTTAGTCATGTCTCACCACAGTATTTCCAAGTCCCTGACTGAAACTCAACAGATGCAGATTCAAATAACTATGCTTCGCACAGCTTAATATCTGGGGCAACCCAATGAATTTAATTTCTATTAAAAACACATTAATAATATATACAAAGGTGACTGCTTCCCTTGAAGTCTTCCAAGTACCCAGCAACTATTAATTAAGCAACAGTCATATAATGAGAAACAATAAAAGTACAAAAATTAGAACTGTCTAAAATTAATGATTGGTTATGGTCAGAAATGGTAGTTGAAACTGTGCCTGGCTTCTTCACACTTCTGACAGCCAACTGAGGCCATAACCCACATTACTCCTGAATTATCCACAGAGAAATACTACAACTCTCCAACATAAGCGCTTTTCTTTCTTTTCTCTTTCCTTTTCTCATTTCTATCACCTACTTGATTTTGCTTTTCCTTCATCTGGCTTGTGACACCCATTTAAAGCTAAGAGATTCTTCTGACACTTTCCCTCTACTTGCCAAGCTCCAGTCACAAAACAAACAAAATGCTTCTCTGACAAAGCTGTTTAAGAAAAGAAATAAATTTTTCATTATTATTTAACTTTGTAGTAAACATTACAGCATGTTGTCTGCCAACATTTGTTAACTATGTTTATCTCAATGGCTTAATTCCCAAGCAATAAACTCTTGCAAGGCAAAGACATTTTTTAAATTATAAAATATAGTACAGTCCTCAAAAAGTTAAAAACCCTCAAAACAGGGGTGCCTGGGTGGCTCAGTTAAGAGTCTGCCTTTGGCTCAGGTCATGATCCCAGGGTCCTTGGATCTAGCCCTACACTGGGTGGCCTGCTCAGCTGGCAGCCAGCTTCTCCTTCTCCCTCTGCCCCTCTCTTCTCCACTTCTTCTCATTCTCTCAAATAAAAAAACCCAAAAAACCCCAAAACATTCATTCACCATTCACCAACTTAGTAAATGACCAAAAGACAATGTAGTGGTTGTTTTTTTTTCATTTTTGGTGAATTCTTTTTTAAAATTTATTTTATTTTATTTATTAACACATAATGTATTATTTGTTTCAGGGGTACAGGTTTGTGATTCATCAGTCTTATACAATTCACAGCACTAAAAATATGGAACACTTCACGAATTTGAGTGTCATTCTTGTGCAGGGGCCATGCAAATCTTCTATCATTTCAATTTTAGTGTATGTGTGGCAGAAGGGAGCACAATATAGTGTGTGTTTAAAAGAGATAATATTTGTGAACAACTCAGTACACTGCTCAGCATATGGAAATATTACGGTGTTAGATATTATGACTACTAGCACAGACCATGTACTCAGTTTCTCAATTTGTTTCACTTGTCTATTCCATAAGGAGAGACAGATTTAAACTAAATTTGAGATACTCAAAGGTTTAAAAGTATACATTAAATTCAACCTCACAACTTGGGTCTTCAAACAAAACGTTTCCATGTTTTTGAAGTAAGATGTCTTCTGTGTGAGTTTATAATTAAAATTACTGCTAATTTTAATTTCATTTTTAAGCTATATTTTAAGCTAACTTATGAAATATTCATAAAATATTCATAAAAATATGAAATATTTTTAAAAATTTTATTACATATGCTTTTTTAAAAATAGCTGCTACTTAATATCTATCTTTTTTAAAATTATTTATCTATTTATTTATTTATTTTTAAAATATTTTATTTATTTATTTGACAGAGAGGAGAGAGATCACAAGTAGGCAGAGATGCACGCAGAGAGAGAGGGGGAAGCAGGCTCCCCACCGAGCAGGGAGCCCGATGTGGGGCTTGATCCCAGGACCCTGAGATCATGACCTGAATGGGCTGAAGGCAGAGGCTTTAACCCACTGAGCCACCCAGGCGCCCCTATTTATTTATTTAAAGTAAGCTCTGTGTCTAATGTGGGGCTTTGACTCATGACCCTTGGATCAAGAGTCGCACGCTCTACTTACTAAGCCAGTCAGGCGCCAGAAACATTATTTTCAATGTAACTTAATGATATTACAAATTTCTAGAGGGAGCTTACCTTTGCTAACTGATTTTTTTATCTGAACTTTGCAAACCCTATGAAACTACTTAGAAAATACTCCATGTTGTTTATGCTTTCATTAACCTTCTCAAAGGAATCTCTGTACTCAAACTTCCAAAGCAAACAGTGAGCTAGGATATATAACTTTACAAGAAAACTAACTAGATAAAACCTGAAATAAAATACCCTTGGCCTGATTTTTCCCATTATGAAGACTTTTTCCTCCTGATTAGATAACACATGTTTACCACTTAAAAGAAAACATTAGAGGTTCCGGGGTGGTTCAGTGGGGTTAAGTGGCTGATTCTTGATTGCAGATCAGGTCATGATTTCAGGGTTGTGAGACAGAGCCCCGAACAGGGCTTCGCACTCAGCCCAGAGTCTGCTTGTCCTTTCTCCCTCTCCCTCTGCCTCTCCCCCGACTCATGCTTGCTTGCGTTCTCTCTCAAATAAATAAAATCTAAAAAAACCATTAATTTTCCATAAAATTCATTTTTCTATAAGAATATGAGTATATCAATTGCTATAAGAAAAATATGAATAATATGAATATGCTATGAGAATAAATGAATAAAATTCATTTGCTATAAGAATATATATTGCAAAAATAGTATATTTCGGGAACATTTTTATTCATAGGTGAAATCTTCAAAACATGACTCCAACTTCACAGTATGATATACTTAATACTTGACAGTGTCTGGCTTGTAATTCATGATGGTAAATGAATCTGACAAAGCAAGCTCTTCAGGGACTACTGGGACTTGGTAAAAATTGAGTATACATAGCACACTGATACCCTGGCTATTCAGTAATATAAAAATTAAGTCTTCTAGGGGCGCCTGGGAGGCTCAGTTGGTTGAGCAACTGCCTTCGGCTCAGGTCATGATCCTGGAGTCCCAGGATCAAGTCCCACATCAAGCTGCCTGCTCGGCAGGGAGTCTGCTTCTCCCTCTGAACTCTCCCCTCTCTCTCATTCTCTCTCTCAAATAAATAAAATCTTTTTAAAAAATTAAGTCTTCTAAGAAGTATATATATTTTTAAAGGTAAGAACAAAAAAAAAATCTTGCTTAAGGACAAAATAAATGGCGTCTGAGATGTTAATATATTTCAAAATAAATCTTTAAGTTCTTAAAATGTATTTTTT
>CM053614.1:62182146-62198165 GCA_028646535.1 Procyon lotor | reverse complement strand
TGTGTGTGTGTGTGTGTGTGTGTATGACTAAAGGATCATAATTAATACAATTAATGCCTGTTAGCATTAGGAAAGGGCTAGGAATTTGTTCCAAAACTTGAAATGAGTAATGACTTTGAGGCTTCTCTTCTGGGCAACTAGACGGATATTAATGCTGTGAGTCAAATTCAGAAAACAGGAGGAAGAACGAATTTGATAGAGAATTTCAGAGAACAAGAATTCCTGTCCCCTTCAAGGGTTGTTCTAGCTGGACTAGGAATCAAATTGACAGGAAAAAAATTAACAGGAGAAAAAAATGTAGTAGTGTATGCCCAAGGAATCCACACAGACATGGACGTTCCAAAGACAGGGGAAATGAGGTATGTATTTCATCCTTAACTAAGGAGAAGTGGGTAGGGGTCTGGGACTTCAGAGGAAAAGAATGCACTTCACAGAGTGATAAGAAGAACAGATGTTTCATAATTAGATGTTTGCTCTGCCATACAAATGGGCGACTCAGATAAAATTTATCCCTGCTATTAACCCTTATTCTGGGAGAGACTCCCCAGTTTAGGTTTTTCTGTGTAGTTAAAGGAGAGGCGAAAGTTTCTCTTGAGCCTGTAGGGTCTTGATTGCTGACTGCCTGCAGCTGAGAATTATCTTCATGCTAAAGTGGCCCATCCTGGGTGGCCTGTCTGTCTGTGGCCCTACTGGAAGATGACTGATTTTGGGCATACTGAGTTAAGGTGTCTGCAGGACATTCAGGTAGAGATTTCTAGAAGGAACTTGTAGCATAAGACTGGAACTAAGGTGATAAATGATTTTGGGATATAGCTTTAATTTTTAAAAGTATTTATTGAGCACCTACTGTGTGCTAAGCATTATTGGGTTATATCAATAAACAAAGGAGAAAAAAATCCCTAGTCTGTGGAGCTTATAGTCTAGTGGCTAGGAGAAAGGAAAAAAGCAATAACATAATAAGTAAATTGTACAGTGTTTTAGGTAATATGATACCTGGGAACAATAGAGAATAGTAAGGGGATTGGGATTGCTAATATGAACGGATGTGGGTTCCAATATTCTCTGAGAGGTAGTTCAGATTAAGCAAAGACTTGGAGGACTTGAGGAAGTTAACCAGTGGGCTACCTGAAGGAAGTATGTTCCAGCCACCATAAAGGCTCTGAGACGACAGCATGTCTGATGTATTTGAGGAACAACAAAGATGCCACCATGGCTGTAGCCTAATCACACAAGAGGACAGTAATAGTAGATGATGCCAGAGAGGCAAGGTGGGGAAATGCCAGATCACATAGGTGTCCGCTTTTTGTAAAAAGCTGGGTATTACTCTGAGTAAGGTGGAAGGTTCTGAATAGAGGTGTTCCCTAGCTTGACTGACTGACTTTCTTCCCTCCTTCCTCCCTCCCTCTCTCCTTCCTTCCTTCCTAATCTTTAAAATTTTATTTATTTGTTTGTTATTTTTATTAAGTTTTGCATTTTAATTCCAGTGTAGTTAACATATAATGTTGTATTAGTTTCAGGTGTACAATATAGTTATTCAACAATTCTATACATTGCTCATTGCTCATCATGATAAGTGTATGTTTAATCCCCTTCACCTATTTCAACCATCTTCCCCCATCCACTTCCCCTCTAGTAACTCTCCGTTTGTTCTCTATAGTTGAGTCTGCTGAGTGAAATAAGTCAAGCAGGGAGAGTCAGTTATCATATGGTTTCACTTACATGTGGAGCATAAGAAAAAACATGGAGGACATTGGGAGAAGGAAAGGAAGGGTGAGTTGGGGGAAATTGGAGGGGGAAATGAACCACGAGAGACTGTGGACTCTGAGAAACAAACTGAGGGTTTTGGAGGGGAAGGGGTTGGGGGGTTGGGTGAGCCTGGTGGTGGGTATGGAGATGGGCACGTATTGCATGGAGCACTGGATGTGGTGCATGAATAATGAATCTTGGAACACTGAAAAAATAAAATTAAATTTTAAAAAAAAGTATGTTTCTTGGTTTGTCTCTCTCTTTTTTCCCCTTTGTTCATCTGTTTTGTTTCTTAAATTCCACATATAAGTGAAATCATATGGTATTTGTCTTTCTGTGACTCATCTATTTCACTTACCATTACACTGTCTAGCTCCATCCATGTCATTGCAAATGGAGATTTCATTTTTTTAAGAATATATATATATATACTTCATCTTCTTTATTTATTGGTTGATGGACAATTGAGCTGCTTTCATAATTTGACTATAGTAAATAATGCTGCAATAAACATAAGGGTGCATGTAGTACTCTGAATTCGTGTTTTTGTATTTTGGGTGTGTATTTTGTCTTTAGTAGTGAGATTACTGGATCATAGGGTAGTTCTATTTTTAACTTTTTTTTTTTAATTTTAAAGATTTTTTTTTTTTTATTTATTTGACAGAGAGAGGTCACAAGTAGGCAGAGAGGCAGGCAGAGAGAGAGGGGGAAGGAAGCAGGCTCCCTGCAGAGCAGAGAACCCGACGCAGGGCTCGATCCCAGGACGCTGAGATCATGACCCGAGCTGAAGGCAGAGGCTTTAACCCACTGAGCCACCCAGGCACCCTATTTTTAACTTTTTGAGGAACTTCTGTACTGTTTTCCACAGTGGCTGCACCAATTTGCATTCTCACCAACAGTGCCAAAGGGTCCCTTTTTCTCCACATCCTTACCAACACTTGTTTCTTGTGTTTTTGATTTTAGCCATTCTGACAGGTGTGAGGTGATATCTCATTGTAGTTTTGATTTGCATTTTCCTCATGATGAGTGATGTTGAGCATCTTTTCATCTGTCTGTTGACCACCTGTATGTCTTCCTTAGAGAAATGTCCATGTCTTCTGCCTATTTTTAACTAGATTATTTGGTTTTTTGGGTTGTTGAGTTTTGTAAGTTCTTGTTATGTTTTGGATACTAACTTTTTATTGGATAGGTCTTTGCAATTATCTTCTCCCATTCAATAGATTGTCTTTCAGTTTTGTTGGTTTTTGCTTTCGCTGTGCTGAAGCTTTTTATTTTGATGTAGTCCCAATAGTTCATTTTTGTTTGTATTTCTCTTGCCTCAGGAGACCTATATAGAAAAATGTCACTATGGCCAACATCAGAGCAATTACTGCCTGTGCTTTTTCTAGGATTTTTATGGTTTCAGGTCTCACATTTAGGTCTTTAATCCATTTTGAACTTATTTTTGTGTATGGTCTAAGAAAGTGGTCCAGTTTCATTCTTTTGTATGTAACTGTTCAGTTTTCCCAGCCCCATTTGTTGAAGAGACTTTTTTCCATTGCATATTCTTGACTCTTTTGTCAAGATTAATTGACCATATAATCATGGATTTGTTTCTAGGCTTTCTATTCTATTCCATTGATCTACATGTCTATTTTTGTGCCAGTATCATACTGTTTTGGATCACTACAGTTTTGTAATATAAATTGAAATCTGGAATTGTAATACCTCCAGCTTTGTTTTTCTTTTTCAAAATTGTTTTGACTGTTCTGGGTCTTTTGTGGTTCCATACAGATTTAGAATTACTTGTTTTAGTTCTGTGAAAAAATGCTGTTGGTATTTTGATAGGGATTACATTAAATCTGTAGATTGCTTTGGGTATTATGGACATTTTAACAATATTTGATCTTCCAGTCCATGAGCATGGTATATCTTTCCATTCGTTTGTGTAACCTTCAATTTCTTTCGTCAGTGTTTTATAGTTTTCAGAGTATAGGTCTTTCACCTCTCTGATTAAGTTCATTTGTAGATATTTATTCTTTTTTGGTACAACTATAAATGAAATTACTTTCTTAATTTTTTTCTGTTGTTCTATTATTAGTGTATAGAAATGCAATGGATTTCTATACATTGATTTTGTATTCTGAAACTTCAATGAATTTATTTATCAGGTCTAGTAGTTTTGGTGGAGTGTTTAGGGCTTTCTGTCTGAAGTATAATGTCATCCACAAAGAGTGAAAGTTTCATTCCTTGCTTATCAAGTTGGATGCATTTTATTCCTTTTTGTTATCTGATTGCTGTGGCTAGGACTTCTGGTACTATGTTGAGTAAAAGTGGTAAGAGTCGACATTCTTGTCTTGTTCCTGATCTTGGAGGGAAAGCTCTCAGTTTTTGACATTATGATGTTGGCTGTGAGTTTTTCATATATGGCCTTTATTATGTTGAGGTATGTTCCCTCTAAACTACTTTGTTGAGGGTTTTTATCATAAATGGATGTTGTACTTTGTCAGGTGTTTTTTTCTGCATTATATGAAATGATCACTTTTTTTATCCTTTTTCTTATTGATGTGACGTATCACATTGACTGATTTGCAAACACTGAACACCTTTGCATCCTGGGAATCAATTCCACTTGATCATGGTATATGATTTTTTAAAAATATATTGTTGGATTTAGTTTGCTAATATTTTGTTGAGGATTTTTATATCCATGTTCATCAGAGATATTGGCCTCTAGTTCTCTTTTTTTGTTTTGTCTTGGTCTTGTTTTAGTATCTGTATGCCTTATAGAATGAATTTGGAAGCTGTCCCTCCTTTTCTATTTTTTGAAATAGTCGAGAAGAATGAGCATTAACTCTTCTTTAAATGTTTGGTGAAATTCATCTGTGAAGCCACCTGGCCCTGGGCTTTAGTTTGTTGGGAGTTCTTTTATTACTGATTCATTTTCATTGCTGGTAATAGGTCTGTTCATATTCTCTATTTCTCCCTGATCTAATTTTGGGAGGTTATATGTTTCTAGGAATTTATCCATTTCTTCTAGGTTGCTCAATTGTTGGCATATAATTTTTCATAATATTCTCTTGTAATCCCTCATATTTCTGGGGTGTCAATTATTATTTCTCCTCTTTCATTTCTGAATTTGCTTGAGTTTTCTCTTCTTTCTTTCTTTTTTTTTAATGAGTCTGGCTAAAGGTTTATCAATTTTATTGATTTCTTCAAAAAACCAGCTCCTAGCTTCACTGACCTGTTCTTTTCTTTTCTTTCTTTCTTTCTTTTTTTTTTTTTAGTTTCTATTTCTATCTATTTCTATCTAAAACAGTTTATTCTGTTTTAATCTTTATTATTTTCTTCTTTATTATTTTCTTCTTCTACTGGTTTGGGGTTTTGTGTGTTTTCTTTTTCTAGCTCCTTTGGGTATAAGGTTAGGTTGTTTATCTGAGATTTTTCTTTTTTTTTTTTAATTTTTATTTATTTATTTGACAGAGAGAGATCACAAGTAGGCAGAGAGGCAGGCAGAGAGAGGTGGGGATGCAGGCTCCCCGCTGAGCAGAGAGCCCGATGTGGGGCTCGATCCCAGGACCTTGAGATCATGACCCCAGCTGAAGCCAGAGGCCTCAACCCACTGAGCCACCCAGGTGCCCCTGGAGATTTTTCTTGCTTCTTGTGGTAGGCCTGTATTATTCTAAACTTCCCTCTTAGGGAACAGCCTTTGCTACATCCCAAAGATTTTGGACCATTGTGTTTTCATTTTCATTTGTTTCCTTGTATTTTTTTATTTCCTCTTCAATTTCTTGGTTGACTCATTCGTTGTTTAGTAGCATGTTATTTAACCTCCATGTCTTTGTGCTCTTTTCAGATTTTTCTTGTGGCCAATTTCTAGTTTCAAAGCATTTTCATCAGAAAACATGCATGGCATGACTTCGATCTTTTTCAATTTGTTGAGACTTGTTTTATGGCCTGATAGATGATGTATTCTAGAGAATGTTTCATGTGCACTTGAAAAGAATGTGTATTCTACTGACTTAGGATGGTCTAAGGGCACCTGAGTGGCTCTGTTGGTTAAACATCTGTCTTCAGCTCAGGTCATGATCTCAGGGTCCTGAGATCAATCCCTACTCAGGGACCAATGGATCGGCTCCCTGCTCAGCAGGATGTGTGTTTCTCCCTCTCCCTCTGTCCATCCCCACCTGCTCTTGCCACCCCCACCCCCAGTAAATAAATAAAATCTTTAAAAAAAAAAAAAAAAGGATGAGATATTCTGGATATATATGTGTTAAATCAGGCTGGTCCAATGTGTCATTCAAAGCCACTCTTCCCTTGTTGATTTTCTGTTTGGATGATCTGTCCATTGATGTAAGTGGGGTGTTAAAATCACCTACTATAATATTACTATTGATTACTTACTTTATAATTGTTATTAACTGCTTTGAATATTTGGGTGCTCCCACTATGGGTGCATAAATACTTATAATTGAATCATTATATCAAAAACTAATGAATTAGGGGCACCTGGGTGGCTCAGTCATTAAGCGTCTGCCTTCGGCTCAGGTCATGATTCCAGGGTCCTGGGATTGAGCCCTGCATCGGGCTCCTTGCTCGGCAGGAATCCTGCTTCTCCCTCCACCATTCCCTCTGCTTGTGTTCCCTCTCTCGCTGTGTTTCTCTCTGTCAAATAAATAAAATCTTAAAAAAAAAAAAACTAAACTAATGAATTAAATTTAAATTTAAAAATATTTACATTTTGTCCGAGATAGTAAACAAAATCATCAGCTAGGATTGGTTTGGGAGGGTGATGAATAAGGGGCAATTTTTATGTCAGAAGTATGTGAGATTGCTGATTCCAAGTCAGCCAGAGTTGGGGCTATATCCCTGGGCAAATGGTACTATCTGGGTGAGATGAAGCGATGAAACCTCATTCATAAAGCACCCAGATACTGAGGTCAGTGGTTTTCAGGCATGATGGGTAGTAACATCACTTTCTCAACTCTCTTTCTGAGGTAGGCTGTTGCAATTATCTGAACAGATGCAAGGACTCAGAGCTGGTAAGGTGTACATTTGGGCTAGGGGAGGCTTATAGTTGGGACAACAGAGTGATGCTCTGAGAGAAGTAGCATCCTGATGTCTTCTGCTGTTCTACCCTGAAAATTATGGGTTTTCTGTAACAGACAACAATCACAATCTTCTTAATTTGGGACAGTATCAAAAAAATTTCCTCCTTTATATATTTGGAAAGACAGATAATTTTTTGTTCATTTTGTAGTATGTATATATATGTATACATGCCTATATAGAAATGTTAATATGGATAGATAGATCATCTATCTATCTAGAGAGCAAGCTTGATTTATGAACAAAAGAGCTTTATACATGGGATTTATGAACAAAAGAGCTTTATACATGGGATTTGTAGACTTACATATTTCCCTTCCTCATTGCATATAATCAGATCAACTCAAGGAAAGAGCACAGGGACCTTGCTTAAGAACAGTAATCACATCGGGGCGCCTGAGTGGCTCAGTCGTTAAGCGTCTGCCTTCGGCTCAGGTCATGATCCCAGAGTCCTGGGATCCAGCCCCGCATCGGGCTCCCTGCTCAGCAGGAAGCCTGCTTCTCCCGCTACCATTCCCTCTGCTTGTGTTCCCTCTGTGTTTCTCTCTGTCAAATAAATAAAATCTTTAAAAAAAAAAAATAAATAAAAATTAAAAAAAAAAAAAAAGAAAGAAGAACAGTAATCACATCTATTATCATCATTTTTCCTTCCTCTGAGGAATCTTAATATATTGCTTTCAAGGAAGGAAGGTTCAAGAGACACAAGAAAACATAAGTCAAATTGGGTTAAGCAAAGGGGAATTACTGACCCAGATAATAGAAAAAATTGACTCAGGGTCTGTCCGATATAGTATCCAAATGGATCAGCAGAATCCAGTTTCTTCTGAAATGACTCCATTCTCATGCTGGCCATTCCCTTATAAAGAAGAGTCCTTTGAGAAGCAGATGCCAAGACAGAATTAAACACGGTGATGATTTGGGTCTCCATGAATCAAGGTCAACTCAGGCCCTGTGTATAAAAGTCCTCAAAATATCAGGTATTCCTCTTTTTCCACTTTACAGTCACTCTGATAATTGTAGTGAATGAGGAAGAACTAGGAGAATCATTATATCATATTTTTGATGTAGTTGTTTGTGGAGTCCCTTCAAGAACCTGGATACTTCTTCAGTCAGTGAGTTCTGGATTTGAAAATTGGCTCAAGTTTGGAAGCTGAGCAAGGGATTGTGACTTTTTATTGGGGCTATGCCCTCAGCCTCCTACTCTTCCATTCCTGCCCTTTTCTGATTGTGGATATTAAGCAACACCCTGGCTTAAGGCCCCTCTATTCTACCCCAGGGAATGCCATGTTCTTTTAACCATCTCCTGTGATTCAAGCCCCTATTCGCTGACCCTCTGATTTTGGCTGTTGTTTTGATTATTGTGGCCTTCTGTATTAATGTGTTTAAGAACCACCACTTGACCATTATTACTTTGGGAGCCCTATCATTCCCACTGGCTATAAACAAGCCCAGCTCCACGACTGCTTCTACTATCAATCTTGGCCTGCATTGGAGAGCCATCACTAAACACTAGTGCCCTCTTAGCATGTTTCTGATGGCTTTCATATTTTCTCTCCTGGAGAAAATATGACCTCTCCTGGAACATAATCATCTGGTGGTTTTTCTGGCCTCAAATAGCACATCTACTTCAGTAAGCCCAATTCTCTCAACCTTTCTACCTTCCTCTTCCTTCTGTGTAGGCAATTCAGGCATTACGACTCTCCTCCAGGTCGGCCCTCACTTTCTCTAGGCTTCTAAAAGTCATCCAAACAATGAATTTGCCCCATTCCCTGGGATCTTGCTAGGGTATTAAATCCCATGTCCTATGAAAGTGCCCCCGAGTTGATGAAATCTTACTTATTGTTTAACATTCCAGCACCTTGATAAGCACCTTCAAAATTCAGTTTCAGTGGTACTCATTGACTCCTGAAAAGTTAATGATACTATGGAATATAATTTTTTCCTTCTCTTATGAGACACAGTGTGTCCTCATCTGTATTCTACTGAATTTAACTGTAGCTATTGGCCCATCAGCCAGGAAAAGGGGTAGTAGGGACTCCCAGTATATGGGGAGTCCACCTCCACAAGCTCTGACATTTCAGGGGGACCTTGAGAGTCAATATCACATCCTCAGAAGGACCTATCCATTTACCAAGGCCATCAGGAATATGGTGGTAAAAAGAGCATGCATTCCTAAGACTTTCAGTATCTCTGCTTGATAAACCAAAACTGACAGAAGAAACAGTCACAGAACTGGGCTCATCGGAATTAATCAGGTTCCCATTCCATGGGCTCCATGGAATTAATCAGGTTCCCAAAGTAAAAGAAGCCAGGTGGTGGTACTTAAACACAGAAGGCACGTTTCAGCCAAGCTTTCCCAGCCAGAATTCTGACCTTCTCATGAGACCTGCCTGGCTCGACACGTAAATGTCTCTGGAACTCAATCGGTATCAGGTGGTCAGTCTGCTGCTTAGCTGTGTCCATTCTCACTACGGAGGATAAAGGCTACCAAAGAGATCCTCTGGCTTTCACACTTTGTCTTTTACTGCTGGTCAGCAGCCCTTGATTTCTCATTGTCCTTCTGTAGAACATCAGTTCAACTCTATAACCAACCCATTCTGCTATCCTTGTAGGCACCCACTCCCCTAAAACTTTCAAATGATTGAATCATTATACCTGCTGGGACATTCCTCTCCACCAGATCATTCTCCTAGATGGAGAATATTTTACCACTAGTGAATTTTTTTTTAGCAACTCAGCTGTCATCTCTTTCCAGGAACTATTCATACTCCATATACCGCTCAAGATGGCATCGTTTTTACCCATTGAATATTAACTGAACCAGTTTCAAACCTTTACCTTACCATTTGCTCTCTCTGAACACTTCTAGTAGTATTTGTGTTCATTTGTATCCTTCAAGGATCAGCTGCCAAGATGCGATTAGAAGTGCAAGAGGTTTATTGGGGAAACAGATGGGAAAGATAACAGAAAGGGAGCTAGTGAAGGTGAAGAGAACCTTCAAACAGTGATACAGGGATGACACCTGTAAAGGCGAGGCGAAGGAATGAAAATTTGTTTGGAAGGATTTCAGAGTACAGCCTAGTTCTAAGAAAGTTTCAACCAGATTGATGGGGAGTCCTCAAGTCAAAATCTTCCATTAGAGGCCTTCTGGACTAATGGTCTTACCATGTTTAGTCTTGGCTGAGAGCAGCCTGTAGGAAGCATGGATTTGGCATGAATATGATGGAACATCTGAGGGACAACAGCTGAGGCCATTAGTCACGTTCTAAACTGATTATTTTCGCAGCCACACACTGCATAGCTTCAAGGTGACTTTTTACAGCTACGGGGATCAAATCCTTTCAAGTTTGAATCTAGAGAAAGATAAATATCTTTGTCCTAGCATTTCTAGCAGAAGCCCTGAGATTAACTTGGATTGGACCAGCATGAGTCATGTGCCTACCTATCTACCTCAAAGTGTCCAGGGAAGTACCATGTTCTGATTTTTTCAGGTCTAGTTTTCATGCTCCACTTCCAGGATAGGTTTGGGGCCCCATTTATACCATGAGAACTGAGAAGTGGTGAAGGGCAGATTCCCAAACAAAAACATGCACATAAAGAATATATATATTTTTAGTTTTAGTTGCTGTTGCCAGGTTGCTTTCCATAGGCATTATAACAATCACAATTCCACCAAAAAGTAAAAAAATGGTACTTTTCTCCATATCTTCACCAGCAATATGTATTAACTTTGTTTTACTATTTTTGCCAACCTGATGGATACTTCAGGTTATTACTTCGGTTTACAGTTTCCTAGTGCTACCATATTTTGACATTTTTTCACACATTCACTGACTACTTGGATTTGTCTTTCTATACATAGTGTCTTTATCTCTTGTCCATTTTCCCATTGTTTTTCTTTTTTGTCCTTTTCTTGTTAGTTTATAAAAGCCTTTTTCATATTATAACTAATAACCCTTGGTCTGTCTGTCCTCTTTTGTCCAGATAGGCAAGGAAAAAGCCTGAAACTCTGCTCACACTTTGCACATGTCCATCTTTATAATCAGTACTAGATCATAGTCCTCAGGGTGCGGTTTAGATCAATATGCTAGGCCTTGGGACAACTCTATCATTCATGTTTAAAAAACAAAGCAAGATAGGACCTAGTGAAACACAAGTTTCCATGCGCCATCCCCCACACCCCCAGGGAGACAATATTGCTCAAATTTCAGTCGCTCTGGACCCACCTTAACAATTTTATCATATCCTTTAAATTTTGTACTATTATTTATATTTCTGAAACTCAGCATTTTAACATAGATTTATTTTAAAAGTTTATGTTGTTGTCATTATAACACTATACCCACTAGTTACAGCTTTCCAAGATGCATTAAAAATAAATTCACAGGGGGGGGGGCCTGGGCAGAGCAGTCGGTTAAGCTGCCCACTATTGGTTTGGGCTCAAGTCTCTACTCAGTTAGTGATCTCAGGGTCAAGATGGAGACCCATGTCTTGCTCCACAATCAACTCAGATTCTGCTTAAGTTTCTCTCTTCCTTTCCCTCTGCCCCTCCCCCTTGTACTTTATCTAAAATGAATACATCTTTTAATAAATAAATTCACAACTATTAAAGTAAAAGATATCCATCTGCATACCACTTAAAATACACCATACTTTGGGAAACTACATCAAAGCCTGCCACAGACCCACAAACCAGTCAAGGAGAAGATCAAGGATTTGCAGAGCTGTCAGTCTCACTATCTGCCACACAGCAAGCCCCCTGGGATGGGGTGGGTGGTAGTAGCTTCATTTATATCTGAGGAAAACATCACAGAAAGGTACAATTCCATACTATTGAGCAGTGGACATTAGAATCCAGGCCTTGCTCCAAAAACAATGCTATAGCAGGGACCTATCAAGTCCAGTGGGCGAACTTTACCTAGTCGTCAGGACTCTAGAAAGCCTGAGCCTGAGGCAGGCCAGGATTGCATTACCAACATTCCATGTTCTAGCTGGAACACTACAAGTTCTAAAGTTCTGCAAATTATGCTGGGATCCAGGGCTCAGAAGGGGCTGCCTTGGAAGGGGTTGTGATTTCGTCGGGTCACAGTCCTGTCGGGGTACACCTGTTCAACCTGGTACCTGGTGCCCACTGCCATCCTACTTGCCTGGGACTGGCGGAACCCAGGCTGGAGGAGTGATGTGCTGGCTGCGGGCATGGGGCCAAATCCTCTTGCCAGTTTTCCTCTCTATCTTTCTCATTCAACTGCTTATCAGCTTCTCTGAGAATCATTTTTCCCACATCTCCAGACAGAGGGCCAAACAGAGATCAAAGTCTGTGGATGATGGTGAGCCATTCCAAGCCCAGAGGCTGATGCCCTACACACGCCACTACTGCCATATTTCCTTTTGGTTGTGCCACTCTGGCAAGCTGAAATTTTCAACTTTAAAGTTGCTGTTTAGTGTCGGTGGGGAGATATTTTTAAGGACTCTTGATGTTTTTGGTGAAATCCAGTATAATTGTACTTGAATTAATTTGGCTCGTCAGAAATGTGAAGAGTGGATTAAAACAGTTTAAAAATTTGGAAAAGCATGTGCCCCCTCCCCCCTCCCTTTTTGCACGACCTATGTAGTGAATTTGTGCTGTGAATAAGCTGTAAATTAGCTAATCAGACTCTGCTCAATAGTCATGGCTAATCTTCGTGTCTTAAGGTTTAATTAGTAAATTGCTTAATTTGTGTCTTGAGGAAGAATTGCTTTGGTCTGGAGACTTACCTTAGTTTTCCTCCCCAACTGAAGACATTTTGGAATGTTAAAATTCATGCTGAGTCAAATTCATGAACCTGGAAATAAGGTTTATAGCATCCTAAATTGAAATTTATAGATAGAATAAGGACAGGATTTGAATTACTGGGAAAATGCCCTGTAAAGCCAAGATACAAATAGCAATTTGTATGAAGACTGTAAAAATTACTGCTGTCTGGTTTCTAGAGTCTAAAAGAATGTTAATATCTGTAAGGAAATTGGTTTTCCTTACTAAAACCAAACCCAAAGCTCTCAGCTTTGTCTTGAAATGAGACTCCTCTTTTGAGAGGATGGGGAGTAGGGAGAATCCAAAGGCTTAGCTTGTTTCCTTTGGTTTCATCTTTCCTGTAGATTTCTCTCTTTTGCCCCCTTGGTCATCTCCGTACATACTCCAGGAGGAACAGTGTTCTAGTGCCATTCCCACAACGTTCTCCACACAAACAGTGCCTAAAAACATAGGCCAAGCATAGAAACAAATCCTTCCTTTTGTTCCCTAGCAGATTGGAGTCAGGCTGGAACTTTTCTAAAGACTTTATTAAAATGCTGATGAAGCACCAAAAGGGAATGAACAAAGACAAAAACAAATCAAGAATTATAGGTAACACAGGTCTCCAAAGACTGAAGGTTCTGATTCTAATTAGCTCAGTTCTGGGGCTGACCAGCCCTGTTCAATGTTTCTGTGGAAACAGTTTTCCTTTGTGAGGAAAAGCCTGGTTCAGCCTGTCCTGGACCTCCCCGTGGCCCCGTGTTTGCTTCCTAGCCTGCGGCAGTTCCCCTTTGTGCTTGCATTCAACCTTCCCATCTAACAGGGACCTGGTTTCTTAGACATCATTCCTTCAGCTCCAAATCTGAGAAAATAATTCTACCCCCTACTCTGATCCGCCCCCTCCATCCTTCCTAGCACTCAGACTGATAGGCCTGTCCCACAGGACTTTGTGAATGATCCCACAAGTGAGACCTACCCCAGATGAAGTTGCTTTGATCCCCAGAGCGTTTAACCCTCATATTCACTTACATCTGAGAGCTCAGTAAGCAATTTCTTATGAAGTTACAGTTGCACTTGGAACTTTGGGTTAGGAATCTTTTCCCCCAATACCTAATGCATTTAAAAAAAACAAAACCAAAACATACTAACATGTAGAGATGTTCTTTCACCAGGAGCAACCAAATTCTCATTCCCCTGACTTGTTCATATTCCCTCTCCCTAGACCAGTGAGTGTGGTCTGGGATGAGCCCCTTTTGGTTTAGGTGTGCAGCCTTACGTGCTCGGCTGGGACCAGGGAGTTTGTGTAGGAGAGGGCAGTTACCAATTGTACCATGTGTCCAATGCTGAGGAAGGAGCATCCATGCCAAGGAAGGATGGGTTATATTTCCCAGGAGAAGGGAGAGGTGCTGGTGGTCAAAACAGCTCAAATCCACACTCTGTCGTTATGAACAAGTGAACTTCAATGTGTTATTTGACTTTTCTGAGGTCAGTTTCTCCATCGATAAAGTAGGGATAGTAATAGCCACCTTTCAGGATTGTGAAGATTGGTTCTAATTGTTTTCAAACAAGCATGTGTGTTTATAAATTGCTTAATAAGGATTCCACATAATCTCAGAGTGAAGGCCAGTTTGTATTTCCCATGAAGCTGGATTGATTCCTGGCTGTTGCTGCTCAGAAAGGGTTTGCATTTTTCTAGTCGGTTCTTTCAGAGACTCACCTTTTCCTAGTTTACACAAAGATCCCCTGTCCTCAACTAGTGCTAGCAGCAGCCCTATGTCTTAACTTTCTCTAATGTATATAATATAAAAAACGCAAATGAAAACCATGTTGATATCATGTACATGCTGTATGATGTGATGCGGCAACTTCACCTCTGCAGTATTCTTCCCCCAAACCCATATCTTCAGTCTAATCATGAGAGAAACAGACAAATCCAAACTTAGAGATATCCTACAAAATATTTGGCCAATACTCTTTAAAACCATCGAGGTCATGAAAAACCAGGAAAGACTGAGACACTGTCACAGACTAAAGGAGACATGATGACCAGATGCAATGTGAGATCCTGGATCTTGGAACAGCAAAAGTACATGTACATAAAAACCAATGAAATCCTAGTGAAATCTGGAGTTTAGTTAAAAGTTATGTATTGGTGTCATTTCCTTACTTTTGATAAACGTACCGTGATAATGTAAGATGTTAGCCATGGGGAAAAACAGGTGAGAGGTATACAGAAACTTTCTGTATAATCTGTGAAATTTTTCTGTTAATCTAATATTATTCCAATGTAAAAACTTTAGCTATGCAAAAAAAGCTGTGGGAAACAAGTAGAATTTGGAGAATGGTGGCTAAGTCACATGCCTTTTTCTCCCCTGTTCCTGCCTCCTGAAGTAAGCCTGAAGCTGCTGTCCCAACACGGCTGAGCAATAGAATCTTTCCCATTTACCTTGTCTTTTACTCAACTTCCCTTTGGAGGCTCCAAAATGATACTTCTGGATTGGGGGAAGTAATAATATTCAATAGGGCTTAATCTGAAAAACTCTTGTAAGTCTTTTCCCAGCCAATTCAGATCTGTATCCAATCAAACAATTTGAAATTAAATAGAAAGGTCTGACCTTTCCCACAGAGCTTATGAACTCTGTCCCCAAAATAATAGAGTGACTTTATTGTTATTGCATCATATGAAAGCTAGGGCGTTAGTTCCAGACTCTACTTACTTTGCGGAGATATTAGAGTAAGAAAAAGAGCCACCAAAATCTTTTTTTTTCCAGACTTATAGTTTTTATCCTAAAACTTTTGAATATAAATTATATTGTTTATTTTTTTACAAAACAGGAAGAATGAAAATCCTCACCTGGGAGATGTTTTTAAAGCTTATGGCACAAGATAGAGAATTAATTTTTTTTAATATTTAAAGGACTGGGGTGCCTGCAGGGCTCAGTCTGTTAAACATCTGCCTTTGGCCCAGGTCATGATCCCTGGGTCCCAGGATCGAGCCTTATTAGGCTCCCTAGTTGGTAGGGAGCCTGCTTGTCCCTCACCCTCTGTTGCTAATGACTAATTAGCCAGGAATATCTTGGCAAAAGGATATTGAATAACAAAGGAATTACTAAAAGAGGTTTTTAAAGTATAATATTATAAATATAAATACAGTAATATTGCTGATTTATTTTCCTTAATGTTCTTTGGAAGTTATTTTTTAGAACATACTTGGCTAAAAAAAAAAAAAAAAAAAAGAACATACTTGGCTAATCAAAGTTGGATAATGCCATTTTGTATTTTTCCAAGCAATACTAGAAAATAAGAGAGTTAGGATTTAAAGTACCAAAGGGGAAATTGTCTAGATATATGAAAATAATGAAATAAAACACTGGGGTATGGATGAGTGTGCCATTAAACAGGAATGACTAAATGA
>CM053614.1:62166244-62182046 GCA_028646535.1 Procyon lotor | reverse complement strand
AAAGAACATACTTGGCTAATCAAAGTTGGATAATGCCATTTTGTATTTTTCCAAGCAATACTAGAAAATAAGAGAGTTAGGATTTAAAGTACCAAAGGGGAAATTGTCTAGATATATGAAAATAATGAAATAAAACACTGGGGTATGGATGAGTGTGCCATTAAACAGGAATGACTAAATGAAATGCACTTTTATATAAAATTAAGCAATAAATGGTCTTTGCATTTACGTTTTTGCACTTAATTTTTTATAGCATGTGCTGTAAAGAAAAATTGTCAATTATGCACAGAAGATAAGAAAGTAAGTTAACTTTTATATGAGAAAATTATCTTGGGACTATTATAAAGTCACATAATTTACAGTTATAAAAGTACTTCCTTCTAGAAAATTATGCCTCAAAAACAAAAAAAAACTTTTTTGCTTGAAAAGAATTATACTTTGGGAAGAAGTTTTTGTAAGTCAAGGAAAAGATTAGCCCTTTGAGATGCGGTGAAAATTTCCTTGCTACTCTATTACCCCAACACTAGAAAGGATGACACATTGTTCCTTAACTACAATGTAACTAGGTTCCTTTCTCTGAATATTAGGTAGCTGGCATCATTATTGACTTCAAATTTGGAAGGAAGCAGAAATGCCATAAGGAATGAGGGAAATGGTGTTATAGAGAGCTTTGCAGCAACCCTTACAAAACCATTCAACCATAACTGGTATTGGAGAACTGTAAAAGAACACCAAAGTCAGAGAGACATGAAATCACAAATTAGAAAAGAGCATACTCTAGTAGTAAGTAGTATCTGTCATAGTAATGTGGATGCACAATTCTGTGCACCTTCTTATCTTCATCAAGGCCACTCCTTCATGTAATAGGGACCTGGATTCCTGGCTCATGGACTTCTCCACCCAATTCATGCCATTATCTATGTACTTTTCAAACTCGGTGAAGATCCAGACACACTTGGTCCCTCAGGCTCCTGACTTCCTCAGCTCTGCATTAAGAAGTCACTTCTGTGGCCACACCCTGAACCCTGCACAATCTACAGTGGCTCCTAAATTTTCATTCCCCTTACACTGTACTTTTTGGCATCAGCAAGACTGCCCTCTAGTCCTTTCATCTCTCATTCTTCCTTCAGCTTATTGGCCCTCTCCTATGGACTCCTTCAAGCATCCTTCCTGCGAATTCTCACAGCTGTCCACTTGAATGAAATATTCTTCCACATTTCTTTGTGTGTTACAATGGAAATTTTCAAACATATGGAAGCAGAGGGACACCTGGGTGGCTCAGTTGGTTGAGCAGCTGCCTTTGGCTCAGGTCATGATCCCAGAGTCCTGGGATTGAGTCCCGTATTGGGCTCCTTGCTCTGCCGTAGCCTGCTTCTCCCTCTGCCTCTGCCTGTCACTCTGCCTGCTTGTGCTCTCTCTCTCTCTGACAAATAAATAAATAAAAATCTTTAAATAAAAAAAAGTAGAGAAAATGGTATAATAGAACTATATACCTGCAAGATCCATCTTGGCCGATCTGAGTTCATATATGCCCTCTGCCTACCAAAATGGATTGTTTTGAAACAAGAGTTTTGATACTGTATTATTTTACTTGCAGATATTTTCCACTCTCCCCCTCCCTCCCTCTCTCTCTCCCTCTCCCTCTCATTCCAGGTGTGTATGTACATATATAATAGATACCCTACTTTAAAATATTACAAGTCCATTATTGCACCTAAAAATTAACAACTTCTTAATATCATCAAGCATCCAGGAAATAATCACATTTCTCTTGTTGTTTCATAATTTTTTAAAGTTGATTTGAACAAAGTCCATACATTGTAATTGGCTAATGTACCGCTTAAATCTTTTTATCTATATGCTCCCTTCTCCGTCTTTTTTCTTTATTGTAACATATTTGTTATAGAAACTGAACTGTTTATTCTATTGCTTTTCCCACAATCTGGATTTTGCTCTATCCTGAGCTCCATAATGTGCTCTATCATCTTCCTCTTTCCCCTATTTTTTGTTCTCGTATACTGGTGATTAGATATGGAGGCTTTACCAGCTTCAGTTTAATTTTTTGGCAGGAGTATCTCATACTGAGGACTTTCATTAGTAAGCAAGTAAGTTTGTTGAACATTCTGTGATGTCAGCAGCCTTGGTGATCCTTGCCATACACAGTATTGTATTTCACTGGAGGTTGCAAAAATCACTAATGCCCTTGCCTTCTCATCTTTAGCTATGTTGGATCTACGTTTCCTGGGCCTGATTGGTCCTTTGATCTGTCTTTTCATTTGCAACACATTATTAGCCTGTTGCTGCTGGAGCATATTGCATCAAAATCTATTTGAGTGCCACTACAAATCCATAGTTTCTCTTCTCACCTAAGCCCCAAGACTACTCATTTCTTGCCTTTGGTTATCAGCATTTCCTCAAATTTCCCACAGCAGCAATTCCAAACCTTATTGCCATCCTTGATGTTCCAATGTTATCTCATATTCATTCTCAACGATGGGTTTTTCTCTAATTTTATAGACAAAAATAGAGGCTTCCGGGGCAAACGTTACTCCCCATGCTGATAAAATTTCTGTCATTCTTCCCCATCCCTATGCGTTCTTCCCTTCCTCTTAAAGGAAGAAGAATACTGCCTTCAATTCCCCTCTATTTCTGTTTCAGATCTTGAAAACGTACATTTTTGGATTGTAACTCATATCATGTAGATTGTTTGTGTATTTACCTTCCTCCCATTTTCAGTTCCCTGAGGACAGAATGCATGTTTTATTCATCTTTGCATCTCTAATAACCTCACACATTTCCCAGCACATGACAGTTTTTGATAACTATTGGTTTGAATTAACACTTGAGCCATTAGAAGGCATAGAAGTCATTAAATTGCATTCAATATACTCTATAATGTAAGAAGGTAGAGAATTTTATCTTAAAATATTTACAGACATAGCCATTATGATAATTCTAGGCTTATGACTATTTGAGTGTCATTTTTAATATATTTCTAGTACCTCATAGAGGAGAACTAAAGGATAATTCCATAAGGTCAACACAGAATTAGGGTATCATCTTTTGGAAAAAGATACCCCCCCAAACTTTCAGTGACAGTGTCTGCCACCTCCCAGAGGGAATGCCAGAATTTATAAATGGCAATTAAGAAACAACCAAGAACATTTGAGTTCTTCTTGCACTATAAAGGACTGGAACAGATGGCCTGGTATGCCTATCACTGTCCTATTTTATGGTGGTTTTCACGACCATTGACTTGGTGAGATTATTGTACTGACTCCTTTTCATTCCCCCAAATAATATGCTTATTTTTCTTTTTCGTAATATTTTATTTATTTGTTTGACAGAGAGAGATTACAAGTAGGCAGAGAGGCAAGCAGAGAGAGGAGGCGAAGCAGGCTCCCTGCTGAGCAGAGAGCCCAATGTGGGGCTCGATCCCAGGACCCTGAGATCATGACCCGAACTGAAGGCAGAGGCTCCAACCCACTGAACCACCCAGGCACCCCGTATGCTTATTTTTCTTAACTGTAAGGGAATCTTCCTCAGATTCTATCAGAAACATTTCCTTGTGATTTAATAGTATATGACTCACCTTTTTAAGAGTTAGAAAACATCCTTACCAAAAACAAGTCCATAAAAAGAAACCCATCTATAATACTACCCCCCAACACATAGCTCATAAACACAGCATACAAAGAATATTATTTTTTTATTGCTATCTTCTCTTCATTAGAAATAAAATTTTGAAAGCCATGCTAAGAGACTTAATGCTAACTCTCACCTGGGCCTTCATTGCTGTTGAGAATCATTATGTATCCCTGCTGACTCTTTGGAGTGATAGTTTTCAATCATGGTGTCATAATGACAAAACATATCAAAAAGAATTTTTTTTTTTGCTAATGCCAATTAGAGACTGAGTTTTGCAATTGAGTAGATTCTAGGTTTTCCCCATAATCACATCTTTTTCATTCATTGCATCTTGTTATAAATTATTGCTTGGACTAGAAAGGAATAAAGTAACAGCAAACCCAACAGGTTTTTTGGAATCTTCCACAGACTGCCTTATCTACTGCATGATTCGTAAGAAATGATCATTACTCACATGCTTGTAAAAGCGCTTATAAATCCCATTCTTTACATCCCATAAAGATGCCCACCTTGATATTATTTTTTCTGAAAAATTGTGCATGGTGTGTGTGTGTGTGTGTGTGTGTGTGTGTGTGTTAGGGCCTAGAGTAGGAGAGGTAGATAAAGTCATGGATCCAAATCTGAATATGCCAGTAAACACATGAATATCACCTGTGAGTCTCTCAGCCAAAAAACAAAATGTAGAGAACCATTTCATGGATTATTCTCCAAGGCAACTCTTCCTCTTACCTGGACTTGTCATGACCATCTAACTACAGGTAGATTTTTTTTTTTTTTTTTGAGAAGCTTAAAACTGTCAGGTTCAAGTTCTCTCATTTTCTGAACTCATTTAGTATCTTTTCTCTTAAGCTCTTCCCCCTTAAAAAGTCAGTTCTCAGTTCCAAGGCTAATTTCTTAGTCTTTAAGTCCATGCATGCATTATACTTGGAAACATGTGCACATTCACAATCTCAGAACCTTTCTCATTTCCTTGTTCCCTCAGTGACAAATTTCATCTATTTCTTTGCATTGGTTTCTTCCTTTCTCAGTTCAGACAAAATAGATAAAGAAAAAGCAAACCTTCTTTTGTTTCTTTCTCACTTCTCTATTTCCTTTGCCAGCTCCTCTTTCTGGTCTGTCCTCATACCCTTATGCATTTTTAAATACTTTATTCTTATACTTGTGCCGTCTCATAGCCTATGTTGGTACCTGCATATAAATCCCAAATTCATATCCTTAGACATGATGACTCCCTGGGCCTTGGGGTCACATTAAATATTGCTCAATTAACTTTTTTCCTTGGAATTTTTCATCATCTCAAGCTCAAATTTCCTCTAACTAAATTTATCACTTACCTTCCCCAAAGAACTTTGTTTTATTTACTTCTTTCTTTATTACTGGTGACATTCTCCCAGACCCATAATTTTAGAAGACTTTGGCTCCTTTCTCTTACCTTTTCTCTATCTACAGTTCATAAAGCCCTATCAACCCTCTATTCTTTTCTTTTGACTGTAATGATACTATTTTTCTGACCCCACAGTCCCTCCTGTTGCCTTATTCATTATCGTCGATTACTATTTTCATCCCGTCACCTTTTAGCTCAAGATAATTCCACTGAATCCCTATTAGGATAAAACACAAACTCCTTAGTCTGGCATTCAAAACCCATCACAATCTGAGAGAAGTTTACCTTTCCAAATAATTCCACAAACTTCCACCGTGACAGATTGTCACTCCTGCCACCTTGTGATAGCTACGGTGCCTAAGACCCTGTTCCTTCCTGTGCAGATTTTACCTTCTCCTTAAGGCTCAGGCTAAGTTCTGCTTCTTCCCTGCAAGAAACCTCACCTAGTCATTGAAACTACACATGAATACTTTCTCTTCTGAATTCCTATTACATTTTATATCTGCTCCACTCTTTTTGAAACTAGAATATTCTTTCACTAGAAATTTTGTTTTTTGTAAAGTGTACATATTTGCAGCTGCTGATTAAATTGTCACTCTCCAGAAAGCAAAAACAGTGCTTTGTATATCTGTGTAACCTCTGCTTTACTCGGTATTTATTTGCCCATAAATAATGAGTAAATACTCTTTTGATCTTCCCAATGTCCATGACTTTAAAATCTCCCTTTGCATAATAACAGTTAATATTTTTGATAAGTTTAATATTGTTTGGTTTATACAGTGTTAACAAACAACTAAACATTATTATGTATCTTCCTCTTTCTGCATTTGTTTTCATTTTAATGATACCTTCTTATAAAAATGTCAATTTTTATGTCCATATATGCTTTTTTTTTTTTTTAAGATTTTATTTATTTGACAGAGAGAAACACAGCAAGAGAGGGAACACAAGCAGAGGGAATGGTAGCGGGAGAAGCAGGCTTCCTGCCGAGCAGGGAGCCCAATGCGGGGCTCGATCCCAGGACCCCGGGATCATGACCTGAGCCGAAGGCAGACTCTTAACGACTGAGCCACCCAGGCGCCCCTGTCCATATATGCTTTTTAAAAGAATTCTACCCTAAAACGAATCCTTTAGCTTTCCCATGGAGCAATAGTAACCATCATTTTAAAGTCTCTTAGCTGGCTTCTCTTGAAGAAGAGAGTTGTCACTCTCTTGAGAGTCAGGTTGGCATGGCTTTGTATTTATGTGGGTCATTTTCCTTAGCTTAGAAAAAAATCCATGTAATTTGTCTTAAATTATGCATTACCGATTTAAGGATATTGACTGTATTATGCTGTTCCTCTGGATAATGTGAAGTTCTGGTCTTTGAAGACTTTTTAGACTTTGTTAAGGTGTTAGTCAAATCTTTTTGTGGTACATTACAGAAGCCCAACTCCAACTAATTCAATAAACAGAAATCCAACTGAAACTGATATTTACTGATTCATAAAAGTGGGAAGTCCAGGCGTGGCCTTGGCATCATGCACAGCTAAATCTCCAAGGATGTTATTCCCATTTCCTCTCTTTTCATCTCTCAGCTCTGCCATCCTTGGTGTATTGACCTCCTTTTCTCCTATGGCAAATGCAGACATTTTCCATTTAGCTCCAAAGAGCCTGGCTCCCAACAGATACCTTCCAATGTCTGTATACAACCTCAAGGAAAATTCTAATTGGCTTTATTTGGGTCTTCTTTCCAGCCCAGCATTAGTTACTGGGCCAGAGGGATGGGCTACCCTAAGCACCACTGACTGGGTTGGATGATTCCATTAAGATAGAAGTGATGGAGCAAACCTCATCAACAGCTGCAGAACCATGTAGAACTGAAGGACGACAGCCACCAAGGAGAGATGGTGAGGTTACCAGAAGGAGAAGGCTGGTGATACAAGCTGAGCAAAAGAGGAAAAAACAAAACAAAACAAAACAAAACTACGTTAGTCTACTGTATTTCACCCTTTGGCTTTTCAGGATGTGAAAGTCCTATTTTCCCCCTCTCTACATTTTAAAAAATGCTCCAGGCAAATAATGCAAATAACTCTCAACTAAAATTGTCTTTACCCAAAGTCACCGTTAGTCATGGCCCTCCAGCTCCATCTGGAATCTCAGAATGGTGTGCATGATGTGTGAATGTTCTGTGGAATTTCCCTGGCCAAGCAGTGAGTTATTGGTCACCCATCTGGCTGCCTTAGGCTCAACTTGTGAAGGGACTCCTGGTTCCACTGTTCTGAGAGCCTCCATCAGAGAAAGACACAGGGAAGAATGTCTCTTGGGGAACTGCACTGCTTTAGGAGCTCACCTGATGTGGAATTGGTTGTGGGGCCTGGGAATCAGCTTAGCACTGAGTAACCACAAGGTCCTATCTGACAGGTTCAGGTTTTTCTGGCAATTCATCTCCCATGAAAACCTGCTAAATGGCTTGGATTTGATTCCTAAAAACTCTGAGAACTCTTAACCAAGGTTAGAAGCCCCTGGGCTATAATCTGAATCTAGGCTTTGACTTTGCAGTTCTAGTCTTTAAGCAACAGTCCAAGGGAATAGGACCCGTTCAACCTAAGTGACTCCATTTGACTTCCAGTCTTGGTTAACATGAGAGAAAAGCTGGCCTTTGATATACCTCCTGCTCTCAGGCAGTGACTTAGGGGTGATTCTTTACTTGGAATGAGTCGTTATCTCTGCTGGTCTCAGGATGTTCAGCGAGAAGTGATTTGGAGGGATCTGGGATCAGTTTTATAAGATTGGTTACCAGCACAGAACCAGACTGAATAGGTTAGAATCCAACCTCCTCTGTTCCCTAGGTGCGTGACCTTATGTAAGTCATTTGACTGTTCTTTGCCTTATTGTCCCCATCTATAAAGTGGACATAATTTTTCTCAGCTCACAGGGTTGTCATAGGATGAAATGAGTTAATACATAAAAGGGCTTAGAATGGTGCCTGTCCCATGGTAGTCCCTATTTAAGTGACATTTTCCCCACTCTTTCCTTATTATTATTATTATTGTGTTGGGGTTTTTTTTGTTTTGTTGGTTTTTTTTTTTTTACTCTTCCAGATGCTAGTCTTATCTCCTACAGTGGTTTCCACCTTTGTATCTTTCTTTTGTTTACTTCAACAAGAGACTTAGAATTCACTTTTCCTATTTTTCACGCGATTATCTGAACACCAATGAGCAGAAGGGAGAAGGGCATGAGTTATGCCTGATTGACAGCCCCACCAAGCCCTCATGTAAGAGGGGAGGAATCCCCAGAGGAAAGTGTAAGTGCTTTAGACAAGGGGAATGGGAACGAGTATTGAGGGGTGAGGCGGGGGTGGGAGGGAGAAAGAAACACACACACACAGAGAAACCCTATCTACTGAAGTTATTACTACTTTATGAAATAATGTCTCTGGTTTAGTTCTCTAAACATAGAGCCTGAGAAAGGGATTCAGGTACATGTGATTTCTTGAATGATTGCTCGTTAGCAAACTTTTATGTAATAAGGGACTCAGGGCAAGAAAGGGACAAGAGTCAAAAGATACAGTCTTGGGATGCCTGGGTGACTGAGTTGGTTAAGTGTCTGCCTTTGGCTCAGGTCATGAGGACATTGCTTTTATTTTTTTTCTTTCCAAATATAGTGTTTTTGGTGCGGTGAAGACAATACTTGCAAAAAAATGTGTTTTCCATATTCCGGGTGTCAATTCAGTTCTATATTTTGGTCAAACTGTAGAGGTGAGTTGTCTTTATTTGAATTTTTATGTACTTTTTTTCCCCAGTTAACTTGCAAATACTGTATTTGGGGGATTATAAATTATTATATTTGCTTTATTAAAAATATAGCAAATCTGTTCATTGGTGTTTCCCTGGATACAGGCTGATACTGATTGTTTCCAACCAGTGTTGGTTCAAGCTAGGTTAACATTCATTCTGATTAGTGAGTAGCTTACCATACCAGTTGTTGAATACTTTAAATTTCAGCTCTAATGTACTCTAATGTATGATAGATATATTATACACTAGTGCATACTTCTTATACACTAGTCCTGGGATGAGGACATATTGAGCCCAGTAACATTACTATAACTTACATTTCATCAACTAATATATTCTATACTGACAATTGCCATTCAGAACAGTAACTCCCTAGGAATGAACAAATGTTAATCATCTTTATATCTGTAATGTGTTTTTGGTACGTTATATGGTACTAACCAAAGCAGGGAAATGCACTAGAACTTTATAAGGTGTTTCCGAAGAAGGCACAACGAAAAGCTTTCCTGGTAAACCCTAACTATATGGGAAAACCCAATCTAAAATCTATGTTTATTTCTTAATTGAAGTGAAAGAAAAAAAAAAGAAAACACTGAATTTTGCCCTCAATTCCCTGTTTCTTCAGGTACTATCAGGTATATTTAAATGGTTCATATATTTAGTATGAATGGGAAGCCCGGTTTCCATTTCATGTTCCGTCCTTGTAGCTTCATTTGATGGATGTACATTAGGAGTGGAGGTGATGGAATCTGCAAGTGCTGGAAATCTGCTCTCCCAGCAAACATTTGTTGTCTCTTTGATAAGGAGCTCCTGAACTCAAACAACACCCACCCCACCCCCATCCCCCACCGCTATCCACATGCATCTTTGCAGAAACAGCAGACCAAGGGATCTGCTCTTTTCTGTTGAGATACTGCCTGGAATGAGTTCAGAGAGAAAATACAGGGAAAAAAAAAAAAAAAGCCAATGGTCTACTAGTTTACCAATCTGGAGCTGAAGGGAATTAAATGCTACCTCCTTGTAGCAGCTCAGATTCTCTTCTAACGTTGGTGATTGTTGTATTAATCATAGTTCTCTTGGAGTATACGATGGTGTATGTTATACCTTTTTCCATAACTTGTTAATTTGTATTTAAGAATCAAATTGCATGATACTAGAAAAGATAAAAATATAAGAAATTATTGCTCTTCTATTAACCTAAAACATATTTCTTTTCATGCATTTCAGTTGACATGTTTGGATTCCTGATGATTCTACTCATCATAATATTAATTACAGCATTCATTTGGTATTTCTGCATCTTTGAGTATGTTCATTTTCTCCCTAGTAAGAATGCATTTTGGGATAATATCACTGAAGAGAATGCTAAGCTAATTATCAGGAAGTGTTTTACCTTTTCTATGTAATAAAAATAGCATGTCTATATTATAGGGGGGAAAAACATTCAGAAGGTAACAGAAGATTATAAAATGAAAAGGAAAATTTAACTTGCTCACCCTCTACCTCCGATGCCTCCTCCCCAGAAATAATCCTTTCAGTATGATTTAAATGTAGTTCTTCGTTTGGTTACTCCCTATATTTGAACAATCTGGTTATGACTCCTCATCATTTATTAAGTTCAGAACTAATCTATTGAGTCTGTAGCATGAAAGCTGAAAATTTATCTTGCACTATCTATATTCTTTTGTTATTTTGCTCTTAGTGGGTATTATCATTTTGTTATTTTTGAATTTTAACTATGATTTTTCATTCTTAGCTCTTAAGATTTTTAATATTTCTTCTGTTGGTTATTTTTCAACTTGATTGACTTGATTACTTTGAGTAATTGGTTTAGAGCTCTGTCACTATATAATCAATTCTCCCATTACTTAAATAAGAAAATTTCGAACCCTCTACTTCTGTCTATGCTTTCCTCCCAGAGAGCTCCTAAACTTTGTAAGCGTTCTCACTCATTTTACCTCATCAAGTATATGTTTATATTCTGTTCTGTAACTATATCTTTATATCTTGAAATGCTTCCTCTATAGTTTGAATCTAAAATTTTTGAAATAATAAAAATAATTCTAAAAATCATGATTGTATAAATATTGCTCGTTAAAGACCAAACTGAAAATAGAAGATGTAATTCTGTGTCATAAGTGGTATTACTTGAAAGAGAATTATTTAGTGTCCGATCAAATAGATTCTCTTTCCTTACTCTCCATTTCTCAAAATCATGCTACATTTCGTATTGTTTCATGTTTACATTGTGACTTTCTTATACAGCTTTTGCATTTTCTAGGGTTTTAAATTACCTTATTTATTTCCTGTCAAGAAGGACAGTCGTGTATATTTATTCCCATCACTGTAATCATTCATCTTAGTATTTGGAAAATTACTCTCATTTTCATCTTATAGACACTCTTCTAAAAGTCTTCTGAGTTTTCTGATTTATAATAATTAGTTTCTTTTCAGCATCCTTTTTCAAAAGGAGTTCACAGAAGATATATAAACTGTTTCTGTAATCCATACATGTTGAGAAATTTTTCTTCATTTTCCTTTAGCCAGCATGGCATTATTTGCTTCCCTTATATTGTACACCTTTTCCGAAAAAGACCCATAGACAAGATAGAAAGACCTAAAAATAAGGTAGGTGCACACTAACAGGCTCATCTGTAAGGAAAATGTGCCTATGAAAAGATAAAGATTAGCCAAATGTTCTGTTTGTTTACCTGAGACTTCCACTTTGTCTAGGACTTAATGTTTTTTTTGGCTTTTAGACTTTATATCTTTTCCTTATTAACAAACAAGAATAAAAGAAAAGATAAGATGGAAGATAATTTCTTTTTCTTTACCTCTAGAACAAAAATATATCCAGAAGGAAAAAACAATAAGGGTGTATATTACATGTGTGGTAAGAGGTTATGGCAAATACATTGCTCTTTTCTTTTTTATATTTTCTTCCCAGGATTCTGGCATCTTTAAGGTGTCATCCCTTTTTTTGTATAGTGCTGAGTAAAGTGGCAAATTATGCCCACAAAAGAGTAGGGACCTGAGCAAATATGAATCACTGAAGCTTCTTTTGTATGCAGTTTCAAAGGAAAACCCTGAAATCTCTCCACAAATATGGTCCAACAATTATGCTCAGTTCCTGTTAACTCTGCTATTCCCCCACCATCTCTTCCCTTTCAGTTTCTTTTAGAGATCTAGATCTTGTTAATTCAATGAACATTGTATACTGTTAAAAGAATTTGTCATATTAAGGACTTACTGCACTTAATAATCCAAAAATCCTGGTTACATTCTAGAAATAACCATCTTTCATTTAAAAAATACCTTCGAATGACTAATGGAGCATCAAAATATTGATGACTAGGTTTGATCTAATATTCTTGTTATTCAGCAAATATGGTTTAAAGTTAAAACACTTTTAAAAGTTTCAAATGTTAAAGAATATAAATGTATAACTGCTAATATACTTAGTGCCTCCTTGACGCTCATCTATTTCAGCAAATATTTACTATTTATTATGCCCTAGGCAGGGTTGTTGTCACTAAAAAAAGGTCATGTCCTCACCTTCATGGAGCTTATACCATACTAAGGGGACACAGACAAGTCAACAAGCAATCATTAATTCTATTGCTAATTTATTGATATTTTCATTGATATTCCACTTATTTTAATTGTGTTTTTCTTAAACACTAAAATTCTCCTGCTGAATGCATAAAAAGAATTTAATTTTATAAAGCAATGGTAATAAAAAGTTCCATAAATGCAGTCTAATGTAATGAAATACAATTGACTCTTGAACAAAAGTTGAAACTATGTAAATCCACTTTTGTGCAGATTTTTTTCAATCAATACAGTGTCATACTGTAAATGTATTCCTTATTTTCTTATTAATGTTTTCTTTAGCTTACTTTATTATTAGAGTACTGTATATGTTGCATATAACATGCAAAATATATGTCAACCAACTATGTTATCAGTGAGGCTCAATAGAAGGCTCTTAGTAGTTAAGTTTGGAAGGAGTCAGAAGTTATACATAAATTTTCACCCACATGGTTGGCACCCCTAATTCCCATGCTGTTTAAGGGTGAAGTGTAATATCAATGATGACATTAAATATTCTGAACATAAACCTCATTAATTCTAAGTTCATCATCATTTTGAACAGAACTCAAGTCTGTACTGCTGGAAGACCACAGACAGTTTATGTTCCCCGTGGCCCTATTGCTGGCAAGTGTTTCCATTTACTTGTTGGGATATCCCAAACCCTCAGTAACCCACAGATGGAAGTTTTGCCCTCACTTTTTTTCAGGCATAAGAATTAAAGAATGGGTAGATTTCAGTAGAAAGAATACAGTAGATTTCTTTGTTCTAATTTTTTAAAAGATTTATTTATTTATTTGACACAGAGAGAGAGAGAAATCACAAGTAGCCAGAGAGGCAGGTGGAGAGAGAGGGGGAAGCAGGCTCTCCGCCGAGCAGAGAGCCTGATGCAGGGCTCCATCCCAGGACTCTGAGATCATGACCTGAGCCAAAGGCAGAGGCTCTAACCCACTGAGCCACTCAGGCACCCCTAATTTCTTTTTTTTTTTAAGACTTATTTATTTATTTGACAGAGAGAGAGATTACAAGTAGGCAGAGAGGCAGGCAGAGAGAGAGGGGGAAGCAGGCTCCCTGCTGAGCAGAGAGCCCGATTCGAGGCTCGATTCCAGGACCCTGAGATCATGACCTGAGCCCAAGGCAGAGGCTTTAACTCATGGAGCCACCCTGGCGCCCCATCCGTGTTCTAATTTCTAAGATACATTCTTATGACTTCAGTAGTTAGTCTAGGATGGGTAAAACCACAGTGTTGATAGAGAAGAGGTAAAAATTTCCAATCCAAATGGGATACTAATAGATTTCCCAGTTCCCCCAACTCCCACTCCACAAAAGCAATCCAACAAAAGATGACCATTGCCTTGAGGAATTAATGTACTTCATTTTACCTAGTTGACTGACCCTCTATCCACTCTTCTCAACTTGATTATTTAAACTTTCCCTTACTTACAAAATTCAAATCTTAGCTTCCTTTGGCTCATTATGCATAGCTCCTGGGCAGGTCCTCCCACCCCCTGCTACCTAGGCCTGGATCCTAGAACCCCAACTGGAGTCAGAACTATACCCTGCCCACCTCCTTTCACCTGGGTAATTGGACCATAAAAATTTTTTGATCAGAATATGGCTGAGGAAAGTGCTTTGTAACTGAAATATGACAACTACAAAGTGCTTTATAAACACTATTAAAAATAACTTTGGGGGCATCCAGGTTTTTGTGCTGCTCTGGCCTTCTAGGACATAATACTAAATCTGAACAAAAAGCAGGGTGAGCCTTGTAGGAGTAAGGATGAAATGTCAAACACATACACACTCTATTGCCAACTCCTAAATCTTCTTATGTAGAAATTGTTTTGGTGGTAACAGGATTGTGAGCTGTTCCAAAAAGCTATTTGAGTTGGGGAGATGAAGTGCAGAGTGCTTGCTGTTTCCTGGGGTTGAAATCAAACCGGAGGACTGCAGAGAATAGTTCTGTGTTTCAGTTTTTCTCCCTCCATTTAAAACTTCACAGCAAACCGGGCTAGGAGAAATGCTTTCAAAAGAGCACAAGGGGGGCGCCTGGGTGGCTCAGTCGTTAAGCGTCTGCCTTCGGCCCAGGTCAGATCCCAGGGGTCTGGGATCGAGCCCCGCGTCGGGCTCCCTGCTCCGCGGGAAGCCTGCTTCTCCTGCTACCATTCCCTCTGCTTGCGCTCCCTCTCTCGCTGTGTTTCTCTCTGTCAAATAAATAAAAAAAAAATAAAAAAAAAAAAAAAATCTTTAAAAGAGCACAAGGTTGGGTATTTATTTATTTTGGTAGAAACAGTTATCTATTCACAGATTGAGAACAATTAGTTACACTAGATTCATTGTAGGGAATACAATGTAATCGAATTCACAAGGCAGGATTATTTTCCACCCAAGTGCATAAACTGCAAACCCGGGGAGAGGGTGGTGGTGGTAATTCTTGTATTAAAGGGTTGAGTAAATGAGACAGGATTCTTCAAAAGAAATTGAAGATGGAAAAATGGGAGATAGAGATCAAAAAAGGAGGGTCTGAATATGGAGGGAGATTCATGGGTGTCCTTTGAATTTACAAAATGGGAGAGATACTGATAACCTATTTCCTTGTGGTAGTCTGATGAGCATTCATTTAAGACATAGACTAAGCAGACTTCTGATTTATGGAAGAGGAAAATAAGGAATCTGAAAAACATTATACACTCTGTGTTATTTGACCATGATGTTCCTCACCCAGGAGTGGTGGTGATATTCCCCCCTCTTGGTCCTTGGTCTATGCTTCCCTAGCAAGTGAATTCAGAAGATGGTTTGCTGAGATTATGGGTTCATTGAGCATCCACAGGTTTTCTGTCATGGAGACAATTAGTCTTGTGGTCACCACAAAATATTTGACCTTTTCCTCTTTGTTAAATTTATACCCAAGTTGGTTAAGACCTTAAGTCACTTGGAGCCCTAAATATTAAAATTACAGTACTACTAAAGTCTCAGAGTAGAGATCCTATTGTTATTTACAAATATTTTGTGCTTAGCATTTTAAAAGTTAGATAAGTCATTGTTGACTTTTCAGAAAGATTTTGAAAAGGTAAATTGATTTTCTTTTTTCATAGGATATGAAGAATAGATAACTGGAAAAGATAGATTTCCAGAGAGAGAAAGAGGGTTCCTTCAACGGTAAGCTTCCCAGTTGTATTGCATGAATTGTTTGCATGCCTTTTCTCTCCTCCTACTAAGCAACTGTTAAGAAATGTAATCAGAGGTATTAAGAAAGTAAGTAGAAACCAAATCTGTACAATGTAAATGATTTTCAATGCCCAAAAACATTTAATAGAAGGCAGCATAAAAAGGAGATATAACAGCTTCTAGTCAGACTGCCTTGTTTGAAATCTGAGCTTCATTGACTAAGTATGTCATA
>CM053614.1:62149374-62165744 GCA_028646535.1 Procyon lotor | reverse complement strand
TGTGTGTGTGTGTGTGTGTGTGTGTGTGTGTGTGTGTGTGTGTGTGTATTAACCCCTTTTTGGATATAGGATTTGCAGTTATGTTATCCCATTCTACAGGTTGCATTTTCTTTTTTCCATGATATCTTTTGCTGTGCAGAATCTTTTTAGTTTAACGTGGTTCCACTTTTTTTATTTTTGCTTTTGTTGCTTTTGCTTTTGGTGTCAAATTTTAAAAAATCATCACCAAGACCAAAGTCAAGGAACTTATCTCCTATGTTTTCTTCTAGTAGTTTTATGGTTTCAGGTCATACATTCAAATCTTTAATCCATTTTAAGATTATTTATTCATTTATTTGACAGAGAGAGAGAGAGAGAGATCACAAGTAAGCAGAGAGACAGGCAGAGAGAGAGAGAGGGAAGCAGGCTCCCTGCCGAGCAGAGAGCCCGATGCGAGGCTCCATCCCAGGACCTTGAGATCATGACCTGAGCCAAAGGCAGAGGCCCCAACCCACTGAGCCACCCAGGCGCCCCTTTTAATCCATTTTAAATTGATTTTTATGAATGGTGTAAGATAGGGGTCCACTTTTATCCTTTGCATGTGGCTATCCGGTTTCTCCAACACCATTTATCGAAGAAACTATCCTTTCCCCACTGTATATTCTTGGCTACTTTGTCATAAATTAATTGGCCATGTATGTGTGAGTTTATATTTGGGCTCTCAAATCTGTTCCATTGTTCTGTGTGTATGTTTTTATGCCAGTATCATAGTGTTCTGATTGCTGCAGCTATATTACAATATAGGTTGAAATCAGGAAGTGTGATGCCTCCAACTTTGTGCTTTCTCCAGATTGCTTTGGCTATTCAGTCTTTTGTGGTTCCACACAAATTTTAGGATTGTTTGTTCTATCTTGGTGGAAAATGTCATTGGAATTTTGACAGGAATTGTACTGAATCTGTATACTGCTTTGCATAGTACAAGCATTTTAACAGTATTAATTCTTCCAATCCATGAGCTTGGAGTAATTTTTAGTTTATTGTGTCTTCAATTTCTTTCATCATCTTTTTATAGTTTTTATTCTGTAAGTCTTTTCACCTCCTTGGTTAAATCATAGGTATTTTATTCTTTATGATACAGTTGTCAATGGGATTATTTTCTTAATTTTTCTTTCTGATACTTTATTTGTATGTAGAAATGCAAAACTGATTTGTATATATTGATTTCATATCCTGCTACTTTACTGAATTCATTTATTTGTTCTAACAGTTTCGGGTGCAGTCTAGGATTTTCTATATATAATATCACATCATCTACAAATAGAGACAGTTAACTTCTTCCTTTCCAATTTAGATGCCCCTTCCTTCCTTCCTTCCTTCCTTCCTTCCTTCCTTCCTTCCTTCCTTCCTTCCTTCCTTCCTTCCTTCCCCCTTTCCTTCTTTCCTCCTTTTTAAAAGGATTTTTAAAATTTACTTATTTGAGAGAGAGAGCAAGTGAGAGAGAACATGAGCAGGGGAGGGGCAGAGAGAGAGGGAGAAGCAGACTACTTGCTTAGCGGGGAGCCTGACATGGGTCTTGATCCTAGGACCCTGCATATGATCACTTCCTGAACCAAAGGCAGATCCTTACCTGACTGAGTCACCCAGGCATCCCTTTCTTTCCTCCTTTTTGCCTGATTGCTCTGCCTAGGACTTTCAGTAATATGGTGAATAAAAGTGACAAAAGTGGACATCCTTGTATTATTCCCAATCTTAAGAGGAAAAGCTTTCAGTTTACCATTGTTGAACATGGTGTTAGCTGAGGTCTTGACATGTATGGCCTTTATTATGTTGAGGTACATTCCTTCTATACCTAGTTTTCTGAGTTTTTTATCATGAATGGATATTAAATTTTGTCAAATGCTTTTTTTACATCTATTGAAATGATCATATGATTTTTATCCTTCATTTTGTTAATTTTGTTAATATTTATATCATGTACATTATGATCAAGTGGGATTTATTCCAGGGATGCAAGGATGTTTCAATGTCAGCAAATAAGTCCTTCCTTTATGTTTGTTTAAGCCACCATATGTCCCAATTTTCCCAGGACCATCCTACTTTATATCTGTTGTCTTGGGGTAATTAAAAATAGAACCCCTCAAATACGCACATGAAAACATGTGCACCATGTTTAGTCATTAGGAGTATGCAAATTAAAGCCAAAATGAAATATCACTAACCATACCAATTGTTGCTGAAGATGAAGATGAGGAGAAACTATTGCTGTAAAGAATGTAAAATGGTACAACCACTTGGGAAAATTATTTGATATATTTTTTATAAACTTAAATACACCTACCATACCACCCAGCCATTTTATGCCTAGATGTTTACATGTGAAAAATGAATATATATATATCCATATTGAGACTTTTATTTGAATGTTCATAGCAGCTTTCTCTGTGATAACTCTAAACTGGAAACCCAAATGTTCATCAATAGGAGAATGGACAAACAAATTATGGTATAGCCATACAGTGGAACACCACTCAGAAACAAATAGGGAAAACCTGTTGATACACACAACATGTAAGAATCACTATGTAAAAGAAGTCAAACAAAAGAGGATATGGTATATGATTCTGCTTATATAAAATTCTAAAAAAGCAAACTTGTGACCAAATTGAGGTCAGTGGTTACCTGGGAATGGAAAAGGGGGGATGAAAGGAGAGATTATAAAGTGGGAAAAGGAAACTTCTTGGGATGGTGTATATGTTTATCATCTTGATTGTGGCAAGAAGTTTCATAAAAATATGCCAAAACTTACCAAAGTATAAATTTAAATGGGTCAAGTTCATTATGTACCAATTATACCTCAATTACACAACTTTCACTCTCAAAGGTATTTCAGCTCAAATGTTGGTAATATTCTTTCCTAATCTGGGTGCTGATTTCATAGATTTTTAAGTAGTGTATTGGTTTCATAGGTTTATTCAGTTTGTGAAAATCTACTTATAATATGTATACTTTTCTGTATATGTTATACTTCAATCAAGACACCTACCCCCAAAAAATCCTGAAAGATTCCCTGAGGGAAACATGCAGGAAGTATTTTAGTTGGATAGTAAATTAAAGGATGACCCTATCCTTTGTATTTTTATTTTTCTTAATGCTAGAGAAAAGAAAACTAAGACTTATAAACAGCTTGCAAAAAGCCACAAAAATAGTAAATATTTCCATGGAAACTTCAGGTAGTTTTTTCCTTCCTGAGAAATCTATGTGCTTTCCTATGCTTTTCAGGCTAGTGAAAGAACTGGTCTCTCTTTAATGAAGAATTATTATGTTAAAAAATAATCATCTTATTTATGATCATCCCTTATATATTTATGTCATAATTCACGATCATTCACATTAGATTCGTTCAGAGCCGAAAAATAACATTCATTTCAATATTCCAGCAAGTTTTGGGACACAAAGCAACTGACTCTTGTCGATTAGTTCAGCGGTACCAATATGGTCTTTGGGACAAGAAGCTGTGTTAGAAAAGGATTTTAAGAAAACGAAAGACCTCCCACTGGTGGAGAATATAATACTGAAGATAGAGTAAAACGTAAGATAGTAAAATACCTATCAGCATTTTGAGATACAGTGAACACTTAAGAGAAAAAAATCCATACATTGATATGGATTTTTATGTATTTTTGTGCCAGCAACTCAGTGGAAATCTTTTCTCTGTGGAAGATTTTTTTTTATTACCAGGGTAAAAAGAAACAAACAAATCCTTGATATTAAGTAGCAATTTAGTTAGGAATTGATTAATATTATAAAATAATAAACTGATTTTTAAGTAATATGGCTTATAGCATTTTAACAAATACTCCTTAGAGATTAAGTTATATTAATATGATGTTTGCATACAGTGGGCCATCAAAGCGGTGTAGATTAATTTCAATTCATAGCCAGTGTAGGAGAAGCAGAGAGAGGGAAAAGGTAGTAAGGCAGATAGGAAGAAGGAAAAAATAGGCATAGTAGAGCAAGAGACAGCAGAGAAATGTTCTGTTTCTTTCTAAAATAAATCATTTTTAGTGATCTTCAGCTGTTACTTGAGGCTCTGAGCTACTTATAGAGTGTAGAAGATTCTATGGTTTGCCTATTCGATATCTACTTCCTTATGTACATATGTTAAAATAATCCTGATTTTGTTCAAATAGTTGTTCTCCATGTGACCATCTACTCAGAGAGTCTGGTTCCATTCCCAGCCCCAGAAGGTAAATCCTAATTGGTCCGGGGCATTCTTATTTTCCTTGCCAGTAATTGTTTTAGAAAGGACACATAACCCAATTCTGACCAATCAGAAATGAGAAATCTGGGGAAGTTTCTAGAAAAAGATTTCTCACTCTTAGATAAGATACAAAAAAGACAACTTCCTCTTCTTTATTTGGGCAATATTATATCTAAATGTGATTCCCAGAGCAGCTTCCACTACTTTCTTATCATGAGACAAACAAGTCTGCAAAAAGTTGACACCTAGAGAAGAGCAAAACTGAAAACTGGAAAGAACCTAGGCCCTCGATGATGTCATTGAGTGACTAAATTATCCAGCCCTGGGGTTGCTGCTAAACCAGCCAAATGGTCTTGAAAATTGATCTGGGCCTCAGTTTCCTCAACTGCAAAATGAGGAAGATGAATTTTTGACTTGATCCAATTGGGACCTTCAGTTCTGTTATCATCCCATGGTTCTCACAACCCATAACTATTTCCCTGAAGTTACTGAATTCTTCTTGCTGGTGACAATATATAACCCAGGGAATGCAAACATCAGTAAACTCTTAACATGATTTTTTTCAAGTAATTTCTAGGAACACAAATTTTTTTTATATATTTTTTAAGATTTTATTTATTTGTTTGACAGAGAGAGATCACAAGTATGCAGAGAGGCAGGCAGAGAGAGGGGGAAGCAGGCTCCCCGCTGAGCAGAGAGCCTGACCCGGGGCTCCATCCCAGGACCCTGAGACCATGACCTGAGCTGAAGGCAGAGGCTTTAACCCACTGAGCAACCCAGGCGCCCCAGAACATGAGTTTTAAAAGTTGCCTAGGGTCAAGCTATTAAAAGATTTCCAGGCATTCTAAATATCCAAAGCTGATATGTGCTCTGTGTTGACATAATGGAAGAAATAATTGGTTAAGAAGCTCAAGTAAGTGCTGAGTAGCAAAACCTAGGCTGGAACTCCCAACATTCCTGTTAATATATTGATCACGATATAAAAGAGATGGGCTAAGTCAGGCCATCTCACCTCGCCCGTTTTTCTTTGGGCCATTAGACCTTCATATTAAGGTATTTTTAACTTGGTGGCTTTCACGCTACTCTGACTTTACAGTTTTGAAATTTCAGCTTAAATGAGGTGAAATGGAATTGTCTTTTGCACCAGGAGGTCACGAGGACTATTCTATCTTTTTTGCTTTCTGTGATGTTGTTGCTACTACCAATGTTTCAAAGCTATTTTCTCTTGGTCTGGGTGAGTTCATGTTTCAGAATTGCCTGACCTTTTAAGAATTTATTGTTGTTTATTTCCAAGGAAAAAAAAAGAAAGAAAAGATAGAAAAAAGATTTTACATAAAATGGGGTTTTTTTTAAAACATTTTATTTTATTTTAAGATTATTTATTTATTTATTTGACAGAGAGAGAGATCACAAGTAGGCAGACAGGCAGGCAGAGAGGGGGAAGAAGGCTCCCCACTGAGCAGAGCCCGATGCAGGGCTCGATCCCAGGACCCCGAGATCATGTCCCGAGCCGAAGGCAGAGGCTTCAACCCACTGAGCCACCCAGGTGCCCCCATAAAATGGGGTTTTAAGCTAAATAAAATGCAAGGCCCATCTCACTCTTGAGAATCCCTAAGAAGTAAACATTTTTTGCAATGGAATTTTTTCTATTTTCAGAAACAACTATCAATGTTTCCAAGTTATTGATAGAAATGGAAGTTTTAAAGTCTTAATCCATCTAAATAGAATATTTGATAAGTCCCTGTGATATACAAGGTACCATGCTTTTATTTTATGCAGAAATTTAAGTATTATGGTCAGACAAGCCAATGGAAATGTAGACATCACCTCAAACAAAGAAAGCAAGCGATAGAGCTAGTGGTGGGAAGGAGTAGGTAGTAAATCCTGCAATTTGTGGCTTAAATTAAATTGTATCTTAGTTCTCCATCTATATAATGATTGTTCATTGAAAGCTTTTGACTATTAATAAAAGCTACCTGTTTATAAAGGGCTTAAAATGTTATGAATTATTGAAGAGCAAATATAAACTTGACTTGGAATCTTAAAATTAGTGATATTCTCACCAAATGCTTTTTAAAAAGTGTTCAAACTCTCTTTTGCTCATAATGATTCTAACATTGCAAATATCACTGTCAAAACCCCAGCTTTTCTCTGACCAAAGTCTTCTTTGGAAGTAATGTTAGGGAAAGCAAGCCATTTTTCATCGCCCTGCCTCATTTCCTCTGTCTTTTCCAAGAATGCCCTCTATCACAGGCATAATTCCACCCATAATTCTGTTTAGTCATAAATTCCCCAGACTATGTGCTAGCTTTTCAGAGTTAGCTCATTATATCAGACCTGAGTACCTGAGTTGTTCACTCAAACATCATCTTGTTTTCAACAAGCCTGGAGTCTGCTATGCCTTGGTTGCCTTTCTCCTCTCTCCCTTCCCCTGGTGGGCTTGTCCATGGATACAGTGTCTGCCTCAGTCACCCTCTTTGCCTTCTTACCTTGCTTAGGTAAGAGTAATGCCTCTCTTCCTAGGATCAACCAGGTCCTGCCAGGCCATCCTACAAAACAAGTCATCGATATTTTAGAACTGAGCAGCAGATAATGTTTTCCAGTATTATGGCTGGCCTCCTGGCTTAAACACCGTTCCTACTTCTTGCGGAAGCAGTCCCAACTTTTGTTGGAGATCTACCTTTTCCCCATTTTAGTCAAGTAGACAAGGTAGGCCTCTTTCTAAGCCCTAGGGGATGAAGTTTGGTACCCAAGATAGCCTATTCCTGCAGTGATTGATAGGTAGAAATGTGACCTAAAATGACCCAAGCAGAGAAAATGATAGAGCTTCCCCTAAAAGTTGTAGGACAGTTGCTTTTTCTTCTTTGATTAAATTTAAACCTGAAAGGTTATAACTGAAGCCAGTTTGACCTTAATATTTTCAGGTCACAGAACAATAAAACAAATAGAGGTCTATGTTCTAAACATAGAAACATATGCCTAAATATGTAAAAATTATAAAATCAAACACAATGTTAAATAACAAGTTGTAATTTTCTCCTATCTGGATGAATGTATTTTCGTAATGTCCTGTAAGTTCAGGTTCAAATTCTCAGACCTAGATTTCTAATTTGGAACATGAAAAGGTCACACATAGTTTGGTTCCTCTCCTCTTTTCACTCCTGCCTCAATTCTCTGTGTACCATAAGAGGACTAATAAGCCATGTATGAATAGCTCAACCTGTTCATTCAAACTCTGTACACATCTTCTGCAAACAAATAACTCTTGGATCTAAAGGCAGGCAAATTGGCAATTTAGTTCACCCTTAGGTGGATAGACTCAAGAAAGAGGCTTGTATAGGGCTGAGAATTAGCTTGGAAATTTGTGGCAGAGAATTGTTGGGTTTGTGGTACCCGGAGTATAATCTAGAGAGATATGAGAAGATTCTAGGGGAGTAATGCCTTTGGCTCCAGAGCTCTTTGCACATGGGGAGAGGGCATGGCTGGAGGAGAGCCAGAGAAGAGCTCTCTGTAGTGCAAAAGTCCAGGGGAGGGGATCATTTTGCCTGGATCTAAGGGTAGCACTTAGATGCAGGAAACCATCTTACAACCATGAGGGTAGGACCTGTCTTCGAATAAATCCAACAAAACAGAGAGGAAGGAGCCAAACCAAGAGGTAGAAGTAACTGGATTATGGTTATATCACATGAAACTCCATATAAGCCACACCTAAACCCAACCTTATCCCGGGACTCCATTTTATGAGCTGAATCATTTGGGTTTTGGTGGGTTTTTTTTGTTTGTTTTTTGTTTTTTGTTTTTTTTTTTGCTTAAGCCAATTTGGAGTGAGATTTCTGTCACTTGCCAACTGAAAGAATCATGTCTGATAGGGTTCTTAATGGTGTTGTGTGAATGACTCATGTCTGGGCTGCTCTGCTTCCTAAGACTGTGGGATTAACCTTGATCTAACCAATCTCCTCAAATGATAGAGTTCCCCTAACTCCTTCCATATACCCTGGTGGGGAGGGGGTTTCATGTCCAATGTCTTGACAATCTTTTCTTTGTCAGCCCCATTTGCCTAGGGACAAGCCTGCCTCATACGTACATTCTCCTAGTTTGTAAATGAAAGGAGCTTTCAACTGCCAAATAATAATCCACTCATTAAAATATTATTATATTTATACACCCAACAGTTGAGCCAACTGAAAATAAGCCTCAATGTGATAAACCACAAAGACTCAAACAACCTAATGAACACTATAGTCTTGAAAGCTTCAATTCTTCATTATCAGCATCCTCAGTAAGGACAGTCCAAACATGTAGAAAGGAAATAAATACGCCTATTTAAAAAACTGGTTCTTCTGTTTATTGACAGGTTGCATTCATAATTTAAGAAGATTTGTTTTTGTGTACAAAGTTTTGTTTCCTAGTTCCCATCTCCAGTGGCCCATCTGATGTTAGCCCCAGTTAATAAAAGTTCAGCTCAGGGGGTGCCTGTGTGGCTCAGTGGGTTAAAGCCTCTGCCTTTGGTTCAGTCATGATCTCAGGGTCCTGGGGTTGAGCCCTGCATCAGGCTCTCTGCTCAGCAGAGAGCCTGCTTTCCCCTCTCTTTCTGCCTGCCTCTCTGCCTACTTGTGATCGCTCTCTCTCTCTGTCAAATAAATAAAATCTTAAAAAAAAAAACAAACGCTCAACTCAGAATTCTGGCTCCCTAGAAATTAAGTTCCTGAGGTCATATAGAACAGTACACGATAATGAATGAATGAATGAATGAATGAATGAATGAATGAAAATACTTTATCAATTTCAATTGATATATCACTTTTATCACTGTTTTCTCTATGAAATCATGCCCCAGTGAAGTGTGTGATTTTTTTTAACTAAGAAAAATATTGAGGATGAGATCATACATGTGTATTTTTTAAAGTAAATATCACAACATAAATTTTTCAGGTCATTAACCCAACTGCAATGAATCCCTAGTTATCTAAGAAACAATGTCCCCTACTCCATAGATGGAGAGTATGTTTGCTCTATTCATATACATGCCTCAACACCATTGCATTTATCTTTGGCCACAGAGAGGAAGGGGATGGGAGCAGGAATAGTTGATGAGCAAAGAAAAATGATAGACCAAGATGAGAGACCACAGAAAGACTTGGATACACAAAGCAAGAGTGATGGCCAAGGATGTTGACAACTTTCAGTTCCTTGATTTTGCTCTCACCTGAGGTTCACTTTCGATTCCTGCCTATTCTGTCCTCCCTACAGACTTCCAAGAAAATGTTTTTTTCCTCTTTAGGCTAGATCCAATAGGTTTTTGCTATTTCAAATGGAAATTTTTTTTAAAAAAATTTTTTATTTATTTGACAGAGAGAAAGAGATCACAAGTAGGCAGGTAGGCATGAAGAAGGAGAGAGGGAAGCAGGCTCCCCACTGAGCAGAGAGCCCGATGTGGGGCTCAATCCCAGGACCCTGAAATCTGATGACCTGAACTGAAGGCAGAGGCTTAACTCACTGAGCTACCCAGGAGACCCTCAAATGGAAATTCTTAATAAAAACGTGCTTTATAAAAGTTTGTATTCTAATTTGTGTATAATCATGGATTTTTCAGCTCATTAAACTTTAAAGAAAATCTCGAAAGTAACTTGTTTTGGTCTGAACATATTCTGAAATTCTGCAATTATTGTCACTTAAACAAGAATTTGCTCTTAAAAAGAACAAGAAAGTCTTATTTATTTTTTAAAGATTTTACTTATTTATTTGACAGAGTGAAAGAGATCACAAGTAGGCAGAGAGGGAGGTAGAGGAGGGAGCATGCTCCCCACTGAGCAGAGAGCCCGATGCGGAGCTCCATCCCAGGACCCTGGGATCATGACCTGAGCTGAAGACAGAGGCTCAACCCACTGAGCCACCCAGACACCCAAGAAAATCCTTTTATTTAAAGCAGTAATTTTTACTGTGGATAATGTGAGTAGTGTAATTTGCAATGTTCATGGAATTTTAAAATAAAGATCTTTCCCTTGAATTTCTCAACAATAATTAGATCTCTAATCAATTGCTAAAATCCACAGTGACTCAGATCAGCAAACTTGAAGATAATGACCTTCACTTCTTGGTTTTAGTGGTCTCTACATACTCTATAGTTCAGTAATTCTAGCATACAATGAAGTTGTCCTTGAGTAAAAGAAAAGAATAGTTTTCTATCTGCCCTTTTTTCCCCTAACTTTGATTTATTCCCCATGCCTTCTTTTATTTAAAACAAAAAACAAAAAAACCTTATCATTTAAACACTTGTATTGGTTTGCTAGGGCTGCCATAACAAAGTAGCACAGACCAGGGGGCTTAAGCAAGAGGAATTCCTGTGCTCTCAGTTCTGGAGGCTAGAAGTCCAAAATTGAGGCGTCGGCAGGCTTGGTTGCTCCTGAAGCCTCTCTCTCTGGCTTATAGCTGGCTATGTTTCTCCCTGTCTCTCCACATGGTCTTTCCTTTGTGCCTGTGTCCAAATTTCCTTTTCTTATAAGGACACCAGTCATACTGGATGAGGGCCAGCCTAACAACATTATTTAACCTTAATCATCTCTTTAAAATACCCTGTGTCTAAATACAGTGTTGTTCTGAGGTATGTGAGGCTTAGGACTTCAATGTCCTAATTTGGGGTGTGGTTGGGAAGACAACGTAGCCCAGAACAACACTTTGTATTTTTTTTGAGTACCTAATAGGAGCTATTTTAGAGATTGGGAACAGCTTTGCCCTCATAAAGGCTCAAATCTTGAGAAGCATCTTTTATTTAGAATGCCATTTAGGCCACTGTGACAAAGAAACCTCCAAGTAGAATGTGTAGGAATTCCTCTCCCACATTAGAGTTCCCAGGTGAGCAGCCCAGGCCAACTGGCTGGCTGTGTGCTATCCTAGCACTGGCTTTCTCTCTGGCAAGGGGGACTCACCACCACCCCCCATCACAGCCGTAGGAAGGAGGAAAGGGAAATGTATACTTCTTTTAAGGGTGTGACCTGGAAGTTGCACTTATTATTTCTGGTCAAAAGAGAGTCATAAATCCACTGGTGGCTTCAAGGAAGGCTGAGAAAATGTCCATATCTAAGTAGTCACGGGCCTAGCTAGAACACGATTCCCTGTGGATAAAAGAGCAAATGTATATTAGGGGACAGTTAATGGGGACACAGGCCATAAACAGGCAATGACTTTATGTAATGTAGTAAGTGAGAAAGGGGAAGTAGGTACAGAAGCAGCCAAGGCTGGCATAAAGAGTTGGAAAAAGACAGAGATGCACAGAAAGTTCAAAACTAGAGACCAAAGACCAGAGACAGCAAGTGAAAAGGAAGCTGCCTGGATTTCCAGAGCTTTTTAGATCCCGTTTCTAACTCCTCATGGGAGTACTCTCTTAGTCCTTATCTTTTAAAACTAAGTTGATTATAGGGGCGCCTCGGTGGCTCAGTGGGTTAAGCCTCTGCCTTTGGCTCAGGTCATGATTTCAGGGTCCTGAGCTCTCTGCTCAGCGAGGAGCCTGCTTCCCCCCTCTCTCGTCCTACCTCTCTGCCTACTTGTGATCTCTCTCTCTCTCTCTCTCTGTCAAACAGATAGATAGATAGATAGATAGATAGATAGATAGATAGATAGATAAGTTGATTATAAATTCAAGTTTCAGTTTCTTTTCAGAGTGACTTTCCTATTTACAATGTCCTACGCGCCAGACAAGTTCTTGTTTTTAACCAACAATTCCAAAAACTACATCTTATTGCTCATTCTAATGGGAAAATAATTGCCATAATAACAAGTAGGAAAAAAGCTTCACAGTTGTTTGATAATACACATTGATATTTTAACCATGTGACCACAATAGAAGGCATGTATTTTTTAAAAAAAGAAGAAATATATAAAAGAGCCTGAAAGTTATTGGCAAGGCTTGCTAACCCTGTTAAGCCCTTCTATTTTTTAGTAAAACATCCTTTTAAAAGAAATAGTCCTCGGGTGCCTGGGTGGCTCAGTGGATTAAAGCCTCTGCCTTCAGCTCAGGTCATGATCTCAGAGTCCTGGGATCGAGTCCCGCATCGGGCTTTCTGCTCAACGGGGAGCCTGTTTCCTCCTCTCTCTCTGCTTGCCTCTCTGCCTACTTGTGGTCTCTCTCTCTGTGTCAAATAAATAAATAAAATCTTTAGAAAAAGAAAGAAAAAGAAATAGTCCTCTTAGGTGCCATACATATTAGAAATTGTTACCACAGGATTGTAGTTTTTTTAGCAATAAGGTTTTCCTATAGGGTATGTAATGCATGCAAAATATTTCAGTCAAAATTTTGATCTACCAGTGCTTGTTGAAAGCCACAAAGCTAGATGATCATATAAAAATTTATAAGGGAAATTCATGTACTTTATTTATTTCCTAGATAGATTTCTAAATGGTAGTCCATAAATACTTCTAGGTAAAAAGAAATCTGAGATTCCAAAATTATTAACTCTGTAATCAATGTCAGTGAAAATGCACCTGAAACAGCTAGATTTTGCTCATGAGTCCTTGGACTTTGGCCACCCAGCATTCATTCCTCCTCCTTAACAACACCCAGGATCCTCTAAAAAATTACTCCTTTTGCTTTGGAAATACTCCTGGTAAATTGGTATATTAAGATCTCTTCCCTGCCCCTATGGATAGGAAAGGGGCCTTTGGAGGCTCTTTTATACCAGAGACTTTTATTCTACAACCAGATGGAGCTGGGGGCCAGCACTTGATATAAGCTAGGTCAACTTAAAGCTCATGCCTGGGCATTAAAATCTTGACTAGAGTAAAAATGAAACTGACATTGATAGGATTTACCTATTCCTGCACTGGCACTTTGCTTATTGAATCTAGGTACAGGTCTCCATAGATTTGCATAAATTCTATGGGTTTTCATATAATTCCATTGTTCTTATATTCAGGAGACTTGACTTGTGTTGTTTTGTATCTAAAAGCTCTGATTTACCTTCTATCTACTGATTTATAAATTGATCACATTGAACTATGATATCAAAACTAAACACACACACACACACCCACACCACTGCCAACAACAACAACGACAACCTTACAACCTATTAAAGAATTTAGGCAGGAAGTACCAACAAATGAAAAGAGGGACAGAAAGAGAGAAGTGTGAATAAAGATGTTACAAAGTTTCAAAGATCTTTACAAACATGATAATTGTCCCCAGTAGAAAAAAAGGAGGGGGGAAGGAAATATCAGAGTATCACTGAAAAAATAGTTCAATTTTATCAGTAATCAAAGAGAAATAAAAACTAGATACCAACTTTTCCTCATAAAATTGAAAGTGACCTAAAACATCAATACTGTTGAAGGGGTGGTGACATAAGCATTTTCATAAACTTCTGGTGAGTGTGTAACTGGCTATGAGTTTTCAGGAAAGCAGTGTAGCAATATGGAACAAGAACCACCAAAATATCATGAATTGTATGAGTCAGGCAGGTAGAACCACGATGAGGGTTTCAGAAAATGGGATTTATTATATGAATAGAGCTGTTAGTTGTGGAAAAAGCCCAGAAAAGGATTTGGGAATCAGAGGAATCACTAAGCAATACTCAAGCACTAGGATGGGTGGACAAGGCAGAGCAAATCTGAGAAACTGATGTAGATATGCAAAAGGGGATTTGTGGGGATAAATCTGCCAGGTCCATTGCCTTTACGGATCCCCAGCTAGCCAGGATGGCTGATCTTGGGCCACTATCCATCAGCATCACTGATCTTGGGCCACTATCCATCAGCAGGGCCAAGGGACAGGAAGAAAGTCTGGGTTCCAAGGTGCCAGGAGAAGAGTAGGAACCTGCCGAGCAGCTCAGTTTCTGAGAACAAAGATTTTCAAAGAGTAAGCCAAGCTGCTGCCTCACTTCTGCTGCCCAAACTTCACATGAATTTGACCAATTCTACCTCTAAATGTGCTGGGTAAGGAATTCTGGGTAATATAGTTTCCAGTCTAACAAAGTTGAGAATAGAACAACCTAGCACCCATATCTTTTGTTCCTGTAGTCCCACTCCACACTTGGGAATGGATCCTAATGAAGTGGAAAATGTAGGCAAAGATTAAATAAAAATATAATATGGCTGTCAGAGTTAAAACAGACAAAATTAGAAATAAGTTAATTTCCAATAATAGGGGAAATAGACTAAGGTAAGATACAGATAAAACTTCCATACATTCATTTAAAACATTATTTCAAATGATCTTTTAATGACTCGGTTGTGTCCTCATGAAATAGAATGAAATGGTAGGCACAAAATTGTATCTGCATTCAAATTATGATTTTGGAAACATATGTGATTTGACTTTCCTTTTATGCTTCCTTATACCCTTCCTTATTCATTCTTCACAAAGTAAGCAAAGTCATCTTTTAAAAATGTGGACCAGACCATGTATCTCCCTTGCTGGAAATCCCAATGTGGTTTTCCATTGCACCTGGAACAAAATCCAAACCCTTCCCTACAGTATACAAAGTCCTTCATGGTCCTGCCTGTGCCTTGATCTCTGATGGCTCTTTGCTTGGCTCACTCAACTCCAGTCCACTGGGCTTTGGGCAGTTCCTAGCCAAGGCAAACTTTCTCCCACCTTAAGGGCATGGCAGTTATTACTTTAGCTTAACATGCCCTTCTCCCAGATCCTGACTGACCCCTTCTCGTTATTCAGATCTCAGCTCAAATGTCACCTCCTTTAAGAGGCCTTTCTCTGAGCACCTCATCTACTGTGTATCCATTCCCCATTTAACCCAGCAGTCATCCTCCATCTCTTTACCCTGATCATTTTTTTCCTTAACTAAAATTGTTGTGCTTTTTACTTAGCAGTCTACCTCACTAGAAAGGAGAGCCCACAAAAGCAGGAATATTATCTGTCACATTCATTGTTATTCCCCTATGACTCCAGCAAAGCCACTAAGACTCACTATGTTTTCACTCATTGGATGGATAAATGAGCAAATAAATTTTCTGAGCTTTTTACAGTGAGCATCTTCCCTTTTATAGTAAAGAAAAGGTATTTGGAGGGAATATGTTGCTTGAAGGGCAATCTTGTGTCAGGAAGGATTTCACCTGTTACATAACTTAAGCTCTCCCAATTGTCATATCTAGTGATTATCCAGGACTATTTTTGCTATTGCATTCCTCTTAAAAGATAAGTAGGAGTCTCCACTCTATAGGAAAAAAAAGTGAATTCAGTGTCAGCAAAAGCACGGGAATTTGTAAAGCATTCTCTTGGATAAATCATGTTGTGTGTGGCGGTTAAGTAGCCAAAACTCATTTTACCATGGTAACACTCTAGAATTCCAGAGATCATGAACTCAAAGCCTGTTTTAGGGCTACAACTGCCTCTCCTTCTAGCTCTGTTTTCAGTGATTCTTAGCCCCTCTGTTTTGTCTTATCAACACCACCCATCCAGCCACAATTCTACTCTCTTCAAGACTCTCAACTTCTCCTGGCTTTGTGTCCTACCCTATCATGACCGAAGGGCCAAACACCCTGACTGGTTAATCCTAAACATCCTTTTCTCTATCCTTCAAACTCTCTGAGAAAATCTCAACTATAGAGAAATCCAACTACTTATCTTCTCCACGTTACTGTCTTGGCTTTAAACTGTCTTCAGAGGGACAAAATTTTATTTCCTTTTGTCTTAGATTGCTTTTTTACATTCCAGTCTTTGGATGTTCCTTGTTCACTAGGTACTTAAATATAATGGAAGAGATGAGGGAGGTAAGGCTTTGTGATGTCAGTCTATGGAACCCAAACATTTCGTCTTCTCCATCCAACAACACACACACACACACACACACACACACACACACACACACACACACGCAAGGGTAGGAGACAGTATTCTCTATGTTAGGCATCTCTGAAGCCTTCCCTCCACTGCAGTGGCCAGACATCAGCCAGGCAGTCGACATATGATTCACTCACTTGGCTGAGAACCAACAGAAAAGGGTAACACATACTCTGTGAAACCAGCCATGCCTCTAGTCTGGGGAAATGTTTCATTCTCCCTCAGACAGGGCTAAGTTTTATGTATAAGAAATGAAAGCGTCTGAGTAGAGCTTTAACTAGATTTTATCCAGAAGGTAGAGTAAACAAGTGCACCTATTTCTCAAAATTCATTTTGGGG